>JACMZG010001870.1:30240931-30458431 GCA_018340805.1 Microvelia longipes
CTGGCGAGCACTGATTTTTTTAACCATGAACATCCAATCTGTAGTCTGAAACCAAGATTTTATAGATATATTTATTTTACGTAAAATTAGGATTAAAAAAAAAATGTACGTTTAGTAGCAGATGTTTGTAATAGCACCTGCAGCAACTTTCAGAAATTATGAACATCTTCGCTGTGCTGTGATCTAAACCAATTTTATTACATTATTTTTTGACGTAAAAAATAGGATGAACAATAAAAATGTTCATTAAGCGAGATGTTCCTCTGTTTACCACATGAGTACCTGCAGCAGATGAGCACAGATTTCAGACCATATTATCCCGGCTGGTCCTGTGTTCTATTTTTAAACTCAATTTTCATATTTAATGAATATTATAAGATTATTTTTACAAAAATAATCATATATTTTTATTATAAACTTTAAAGTTCCTATTTCAATATTAATATAGATTTATTATTATTGTGAATATATTTTTTATTATTTTTTTTATTTTTGGCTTTATTTGTTTTATGTACGATGCCAAAATGATTTAGATCGCTCTTCAGCTAAATAGTTAAGTAATTAAATGCAATTAACTTTAAATTATATAAAATAGGGTACGGGGTAACTTGGATCTTCGAACTTAGTGCACTCATTTATTACTCATATGTCTTATTAGACTTATACTTGTTCATAATTTTAACTCATTAAATTATTTCTTTGATTTTTTACTATTTTAAAAAATGTATACAAGTCATTTGATAAAAAATGAGCTAATGCTGATTAATGATATGAAACTTAGCACATATATTACTCTAATATATAACTATTGCGTGCCAAATCTCTTTTCAATCAAATAATTTTTCCGTGTATATAAATTTTTTAAAATTGTTGCTGAGTCATTATTGCCGGTTTATAAGTCATAGATATAATTTTCTGGATAGAACAAGTTGACATAAAGTTTGATTTTTGTAGCAAGTTTTAAAACTTTCTATCTAATTCGCTAGGCTATGATGATAACAGACACACACCCAACAGACAGACAACATTTTAAAAACCACTTAGGAGGTCATAAAAACGTAGAAACGAGTTATTTAATAATGAAAACCCGGTTTTTAATTTTTTGGAATACAAGATTTATCATATATTCCTACGGCATAAATAATAATAATAATAACGGCAAATGAGGAAGCTCATGTCTTTTTTTTTAATTCTGGACGAATTAAGTTATTTCATTTTTGTAGAGCTCAAGCTGTATTTTTTTATTCTGAAGATATAAATATTGCTATTGACTTTACGATACTACTGCTATAGTAGTAGTAAACTATATTTTAGATACTGCATGCATACCATGGGCGTAGCCGGGTTGCCTTTAGGGGGGGCCCATTTATAATACATTATTATATTATATCTATATATATTATATATATTATATATATTTATAATATATATATATATATATATATATATATTATAATATATATTTAATATTTATAGGCCTGCCTTTAGGGGGGCATATTATAATCTATATTATATATATATTATATTATATATATATATTATATATATACTCATATATTAATATTATATATTATATATTATATATATATATATATTATATATTTATATATATTATGTGTGTGTGTGTGTGTGTGTGGTGTGTGAGTGTTCTGTGTGTATGTATTTATGGTTTTTTAAATAATTCTGGCGCGGTTTCGTTTAAATAATTTCGAGCGATCTCTTTGGATGCGTGTTTTCGTGCTAAAAAACCTTCTGTTGGATGATCATTTTATAGTTATTTACATTATAGTTTACAAGAGGTTGCATCGTGGTTACAAGCTAACACACACGTTTTTCTCTGTGTCAATCTTGTTTTTTTCATTTTTGTAATTCTGAACAGATTTCTATTTGTAGTTTACTATTAATTTTGATCATTAATTAAATAAAATCATATAAACTGTGCGTGAGTTCCGAATGAACGATACTGATTCAAAGAAACGAAGCCGAAACCAGCGGTCTCCAGAATTCAGTCCGGAACAAAGGAACGAGTGTAAAAGAATAAAAGAACAGCAATTAAGTTCAATAAACTATTCGGAAAAGTCATTAAAAATGACTGGAAATAATACGGGAAGTGGTGAAAATTCGCTCATCGACAGAAATCAATTGCTTGGAGCTGTCACAGCAGGGGCTCTCTTGGACGCCCTCACAGCTACTTTAAGCCAGGTTTATGTTACTAAAACTGAGGTTGAGGGTAAGTACCAATTTAACTAATCAAATTACTCATATTAGCAATGAAAAAGATCGACGCCTGAACGATTTGGAGGATAGATCTCGCAGGAACAATCTGATATTTAAAGGCCTATTAGCGGCATCAAATAAAGACTGTGCTAGCAGTATTACTAAGTTTTTGGCAGAACACCTTCAAGTTACAGATGTAATAATTAATAGAGCGCATTTTTTGGGCAAACTAAGCTTATAATTGCACATATACCAAGGGATTCCCACATCAATTTGATACTTGAGAATTGTAACAAACTGGCGGGGAAAAATTTTGCCATTAGCAGAGATTACTGCTGGGATACAAGAGCAAAAGAAACTTTTTTCTGCACTACGCAAGGAGATAAGAGCAAAAAACCCTAATGTTAGTGTCAAAATAGTTAGAAACTACTCTATAATACAAAACAAACGATTTGATCTATCAAGCAATTTTGATCTTCTTTGCGATGAAGAGGATAAGGCTCCTATTCAAGAACTTAGTAAATTAGTTGGGCAGGATATGACAGAAGGCTTCCACAGAATAATTGAAAACTGGAACTCAAATAAATGACGGAAACCTGGAAAAAGCATATGGGTTGAAGAAGCAGGCACCGATAGGATTAAAATATAGAAACCAAGCTAGTCAGTGTGAGGTTGAAGCAGCTATTACCTTAATTGTATATAATTTGGGGGTTTAAAGTCAAAAATTAAAAATAGATTTTTTGTAAATTATTTGAAACAATCAGATGTCTTTGTTCTTTCAGAAACTCATATATCCACAGAACATGACCAGGTCTCCTCTATTGAACGTATCTTTGATGGCTACTCTCTCAGATGGATTAATGCTATTAAAAAGCACATCATGGAAGAGCAAGTGGAGGGATGTTGATAGGCATCAAGGGTACGCCCGATAGAATAGAGCTGGGCAGGGAAAGGGAGCTCGACATAATCAAAAACACTATGAGGACGTAGGAAACAGTCATACTATTACCAGTATATATTAATGTCAATAACTGGGAGAATGACTTTAACAAAGTAAAATCATTTCTTGACTTAAACTCATGTAATGTTATTTGTATAGGAGACTGTAATGTACGGGTCGGAGAGGAGCAGGTGATTCCAGAAGAGCTGTTAGATGCTTTAAATAATTTTGTTTGAGTGCTCACAGAGTTTCTAGAGATAAAAGTGTAACACTAGAGGTAAAAAATTCTTGGAACTCTGTGAGGACTCAAATGATTATTATGAATGGTAGAACAAGCGGTGATAATGAGGGACATTTTACATTTGTTGGGCCGATGGGCTCTTCAGTAAATGATATATGTGCTATTGAAACAGGGGCAATGGATAAATTTATAAATTTTAAAATTGCGTCACAAATCTTCTCGGATCACATGCCTCTTGAGCTAGAACTGGTGTCTCCTTTCTCTGGTAATAATAGTGAAATGTACTCTCAGCCACTTCTGCCTAAGCTACATTGGACCGAGAAGGATGAGATTGATTTTAATTTAAAAATGCATGAATATTGGGAAAAGGAAAAGGGTAATAAAAATAGCATAGAAGTATATGCTAAATCTATTATTAATTCTATTTATGCATGCTCTGAATCAGGTAACCAAGCAGTTAACCTTAATAACACAAAAGTTTGCATGGCAAAACAACCATGGTATGACTATGATTGCAAAAAAGCTAGGGATAAATCCTATAAGAGACTTAACATATGGAGGAAACAGAATACTGTTTTTAATAGAACAAAATATATTGAGGCAAATAAAAGTTATAAACATATTTGTAAAGTAAAGGAGTTAGAATTTGATCAAATGGTAGTAAATAAAGTGTCTTGTGTGAGGGAGCCAAGAGAGTTTTGGAGCTTTGTTAAAACATTAAAAAAAACTTATACAAGGGTTAACCCTGTATTGGAGCTAATCAATGGTATAGACATTTTAAAGCTCTCTTGAACCCCCCACTCCTCTCAAATCCTCCTTCATATGCTGAACCTCTTATAATTAACACTAAACTTGATTGCCCTTTTACACTGGAGGAAGTAAAAAGTGCCATCAAGAAGTCTAAATTAAATAAAGCACCGGGTTATGATAGAGTGCCTTTTGAGTTCTTTAAAAAAAGTCCTACTAATTTTATTCAGCAGTTAACCAATTTATTTAATTTAATGTGGAAGGAAGGGAAAGTACCAAAATCACTCAAAAAATCAATTATATTTCCAATATTTAAGAAAGGAGATTCATCAATAGTAGAAAACTACAGAGGAATTTCCTTTCTCAATACAATCCTTAAGTTGTTTTCAGCAGTCCTTTTAAGTAGGCTCGAAGAATTTATTGTGAAGAAGAAAGTAATTGTCGAGAACCAAGCTGGCTTCCGTTCAGGTTATTCTACATATGATAATATCTTCAACTTGGTAAGTATAATTAAAATTAAAACCATGGGTAAAGGGAAAAAAGTGTATTGTCTATTTATTGATTTAAAAGCAGCATTTGACTGTGTGGATAGGAAGGCTCTAATTTTTAAGTTGTTAAGTATAGGTCTGTCAACCAAAATGGTTACAATGCTCAAAAGCCTACTTACAGAAACAGAGTCTTGTGTTTGGTGCTGTGGGGATGTCACTGAGTGCTTTGAAAGTAGTGTAGGGCTGAGACAGGGTTGTTTGCTTTCGCCAACTTTGTTTGCTTTATTTATTAATGATTTAATTGATAATCTAAGGGGTGGGGTGTGGATAGATAAACTAAATATTAAAGCATTACTTTACGCAGATGACTTAGCAATTTTGGCGCCAGATGCTGTTACTCTAAAGAATATGATTTTAGACTTAGAAAAATATTTCAGCACTTGGAATCTCACAGTTAATACATCAAAAAGCAAGGTCATGGTGTTTGGCACCAAAGGAGGTAAACTAGCAAAATATGAGAATGGTGGTACAAAGGTGAAAAGTTGGAAGTGGTCAAAAACTATAATATCTTGGTATCACCATTGACTCGAATCTTACTTGCAAAAGCACTTTGGTGACAGACTCACTGCAGCAAAATTTGCTATTAATAATGTCTGGGGAGCTTTCTTTTCAAAAAACAACATCTCCTTTGAAGCTAAAATGAAAGTTTTTAAGCAGTCCCACAGGCTATTATTACATATGGTGCCCAGGTATGGGGTTTTAAGCATTATAGCCAACTTGAAGTATTATTAAGATACTTTATCAAAAAACTTTTTTGCCTTCCTATGAACACTCCAAATTATATTATTGAATTGGAGACAGGCCTACCACCTATACATACAACAGCCTTAAAAATACACTTTGATTATGTATATAAAGTCCTCAAAATGCCAAAGGATAGATTGCCCAATTTGCTTGCCAAGGAAATAATCAAGCGAAAAGTGTTTTGGGTAAAAGAATGGGAACATCTATTTAATATGCATGGCATGAATTTAACACCAAATTACTTTTTGGAAGTGGAGGAGCTTCCAAAAGCATTTAACCAAATTTTGGCCAAGGTACAAGTGGCGGCACGAGAGAAAACCTTCAGTTATGCTAAGAATGCAAAATACATAACTTTTATTTCGATTTGGTTCAAGGCTTACCCCCACCAAATATTAAACATAGTCAAGGACAGACAAATTATCAGCTGGATTATGAAAGCCAGAGGGCAGTTGTACAAATTAAACCTCACTTATGAAAATAGTGACGTGTCATGTAAGCTATGTGATAAGGAGGATACAGAAGATAATCCCCACTTTATAGCTTTATGCCCTGCCTTGTCTGACTGTCGCAGACTGCATTTAAGACAGCCAGTACTCACACAAGAAAATTATTATGCTCTACTTCGACCCAATACAGCTACAGAATGTGAAAAACTTGCTCTCTTTACAAAAAATCTTTGGGGCCTAAGATGTAAATTGATCTCTCCTGAAAGAGCCGTCTTTCAATGACACAATTTATTTATTTAATCATTCATTCTAAAAAAAAAAAAAAAAAAAAAAACGTACTTATGTATAAGCTGATCCCTTATGTAATAATAATTAAGTAACCAGCAACCCTCCTCCTGACGTCCAACATATGGACCTGGAGTAGGCTGTTTCTTGATTTTTAATCAATTGTAAGAAAAATATTATTTTTGTACAAATAAACAGTATTCTATTCTATTCTATTCTATTCTATTCTATAAGTTTACAACTACTGAATAAATAATTTCGGCGCGGTGGTCCGCAGTCGGGCAAATTTAATTTAGAATGCGTATATCTGTGCTTAAAAACCCATTTCTTGGTTAACGTTCCGGTTCATGCTTTAAAACCTAAGCTGTTACTCAATTGTCAAGCACTGCTCGTAACTCATTTTGTCTGTATTTTTCAAAGAAAATGCGCATAATTATCCAGTTACTTATACAAAACTATGCCTCTAACGTTAGCAGTACGCACTATTATTTTAAATAGTTAGAGTGGTCGTATTGACTTCAGACTGGTTTCATTCGATTCAGTGCCCAAACATACATAGAAAACGACACCCTACTCAAAATTTATTTATTTTTTATCGACCTAAATTTTGGTTTCCGGTAATTTACAATGGTTTTTCCGACTTTTTGGTCATTTAGAGTGGTTGCATTGACTTCGGACCGGTTTTATTTGATTCAGCGTCTCAAAAAACGTATACATTGACCTTTTTTGCGGCGAAAAATATTAACCCTGAATTTTGCCGATTTTTTGAAACTTTTGCTGACTCAGCAAACTGGGTTAATGATGTTACAAAAACCTTGTTTTCAATAGGGTTGTGTCCTCCCAAAGGTTGATTTTGTACCAAGTTTGATTAAAAATATCCGTTCGAAAGATAGTGTTTTTACAAGAAACTGATGCCTATCCCATTAGCGAATTTATTTTCCAAAGGAAATTCGCTAAAAAACAAAGCTCTTGGAGGACAAATCAAAACAATTTTTTTTTAAATAGTCTTAATAAAAAACAAAAAACAATCCCCTAAAACAAAATATAAATTATTATTGAACTGAACTGAACTAAATATGGTTTTTATTTAATAATAATAAAACCACAAAGTTAATATGTCGAACTAAAAAAACAAATTTAATTTTTAAGACAAAAGCTACCTTTAAGCTCTAAATTATTATAAATAAAATTTAAAATTAATTATTTTTTTATAAAATTAAAATTTAGATTAATTTATAAAAAAATGTTTTTCCTTGCCTGAACCATAGTTTTATATAATTTTTGCAACAACCCTGCTCGGCTAGGGGGGGCCGGGCCCCCCCCCCCCCCCCCCTGGCTACGCCATGTGCAATACTATTGCTATAGTAGTAGTAAACTATATTTTAGATACTACGAATGTCTTAATAAGTTAACAAAAAAATCTAACGGTAACTTTAAAGAGACGAGTCTCAGTTTTGGCTTGGTAAATCGTTTTACGATTCTTACAAAAATATATCTACAAAATAAAATGCCTTCAATAATTGTTTTATACACTCGGAAATTCATGTTTCAATCATTTCCATTATAACTTGTGACCTGCTAAACGTACTGCTTTTGTTTTTAAGTTTATCGACAATATTCTTAGTTTAAGGTTTAAAAATCTGAAAACTATAAGATTTGATACGGGTCTGAGATATTATCTTTCTAGTAGAATTTCCTGTTCAGTGGAAAACAAAGGACATTATGTTCATTATTAGCAGATGGTTGGCCACCTGCTCGCCAACACAACCTGTTTCTACGTTTTTGGGGCTTTGAACATTTTGCAAAATACATACTAAAAGACTTGTACATCAGATTTTTGCATGACTAGAATCAGAGCAAGTGCTTTAGAAGGTATTGTGCGGGTTTCCTCCACAAATAATATCTTGAATTGTATTTATGAACAAAACACCGGAATCAGCTTACTTGTACTTGATATTTTTAACTGGACAGATAACTGGATGTTTGAGCAGGAAAATTTCGCAGTTGTGTGTTCAATAAAATGTATTTGATAAAAAAAAATTTGTAACACTATTTCCCTAGACTTTTTAATGGAACTGCAGATAGTTTTTTCATATGCGATGTAAAACTATCCTCATAAGCTAAATTACTAAAATTAGCTCTTATAAAGCAAAGAAACCAAATTTCATTACTTATTACAATAAATTTGTTACTTCTTCTGTTTCAAAACCTAACACAACTTTTGGAACAGATCAGGGAAAGGGTCTTCATTTTTACGTACGTTTTTTATCGAAAAATCCAGGAAATATTGTAATCCACACAAAAACTGGATAGTAAGGAAAACCCTCTTGCTCCAGCAAATTTTATATATATATATATATATATATATATATATATATATTATATTATATATATTATATATATATATATATATATATACTTGGCTAATTCTCTAACCTTTTGTATTATTTCTATTATTTCTCCCATTCAAAAAATTAAGTGCTTTAAACCGATATGTACGGTTCTTTAAGTATTGCAGCTCTATATTATAAAATGCCAATGATAATTTTTAAAAACTATACCACGAATGAGTTTTCAGGTAGACTAATTACTACCCTACACCTAATAAATAGTAAGGCCTAGGAGCTAATTTGTCTAAAACATTTATTTTTACTTTATTTTACCATGTTTTTCTAGGTATCTATTTGTGGGTTTATGAAGTTTGTTCATTTTTACGAGAAGGTTTTTACGAGTTGATATGTCTGCCCTTGAGTAAGAAAGAGATAAAGTTAGGAGGCTGGAAGTTACTTTAGAAACACTAACATACAACAAGGTCATTACATACACACACTAATATCGACGAGTCTCTCACTGGGAAAGGAATGTTTTGTCCGTTAAAACCTCAATCTTTCTCTGTTGCATTAAGCTGAGATTCAAAAATTCAAAAATCAACCAATGCCGAAGCGCCACGTAGCAGACACGCCTACACGTTATCTTTTTAACCGTCGAGTCTACTTGTTGACCCCACTCATGCCCAACTTAAGCCTCTCTTTCCCTTACCATAAAAAACGTAAACAAATTTAAAGGTCCCGACTTAGAAAAGGATGGAAGACGTAATGAGCACTCTTTTCAGGCCCATTACAGGATATTTTACTGCACGAGCATCTCTTACCACCTAAGATGTTAAGATCCCTTCGACTTCTCACATTTCCTTTGTTGTCATTCTATAGAAAGATTTCTTCACTTTCTGGCGTCTATTCCAATCCTAGGTATATAAAAGGACTCTTAAAAACTTCAACCTGTTTTTTCGTTATTTTCTGCCACTTGCTACGGACATCAAATAAAAAATCTTTTGTACGAAAAATAATTTAAAAGGTGTAACATAAATATCAAGTAATCTTTTACCCAATTCAGTTAAAATTGACCGCGGCGGTTCCAACTCGAATGTGAATAAAAAACAATCCACACACCCCTGATTTCTTCTTGTAGTCTATTCAGAAAATTATTCAGAAAAATAGACCCTTTTCTGTCATTTGTCCTTTTGTGCAAACCCGACTTTAACTTGAGAAAGATTACAAGGCAGAAAATTGACTTTTGTCGTTAAATAGCTTGTACAATTGATTAACTTACTTGTGCATCAAGTAACAATGCTAGTTTTACGCACTCTTTTACTAACCTCTAGCACTAACAAGTGATTTTAAAAAAGTAATATACTTTTAAATAGACTTAAATAAATTACTTATTGCTACTGTATTGTATTGTTGTTTTTAATTGCGCATGACAACTCAAAGAACAAAATACAATAAAAGTTGTAACTGAAATTTTTGAAAATATCAACAATAAATAAGAGGAAAAGCAAGCTGCCAAAAATGGATCTAATCTTCTCTGTCTTATTTATCAAAAATCATAAAAATAATGGGCTGCATCGCGGTGCGCTTTTAGCAACCTTTTAATTAAAAGGAGGATATGGCTCAGCAAGAAGCATTTAGCAAACAGTTTAACAACCTTACTCCTTGTCACAACTTACTCCTTGTTTGTACTCTATTTCAGAATTTAAAGAAATAAAATTTGGTTAGGAGCGCAGATTTGATTTAAGACATTAAACCTATGCCACATCTATTTGATGAGGGCTTTTTATTTTAAATAGTATTAAGTGAAGATGTAACTTTTGTGCATTTATTGTATTTTATGTTAATAAAGATTTATTTATTTATTTATTTAAAAAAACGAAAATATTTTAAATTTGGTTGGACACGCTTAGCGGTTACATTTACGAGGTTTTTTCAATTGCTAATATGAAGCCCTATCAGCGTGGAGTTCAGTACGCCAATGGGTGACCACTCAAAACAGATTCTATTACTATCTGAGGACAAGCGAAGCGAGTCCGAACATACTGCTCAATAACTATGGATATTTTCATATTTGGAGACTAGCAGAGCTAGATTAAACTGGTGAGGATAATCGTTGTTACTAATTTGAACATGAGATAAGTTCTAAGCTACCTGATATCTACTTTTCCTCATTTATACGGTAGTTATATAGAAAAGTATTGTTTGTAAAAAAATCTTTGTGCGTATGTTCACAAAGTTTCCTGTCTGTATGTGTGAGTGTGTGTATCTGTCTGTTATCATCGTAGCTCCCGTTGTATTTATGCTAGAGAGTTGAAACTTGGCACAAAAATCAGTCTATAGTTGTTGTCATGTTATCCGAATAATATTTTTTTTATGACGTCATTAACCCGCAATAATGACTCAACAAAAATTTAAAAAATCAAAATGTGGAAAAATTATGTGACGGATTGAGATTTGGCCAAATGTAGTCATATATAAGACTAAATATATGCGCCAACCTTCTCATTATCAGCATTAATTCAATTTTAATCAAAAAACATGAGTACGTTTTTTAAAAATTGTAAAAAATCAGAAAATAAATCAATGAGTTCAAATTTAGTACAAGTACATACCTACACACGGATGGATTATAAATACTTCTTAAACTATAACATAATTCATAGCATACATAAAAAATTAAATAAGACTTATTACATAATTAAATATTCATGCAATAAATTTAATTCACACAATACTATAAATATAAATTTTCATGTACTAATATATCTATTATAGCTTACTATAACATAAATAAATATAATCAGAATTAAAAAGAAAGAAGTAGAATTAATAAATCTTTTTATATTAGACAATAAGACAATAATATTAATTAAAAATTGAATATTAATATGCATGGTATATAAAAAATTAATAATGATACAAAATGGTATGTTATAGTAAGCTATAACAGATATATTAGTACATGAAAATTTATATGTATAGTATTGTATGAATTAAATTTATTGCATGAATATTTAATTACGTAATAAATCTTATTTAATTATTTTATGTATGCTATGAATTATGTTATAGTTTAAGAAGTATTTATAATTGTTTATGTGTTAAAAAGTTAGTTATTGGAAAAGTATAGCATGCTAAGTTTGTAAGTAACTCTACCCCTCAAAAGGGGAGCCTCGGCTATAGCCGAATAAAAACTGTTAAACCGAATAAATTTATAAATTGTGTGTTTCTTAATTTTGTATTCAGTTTTAATAAAGGCTTATTTATTTATTTAATTTATTTACATACCTACACATAATAAATACGTACACTAAGTTTTGTTTTAATACGACAAGTATCCATGGTTTTTGTTGGATCATAATTGTTAAGCTGCATCAAGCGTGGTCAGTGCCTTGATTAATGACCGCTGGGAATGAAACGGCTGTTTTTAGTATCTGAGGACGATCGAAGCGAGTCCGAAGTGATGAGGAAAAATTCCGAGGTACCCCGTACCCTTTTTTTGAAAAGAAAACATTTCAGGGACGACTCTCATTTAATAATTCTAACCATACCTCAAATAAGCGTTCCTTTACTAAAAGATTTTACCATGAACATAATGTAATAGAATAACAAATCAGGGTTTCTAAGAAAGCAGGAAAGGTTAATATGTAGGAGGGCAGGTGTTACTGTTCGTAGTAGTTCATGCAGGTAACTCCAGCATCACCCATGGACCACCAGCTGTTGCATTAATGAACACGCCCAAGGTTATATACCATCTTAAAACCATCTCATTTCTGAGATTGTTCGTTTTTTATAGAAAAAATATTTGAAAATCTGTTCTGGGCCATATGCTATGAACACAGGCCATATGTTATGGGTAATTTTTAGCATAGAATCATTTTATTTGTAATTTTCAAAAGATTTTGTTATGTAAAATTCGTACATTTTTACAATATTTTAAAAATGACTGGGGATATCACAAAGACATAGTGTATCAATTCATTACTTATAGAAGTAGTTGTGCGAAATTTTAACTTGATTAGTTATTTTTTCTACTATTAACAAAGTTTTAAATGTTTAATAACTCGCAAAAGTAGGACAACATGGTCTAAAAAATATCATCTGGACAGTCTAATTTTTATGCGAAATTCTGAGTTGATCTTTATGTCTCAAGCGTAAGCACAGCGTATCAATAAATGCGCCTAAAGAGGATGATCATGATAAAAACTCGGTTTCGGATTTTTAGGATGAACTCAATGATTTTCTATATACCTACAGTAGTAGATGTGAAAAGTAAAAATCTAAACAAGGAACAAGGAAAAGTAAAATCTTCGTAAAAGTGGAGGCGTGTTAATAATCTAATCAAACTACTCAGCGAAAACTTGAGAATTCCAGAAAATTCGTACAGGAAGCATAACAGTACATAAAGTAATACATCGACTTATTTATTAACAAAGACCTTCAGCCACTGGACTGGCCACTTCGCACGTCGGCTGCTCAGCAGACGCGGTCGTCTGGCCGCATGTAAGAAGTCCTTTTAGTATTGGTAGTAGACTATTATTTGTTATTATAAGATATTGTAGTGTTTATCATATGGTTTTGACGAGTTTTGGTTATTTAGGCTGCTACATGGCCACCTCGGCTTGTGGCCCCTTTAGGACCAGTTATTGTATAAGCGTCACCTTCTTTTGATAATAAGACAACAATGATACCCGCTGTACTCAGTATCAAATTCTTTATATAAATTAGAGTAACTTTACGCTAGGTAAGTAATTCAGTGTGTTAGTTATTTATTCATTTTACTGTGCTTTTTTCTCATTTCTGTTTATTTATTATTCCATATCTGCTTATTATCTATATAGGAAATAGTTTTGTTATTTATTAATCAATTTAATTATTATTTATATAATTAATTTATCTATTTATTTATTATTAGTACAAGATTAAAATGGTGTAGAATTATTATCTAGTCAACTGCAGTCTTTATACATATATAGTTATTTAACCTTAAAATTTTTAATTTATTGTGAAAAGTATTTATTTTAGTTAGTTCATTTGTTGTATTTTTGTTATAGTTTAAACATCTCAGATTTAATCATGTTAGACGTTCAGCTAATAGTATAGTACATTAAATAGTATATTAATTTTTTTATAAGGAATTTTTATTTAAATAGAATTTATCTTATGCGTTATAAATGAACTATAGACATAGTGCAATTGTAAACTAAGCTATTAGTTAATAAATGTCTAGTACCAAAAACATGTTTATAAGCATATTGCAGTGTGTTTGTCTTGTGCTATATTGTTCATTTATTTTTTATTTTTGTTTGTTTTAATTTTCATAGTATTTTAAGATAATCCGAAATGATGATTGATATACCATTATTGTTGTATTATCAATAAAGAAAATTTATTATTATATTATTATTATTAATTTGAAAAGGGTAAAGTAATGTCTCAGTAAAACTTAAGAAGTATAACAGAGAAGTGTAACAACAATCAACACAAAAATCATAACAAATTCACAGTGAAAACAAAGCCTAAAATAACTTCTTGTCAAATACTGTAACTGGAATATTTCTCGAAAAACCTAGAAAATCTGTACAGGAAGTTACCAAAAATACCAGATGTTACGTAGAAGTGCCGCAAAGAAAATATGTGTCACAAGTTACATCTGTTTCCTTTTACTAAATTAAAAGTCAAAGTCAATTAGTCTACGTCATCCCTTCAAGGGAACTATTTTTTGTGATTTAATGGATAAATGTGCTGGCAAAATTAAAAAAAGTCTAGATAATGTATACTGCAAATATACTAATATTTGTCAACTATACGCAAACCAACAAATTTTGCTTGCGATTATAATCATGAAGGCCATCCAGGCACTGACCACGCTTAATTCTGCTCGACTTGCATGATCCAACAAAAATCATGGATATACTTTAATTGAGAAGAAACTTAGCATACTTGAAGTACTATGAAAGGTAATAAATAAGCATATATGTTAGTCTTATGTATAACTACATACGTGTCAAATCTCAAATTGAACTTAACATTTTTCTGTTCAAAAAACCCCTTCCAACCTCTCCTCTTTATGATTCTTGAAGTCATCAGCTTATTTTTCTCTTGGAAACTCAATAAAATAAAAGAAAAAACAGATAACAAACCTTAAAAGGTAATTTCTAAAAATAATTATGATGAGATTAGCCCTTTAGACTAGTTTACTTCGTTCATACGCGGGGTTTGGGGAGGGGGGGGGGGGTTTCTACCCTGTGATTAACTCCCTGCCAACAGTTGTCCTGTGAACAATTAAAATACAAAAACCATAAAAGACAATGGACGTGATAAACATAAGTATTATTGTAATCAGTTTACCAAAGTTGAATTATATTTGAATGACTTTATATACAATTAATTAATTACATTTCGAAAACGGTTTAAACCAAAATTGGCTTTGGTTTGTTCTGGAAAGAACATTTAGTCCTTAGGGGGCTAAGGACGCACCCTAAATGTTGTATAACACAACCCTGCTTGAATTATGGGTGTTCATTTAATATAAGTTTTAAGAGATTTATGTGTAAACCAATAACACATGCATGCCCAATTCTTAATCAAATTTAAGTAAATTTTAGAGTAAACCTTTAAAATTACTAGGGACTCTTGCGATGTTTGAACCCTTCATATAAACAATTAGATAGCTCATATTAAGTTTAGATAGCTTCAAAAATTTTCTGATTTGCATAGTTACCAAAAACAAAATAATGAATATTAAACCACATTTTATTACTTATCATGGTTTTAGATGAACAAATATAGCTTCTTCTGTACATTCTTTTAAATAATCATAACAAAATTAATCGAAACTCTATAAGTTTTTTATATAAATAATTGTGGTTGTTTTAAAATTAACCCTAATAACCTTTTAATTCTAAGAAAGTTAGGTAAAAATTATACCTTCATCACTGATCACTACTAGCGCATTTCACGATTGATAGCTAATTATGGAAAGTTAAACCCACGTTTATGACTGCTAGATTAATGGCTAATAACGTTTTCAATTTAAAAACTAAAATCTTTTAGTAAATAATTTAAATATAAAATAAATCGAACGTGAAAAGCCAAAGAAACATGTATGGCTTGCGAAAAAGAATTAATATATTTCAGGGTGACCAACATAAAAATAAATAATATTTTTTTGGATGTTTAAATTTCTAAACATAGATTTGTAATTCTGTTCATTTATTTAAAAAAACATTCTGAATAAATTGTTTTGAAAGTTTTGAATAAATTGTTTCGTGAATTTTTGAAAAGATATCGTTCATAAATTACGTTTGAAAACTTCCTGGTTATTAGTCAAGTCAAAATGTAAACCCCTGTGAATTACCCTAGTAATTGTTCTTTAAATTTAATTCAAAGATGCAGCTATTGTTTGATGATTTTGATTTTTTCAAAGTTAAATAAAACTACGGATAATGACTATAGGGTATTATTTTATCACGCCATCATTGTATTTTTATGTTTTTAGAAAACCAAATGAGAGGTAAACCTTTGCCATAAAAACAAAAAAATAGGTACAGGGTGCCTCGGAACTTTTCCTCATCACATCGGTTTCACTACGCTCATCCTCCCTACTTCGGACTCGCTTCGCTCGTCCTAAAATATACTATTCGTTACAAGTATACAGTAAAACCTCTTCGGATTCACTTCGCTCGTCTTCAGATAGTAAATACATTCAGTTCATCGTCAGCGGTTACCCATCCAGGCACTTGTCATATTGAAACGAAACTTGGTTCACTTATTTATTACGTAATGATATACACTTGTACGGAATTTCAACTTACAATACTTACAATTTTTTAACAATCCTACCCAAGTCATTTGATGAAATTTAAATTAATGAGTAAGCATAATTTTTTCGCGTTTAATCATTCCTCGAAATTTTTCAAGTCATTATTGCGGGTTAATGATGTCATAAAATTTTTTTCCGAAGAGCACAACTATAGACTGATTTTTTAAAAAGTTTATACTCTAAGGCACAAATACACTGGGCGCTTCGATGATAACAGACATTTATACAGACAGACAACTTTGTAAATACCACCTAGGAGGCCATAAAAATACCTAAAACGGTTAATTCCGGTGATGGAACCTGTTCAAAAACCAGGTCTTTGTGACTTTATTAACCCGGTTTGTAGTCAGCAAAATGTTAAAAAAATCGTTAAAATTCAGGGTTAATATTGTTCACCGCGAAGAATTTATGTTCTTATATATGTTTCTTAAGACGCTGAACCGAATGAACCCAGTCCGAAGCCAATACGACCAATCAAAGTAAAAACAACGGGGAAAACAAAACTAACGATTAGTAAAAAATAATTATATCGCTTTCAATGTTTTTTGGGTTGCTAAATTCTATAATACCGGTTCGGAGTCGATAAGAATTCTTAAAGGTACTCAGGATTTGATTCCTGGTACCGGCGCTAATTTTTTATTGCCTTTTTCACAATTTTAAGTATATAAGTTCAAAATAATTCTGGCGCAGATGTCTACAAGCCGGGCGAATTTTCTTTGAAATGTGCACTTTCTTTTTATCAATCCAATATTTAATAAACTAAGCAGTAGCATCACAATTTGTTATTTAATGTTTTTGAATTTGTCAAAAAATGCCCTAAAAAAGTAGCATAAACTGCGCTTTAAGTAAGTGCAAATAATGATAAGCCGTATAAAGCATATATAATAAATATGCGCATTATCTTAAAAAACAAATATATAAGTTGTGACGCTACTGCTCAGGTTGTTATACAAATACCGGCTTGCGAATCTCCACGCCAAAATTGGATATAAATTATTGGAATTTTCGAATAATTTTTTAAGTATTTTAACGTTTTATACCTTCAGATTTTTTTATAAGAATAACAGCCATTAATAAATTGAACTCGACCCTTTCAAAGACCTCAGACAATCTCAGCTGATTCAGGGCCTCTGAAGCGGTAGTTAATTACAGACTTGTTGTCTATAATAATAAAAAGAAGTTACTAACCCAAAAATTATTTATATAGAAAAATCGGGTACATAGTACCTCGTAATTGAGGTGCCCGGGTAAAGAGGTACTAAGTCGGCTTCTTTTCTCCACAGAAAATAAATACTGTCACCTTAACTATAACTTTAGTAAGCGCAGTGGAATTTTCTTCAATAATATCAACACCAACAACGTTTTTCCACTAAATTTAAACTTTATTAGCAGAGCCGGCTTTCGGCAATAATGCCATCTACAGTGCCGTGGTGGGATGTTGAGTCTTTCAATTCAATTCATGGAGTCAGATTCCATGAATTGAAAGACGTTGTTGGTGTTGATATTACTGTCACCTTATTCCTTAAGGTCACTCATCCAGGCACTGACCGCGCTCGATTCTGCTGAACTTTTAAGACCTAAATAAACTTACTGTATTGAAAAGAAACTCTAGTAAACATATATATTACGTAAAG
This sequence comes from Microvelia longipes, assembly GCA_018340805.1. Lineage (NCBI taxonomy): Eukaryota > Metazoa > Arthropoda > Insecta > Hemiptera > Veliidae > Microvelia > Microvelia longipes. Next base: position 30,258,889 of record JACMZG010001870.1, read on the forward strand.
ATATATATTACGTAAACATATATATTTTTTTGATTTAAAAAAAAAACGTATTTGTCATTTGATAAAAATTGTTGGCACATTTGTTGGCCTTATACATATACATGTCTACATGTATGCTAAATCGATCAAAACATTTATCGCGTTACAAATGTAACGCGACTAATAACTTCAACTTAGACTTATAGGTACGTGTTTTCATTATTGGGCAGATATATCCACAATACAAGGAACTTATATAAAGATGAAGGATCATATCAGCCTTCCCAATGATAAAATGTATCGCCAACCCCCAACACTACTCCTTCAGGCACTCGTAGCACTACTTCATCCTTCTTATCATTATAAACATGTCAAGTTAAGTTTTAGTTCTATATTATTGTGTAGTAGTTGATTATACATATTAAATGTTATTTTTACCTTGTTTAAGAGTATAAAGTTATGAATCCTAAGAAATTAAAAAAATACTAGAGTTAAAGTCTGATGACATTCAGCGTGTTGGATCCTTAAAGTGAAAAACACAAACTTTATACGCTTCTCCAATACTTTTAAACTCTATGTGGGACAAGTTTTCCCATGCCCATGTATTGTTCTTAAAAACGGTGGCAATACTTATTTGCCATTATACTCCCCAAATAATGCTTATGTTTGTTATCTATCTATCTATCTATCTATCTATCTATATATATATAATATATATATTATATATATATATATATATTATATATATATATATATATATATATATATATATATATATATATATATATATAATATTTTTGGTTGCTTATAACTCGAAAACTACTTAAAGGGTCTAGACCAAACTTTAAAATTATACTAATCATACATCAGAAGCAGTCATGAACTAGTCAGATCTTGATCCAGACTATAATAACAGTAGGGCATAAGCGTAAAAATAATTTCTCTGAGAGCTTACAGCTCGGAATACACTTGAGAGATCTTGACAAACTTTTACTTCAGACTACTCTTAGGTCTGAATATCCACCTTCAAAGTCTCATCCGGATCCGTATTGACGATTGACGGTGGTCAATACCCGAAGCCCTACACAACATATTTAAGTGGGGTGTCGTATTTCATGGTCTTTGGACCTGTGAGTTGAATGACAGTGAACCGGAGTCAAAGCACTACTGAGGTAAACCCTATCTTCAATAAAAATCAGTATATTTTTGAGAAATCATTCAACTGAAAAACTCATATTTTTAAAAACGCTGTAGAGTACCTTAAAACCATAGTAAACAATATGTAACATGCTGAGCGTATAACTGTTATCTATAGAGGTCATTTTAAGCTAAGTAACCAAAAAGTTATTTCAATTTTTTTCCAATATTATCTTCCTTGTTAAAAATATAATGAAAAAGTGCATTTTCAGCCTTTGTGGTCGAATTTATTGTGCAAACTCACGAGTAGATTAGCAGCAATCGAACATAAAATATTGGTTCATTTACATAAGAAAGAGGACACTTACAAACGAGACCTGTTTCATTTAGGTAGGTTAAGCAAAAGCCAAATTATTAATCTTTAAAAATAGGCAAAAAACGCAAAATTTATGTGTCTCGGGAACTAAAAAGTGATTTTTGAAAATTATTTCAAAAATCATTTTTTTCAATCATTTTTTTGAAAATGATTTTGAAAATGGCTTCTTGGATTACCTACGGGTAGGACCAACACAGAAAAAAGTCATAATTTTAATTTTTTTGCGCAAATCTCTGGATCACTTGAAATGGATTGACCCATAAGTTTTAAATCCTTACTGCTCAGAATCTAATTGATGGATCTTGTCTCTGAATGGACATATTTTATGACTCATAGTCTGTCCTCAAATAACAATTGAGGTTAGTGTAATGAAATAAAATTTGAGTACTCATAACTTGGAACCTAATCGATAGATCTTAACTAAATGTTAAATTTAGAATGCTTATAAGTCTGAGTATTCACGTTTTAAGTCTCATCGGGATTCGTTCTAAAATAGGGATTTTAGAACGATAGGGATTTAGTGTAACTTAAAATTTGAAGACATTACTGCTTGGAATATAATAGATGGATTTTGTTAAAACTTAACACATGAACAACTCATAGGTCAGAATGAAGACATTTTGTGCCTCATCGAGATGCGTTCTGAAAATAATAATTGGGGTTAGTGAAAAAAATCTTCAGTGCCAACTGATTGAATCCACCCGGTGGATCTTGATTTAACTTTAAATTTAGATTTTTATTTTTAATATTCAACTTAACAAAACAAGGGACTTAGTCTCAAGCAATCATACAGCAAAGATTAAAAATCGACAAATAGACAACATTTAAAAAAAGAACTTTCTTCCTGTTACAACTGCTAACAACTTCTATTTTTTGTAGTCTTTAAAGAATTAATTAAAACTGTGTTGTTAGATAAATAAAATATTTGACGAGCGAACCTCGGGTATAACTGCTAGTAATCAATAAAACATAACTTTAAAGTAATTATATAGCCATTCATATTGGCTGCATAGATACAGGAGACAGAGTAGAGAAGATACTAAAATATTATATTGAAAGATGTTCTGAAATATCTTTCAATATCAAAATCAGTTGGCTATAGGATTCATTGAAACAAAGCTTGTACTTCTAAAAGTTTGTTAAAAATAATTTCAATGTAGAAGGTTGACGATTTTAACTTAGGCTATAATGTGTTAGACATATTACGGTTTTATTGAATAATTAACATGAGTGCAACATGTGTTGAGTTCGGTTAGAAATGTAGAGGCAGTTCTTTAGTTGTGCATATACTTGACGTAAGCTTATCCATACCTCCACAATCCTGGATACATGACTCTTCGTTTGGTTAGCTTCATTTTTATTGGGAATTAATAGTAATAGTGGTAATGGACACACTCGAAATCTCAAATCGAACAATTTCGAATCTTTATAGATATGCGATTCGAATGACTAACCAAATATTCGAGTTAAACTCGAAATACCAACCTAATAATCGGATTACCAAATTTTAAACTCGAAATACGAACTGAAGATTTGGAAGACAAAACAAATGTTTGAGTTGTAACTCGACAAATTATAAGACAAATCAAATATTCGAATTATGATTCGAAATACAAAACGCATCTTTGACTTCTAATTTGAAGGATGAACCAATTAAAATAATCGGTTATCCTGCATTGTAAAGAAAATCAATAAACAAATTTCTGTGGCATGAAAATTACACTTAACAGTCAAGTATCACAGTCTAATATTACATATTATCCTTAAGTATGAATTGCAAGCATAATCTTTAATTAGAATTAAATTTGATTAGATTAGAATATTTGATTAGATTATTTGTGTTGAATTTCCAAAAGTACTCAACAACTTGAACTTGAGATTAAAAGTTTTAATAAAGGATTATTTGTTGCTTGAAGCATTTTATTCTATAAATGTCTCTATTAATGAGAGTAATATTTGATTTAGTATTGTTTGCCTACTTTTAGTTGATTGTATTTTATTTTAAATTTAAGATTTGACTTAGAGAAACAAATTTTCTTCTACTTACAATTTGAAAACTCCATGAATAAATAATAAATGAACGAATAATGTTATTTTAGATAGACCAAATGTTAAAGGCTAAAAAAGCTACAATTTTCATTAAATATCCACGATTAGATTGGTTTTGACTTTAATAAAATCTCAACCACACCTGCGGCTAATACTGATATTCACAGATATATTTAAGAACAAGGAAGGTGGCACACGACCGCGTGAGTGTGAGAAAGCTTAGTTTCGTACTTTATTACGAAATTAGTTTATTTTGCTAAATAATTTTGTGTTGTATATTTATTAAACTTTTAATATTTTTTATTGGTGGTTTTAATTTTAATTAATAATTTCTATTATTATTTTATATTTTATCAAAAAGTCATCTTATATTATTTAAACTTAACTCTTAAAATATATTTTATTTGTATTTAATTTTTTAATGTTAACTAATTTTTGTCAGAGCAATTTTATTTTTACAAAAAGTTGCTTGATTAGACTAAACAGCAGTACATTTGTGAAACAGGTATAGTCTAACACCTATATTTGAAGGGGTAGTAAAGCTGCAAGCTATAGCCAGGTGTTTTTAAGCTTGACTGGGGGACTGTCCTCATACAGTAAGACACTAATAACCTCTCAACTTACCCCTTGTTCCCCTTTAATGCTTTCAGTAAATACATGCTTTAATTATTATTCAGAGGGTCGCCGACCTCGCACATTATGCCGTCATATTGTTATGAAAAACAGACAGTATCTAGCAAGACAAGATAAAATTTGTTAAGGTTAAAAAAAGCGAAAAAAGTTAGATGAACATTACCAAGGATCCTGGAAAATTTTAAACTTACTGGTTAACTCTAATATTAGTACGTGGAGAATGTTTACAAAAATTAAGCAATCAAAAAGTAATACAAAGTAAAAACCACTCGAGGGGTTTTAAGGGCTTTGAAGAACCTGAAACGGATAATTGAGATAAAATCATTATTTCAGATTCTTTGCGAACACAATACTTTTCCTATACACCTACAGTATAAATGAGAAAAATTAATAATCCAATAACTTACCTTTTACTTTGAACCATTTAAGAGAGTCTCACAGGTTCGAGTCCAGAGAAAGAAAGATGAAAGTCAATGTTTTGTTAAACAAAAATAATGATCGTTTTGCTAAAATATAACAGACCAAATCTGAATTAATATTTCTATTAGCATAGCCTTGAAATCAGTGTCCATTTATTTCTAGTGGGTGGTGCATTTCGAATGCATTGTCCCGACTCAGCTTCTAATGGAGTTATTGAGATAAATTTGGTGTAAACCCTCACTGCATGCAAGGGTTTTTGGATTCTGGGGGGATAATTACCCCCCATTACCCCTCTCTAATACCGCCAATGATACTGGACTTAGTGATCAACTTAGTAAGGGTACATAGCAATTGAATCGCAATAGCGTCATTAGAAGCAGAGCTATTCAAGGAAATGCTTTCGCACTGTATCGAAAGCATCCCTGTTTATTTGTCAAAAAGTAAGAAATTCATACCTCAAAAGTTGAGTGAGTAGAACGAACATTATATTTTATTATTTTCTCTGGTAGCTTGTCTCTGCCAAAGGTTTTGAAGTCTATATTGACGGGAAACATTCCACATTAGATATGATGATAGATTCTGCAGAACACAGGAACATGCTGTGAAAATAATTCAATAGTCTAATTAGCCTCTTAAGTGTTTTTTAGTAAAAGAGACATTTAATGCAAAGAAATGTCTTTGGTTTAAAGGTTATTATTGATTAAAAGTAATTCATTATATCATGCTTAGAAGAGAAGATACTTCCATTAAGTAAATTTCATAATAAAACCCTTAACTTTTGAGCTGAATTAGAAGTCTTTAAAACTTTTTGAAAAGATTTGAAATTTTACCGTCATCTATCCAACAGTTCTCAACAGTATCTAATATAATGTTGTTCATAGACAGAACGTCTTTAAATAAATAATAGTATAGTTTTAAATATTAGTCTCAAAGAGATACGGGATTTTTAAAAATATATTTTTTTTTTTATAAATCTTACAGCTACAAAATTTTACGACCAAACTGCTTGATTAAGGGTAATTGTTATCTTCACAATCAATGGTCTATCGATTTAATCCTCGCTGAGTCATATTGTTTAGATCAAAGTGCTTGGGTTGCAAGCAGGTGTGCTTCACCCTTCATCATGGTGTATTCATAAGGGGACATTTAGTACAATACTGGGACTAGAAAGTTGAGCCCAGTAGCTGATTCAAAACCAGTCCGCGATGTTTACATGGGGGCGTGCAAGACAACTCATTGTTGTACCAGTATAGGATGCCCTCACATTAAGACTATGCGGGTTTGAAGTAAATGTAGGTTCAGGAGCTATGTACTGAATTTCCTGTTTTTAACATGTTAAACACTGATTTTATTGAGGTCATTCTCCTAAATGACCGTAATAAAGAAAAATTCTTAATGGAAGCTTCAATTCGACATAAAGTTATGAATTAAACCAAATATTTTATTCTCTTTTCAAATTAAACCAGCGGGCACCTATCCAGATGCTGCTTAACATTTTAAAACTTTTTGAAACATTGAAAGTTTTGAAACTTTTTAAAGCATTAAACATTACCCTCACGCGGTCAATTTTCATCAAATCGTCGTCAAACGAATAAAATCTTAGTTGTGAATAATAAAGGATCAAAATAGGTACAAAGAGTAAAAATTGCTGTAAAACGTTGACAGTACTTATGTGCAATGTACATTGTCTTTTCAGTTTAGAGTTATTTACTGCAATATTGTACGTACAGAGTTGGGAAAACACTTCTTGTACTTTCTTTATTTATTAAGAAAAAATATATTGTTTTTTTTCTTTTTTTTTGTTATTGGTCGGTAATATTTTAAATAAATATAAAAAAAATCGTGCCTGCAGGATAAGTTAACTTAAGTAAGTTAACTTATCCTGTCTTAAGTAAGTTAACTTATCCGTTTAAAACTAGAATAATAAAACAAGTTTCTGAACGTGTTTTAATTTTGTGGGTAGCAAAAACAAACCTTATCATATAAACTTTATATGATATCTTATATATATATATATAATTATATATATATATATATATATATATATAATATATATATATATATATATATATATATATATATAATATATATATATATATATATATATATATATATATATATATATATATATATATATAATTATCATATGAACTTTCATATGATAACTAAGGTTTGTTTTTGCTACCCACAAAATTAAAACACGTTCAGAAACTTGTTTTATTATTCTAGTTTTAAATTCGTATTTATTTGCCCGCGCTTAGGTACATATACATATGTGACATACATGTAAATATAACCAAAAACACGAATTTCGAAAAATCTATTTTTATTTTGTTTTATTAATGTTAATTTTGAACAATGCGTTGTTACAGATAACACAGGAGATGAATGAAACTAAGGTGATGAACACTATGAACGTTTTAATGAATGGGTATTGAGTTAGTATTGAGGGTTAGTATTTGTATGAATGGTACCTTTACCACCGCACCCTACTTCAATACTAAACTTAAAGTACAAATGCGACTTGCGGATTTCATAGACATTACACACACACACCCCCATTACATCATCTTTATTATTTATAAATAAAATATAAATAAAGGGTAATAAAGAAAAGATAAGATATGCATTCTCAGAAATTATATACAACAATGTATTAGTTTAGTGGGTAGCAAAAACCTAATTAAAAAAAAAGTTTAAAAAAAAGTGAAAACCTAGTTATCATATGAAAGTAAGTTAACTTAGCCCGCTAAATACGAGAAAATATACATTTTTTTTAGAGTGTAGGTTGGCTCTACATCTGTTCGTCGGTTTTGCTCAATTTTCCATGCATTAATATATATAATAAATACTAATTACGTACCAACTAGTTTTTACCTATTTTATAAAGAAAACTTCGCAAATGAGGTCATCGGGATAGAATTAGAAGCAAGAAATTGTGAGGGGGAAGTAACAAATTGTAGCCAAAGTCGTCAAACCCACAAACAAGAGGCCTCCAGCCACAAGGGCAAATCGCGGTGTTGGTACTAGGGACCGCATCGCGGTCCACCACCATCTAATGGCCGTTTTACGGCCTTATGGTTGTTGTTCTGTAGGAGTTTGTCGTGTTAGTGGTGTAAGTAGCAAAGTACCACGATATAAGCGAATTTCCAACTGTATTAGTCGACAAACGTGATTTCTTAACATAAAGTTATATATGCCTAACGATAAAATCAAAAACTAATGCTGATAATTAAATTTAACAAGGTATGTATGTGAAATATACATAACAGTATTAAACTGAGACCCGATAAAATAATTTATCCCAGGTATTGTGCATCGCATACCATCATCACACACACAAATTATATATATATATATATATAATATATATATATATATATATATATATATATATATATATATAATCTAAATGACAAACTAGTGGCACTGGTTACTCTAGCTTAAAAAAACATAAAAAATATTTTTTGTTTTAACTACCAAAAATCCAAACAATATAAACGTTTTTACATCCTAAAACGTTAAGCAAGAGTTTATTTGATTTAAAGATTCTCATGCCTAACTTTATAAAGCAACAAAAAATACTTTTCATTCAATTCTCTCATTATGCCAAAATTGAATTAAGCATAAAACAATTTCATCGTTTACCTTCACGGGATAAAATTTAATTGTGCTTACTGTTAATTTCAGTGAATTTTCCAAGACAAAATAAGCCTATTTGTCATAAAATATAAACATTAGATCTCCAACGGTTATAAGGGGATGAAACCGTTGAGGGTGTATAAGAGCGATCGATATAATTTTGATATGAGAGGGCGAATTCGACGCATACTGATAGTTGTATAAGTAAGTATAGTAGATGAAGCTTTCTCCGTTAACTCTAAGAACTAATAACCCGGTTATAAAATTCTGCGGGCTTTCTTTGAAGAAAAACAATTTAATTACCCACTGCTTATTGTAAAGACGACATCGTTAACTAGAGGAGACAATAAAAGTCAAACAGTAGATGACATTGCAAATTAACTTTATTAATCAATAATTGGAAGGGGACTCTTTAATGCAATAAATTAAATTGTTTCATTATTAATAAAATTAAATTATGAGCTCTGAAGTTATTTTAAAATAATAGATAATAGACCAGATTTGAATTATATTCTAGCTTTCTTTACTGAACTATGCAATACAATCGTCTGTATATGCCTTTATTTTTATGACACTATATTTATCTTAAAACTAAAAAGATCGGGCCCGGGGTACCCCCGATCTTTTACTCGCACACAACATTATAATTAGGGTTAGTAACGTTATAGTTTTTACACAAAAATATGCTTCGTAACCTCCCCAACATCTCTCTAATTGATTTATAACCGAGAGTGGAGGGTTACAGGATACTTCTGGTAAGGTTAGAACAAACTTTCCTGTCGAGAGGCTCCACAAACTCAACTCGCCTATGACTCGCAGTTTCGATGATATATATATATATATATATATATATATATATATATATATATATATAATATAATATATGTGTGTGTATGTATTTATATTTGTGGAGACATTCCCAACAACCTCATAAGTTTTTTTTATTTTTTTAAATAACACACTGACACTTCAACTATAATTTTTCTCTTTGGGAAAATTCAAATTTCTTTGTTTTAAATTTTTTATCGAAATAATATATATTATAATTAAGATTAATGCAGGCTGCAGTCCTAAAATATATAAATAAATATTAATTTATCTAATAATTACGACGTTTTGCTAAATAATAAATAATTGCACTAAATAAAACTAAATCAAATAGAATTGGCAAACTTTTTTAAATTGAAAATAGTTTAGAATAAATGACAGATGAAAATAATATTATTTGATACTAGCGAGTTTTGCAAAACATTAATATTTTATGACGAATATTTTATCAATTAGAATACGGATCAATAAGTAACGTTTAAGAAGAAATTAATAAATAATTGTGAATAGTAAATAACATTAATTTAAAAAATTATTAAATGAAAAGCCTCTCCACAAATAAAAACTTGATTGGCAAAGCGCTTATAACCTAGCTAGAGCCATCATCAGTGCAAAACCTAACAAACAAGTAACATAGAATAAATAAAAGATATGACAAAAATAAAAAAGTAAAATAATAAGGTAACAAAATAAAATAAGGTAACTGATGGGCTAAAAATTAGATTAAAAGAATTAGAAGAAAAGAAAACCTAGATTAAAAGAAGCTAAAGACTCACTCGTCTTCCTTTTATTTCTTCAACGTATATTATTGTACCTTATTCTTAATCTAATTATAGTCCATCAGTTACCTTATTTTATTTTGTTAACTCATTATTTTACTTTTTTGTCATATCTTTTATTTATTCTATTGTTACTTGTTTGTTAGGTTTTGCACTGATGATGGCCTCTAGCTTTTTATTTGTGGAGAGACTTTTTATTTAATTATTTATGATGAACTCCATTCACGCTCATTCTCAAGGTTTGATTTTATAAAGTTTAGAATAAATGGTAATTAATAACATTTGGATTTTACATCAAACCTACAAAGTCTACTGATTCAAAGATGTCAGTTAAGAGCGATTTTTTTTAGTAAAGATCGGAAAGTAATTATTGTCCGACATATTAGGGTAAAAAGAATGAAAGATGTAACTTGTTCGATTTCAAGTGTATAAACACTATTTATTTGTTACTATTATTTATAATTATTATATTATTTGTTTTTTTAATGCGCTCTTAAAAAATAGTATATCTCACATGGCGGTAAAGCATTTTATTGCTTTGGACATTATTAATTGACTCTCAATCGCTCGATAGTAAACAAATTGCCAAAGCAATAAATTGCTACTTCACCACCAAGAAAAACAATCAACAATTATTATTACTTTGAAAATTCAAAATAAAAATTGAAAAAATAACATTCTTTTTATTTCTTTAAAAAATGTGACTGTCGTTATAAGCTCTGTATTAATCAATAATTTTATATGTCTTAAAATAAATGTGACTGTCGTTAAAGCTCTGTATTAATCAATAACTTTTTATATGTCTTTAAATAAATGTGACTGTCGTTATAAGCTCTGTATTAATCAATAACTTTTTATGTCTTAATAAATGTGACTCGTTATAAGCTCTGTATTAATAAATAACTTTTATATGTCTTTAAATAAATGTGACTATCGTTATACGCTCTGTATTAATCAATAACTTTTTATATGTCTTTAAATAAATGTGACTGTCGTTATAAGCTCTGTATTAATCAATAACTTTTTATATGTCTTTAAATAAATGTGACTGTCCTAATACGCTCTGTATTAATCAATAACTTTTTATGTCTTAAATAAATGTGACTGTCCTAATACGCTTGTATTATCAATAACTTTATATGTCTTTAAAAAATGTGACTGGCTCTGTATTAATCAATAACTTTATATGTCTTTACGTTGTACGCTCTGTATTAATTAATAACTTTTTTAGCTATTTTGTATTAAAGGAACCCATAAAGTACTTAAAACTTATTTTTACAAAAATAAAAGAGATTTATAGAAATAATATGAACTCTATGGAGCGTATACCACCATGTTTTGCATGATGAGTACAATATGACTTTACATTCTCGTGTTTAAGACTACTACGCTGACTATGCTTTATTAGAGGCCATTGAGTGAACTAGAGACCTATAAGGCTTTTGGATAATATTGATTCTGCCATATGTCCGCTTCCCTCCCCCTTAGCAGATGTTAGGGCTCCCCTACTGAGCTAGAGAATTGAACAAGTCCTCTTCCCCTTTTTATACACAACAGACTAAAGAAATAAGACTAGGCGGTATAGACTGCAACTAGAGAGAAAACGTTGGGAATTAATGCACCGAGAGAACAAATACAACAAATAGTATCGAAACCAATCTATTAATATAATGGGTGTAAAGATTTACGAAATAACAACGAATTTACCATTCTTAACAACGTTTCCGAATAGTTAGCTGCTAGTTTAGCAAGCGCTAACAAAGATTGGGAGAAAATTTAGCTATAAGTTACTTTGTGAAAACAGTAATCTTGAAATGGTATTGGTAAGTGAATTCTAAAATATTATTGTTTATAAATTCTTAATCTATGATTATAGAATGACCAATAACTATGGATGAGATGATAAAGAACTTTAGCATAAATTTGCCTTAATGAGTTACATTTACCATCCAACTAGTTAAGGTGCTGTACTAAGGTGGCAAAGCCAAATCCTTTTAATGGCCTACCTTGCATCAACCTTTTCGAAATCGTTGTATAAGATCAACAGGAAAAGCCGAAAACACATAAAGGAATAATTTCAAGTTTTTAATAATGTGAATTCGAGACCATTGACTGTCGTGATCGTATTCGTTTTATCCCCATATTTTAACTAATATAAATTTAAACTTTAGATTTCTATGCTATAGTACCTTACTGAAAGTTTTAAATTGCAGGATTAGTTTTGAATCCATGCCATTTTTTAAGGATTTCTGATTATTTTCTGATTTACGTAACCGTTATGCACTTTTTTGATAATTAAAATTACTGAAAATCAGTTTCATGAATTCAAACATATATAATTTAGGATGATCTCTTTTGTGTCTGTAATCTATGCCAAATAAAAATGCTTCATTTAAGGATCAAACTAAGGTTAACATTTTGGTGACAAAATTGTTACTAAATGTTTATGTAGTCAATAACTGATAACGATAAAGTATTACTGAAATAATTTCATCTAATCTTCATTTTCTTAGTCCGCTGCTTCTGCACTACATTGATGAGCCTGTTATGAAATTGCATTATAACAGTACATTAAAATATTATTCCAACAGGGTTCTTTAAACTTATAAGTTTTAGCTCAATTTATTATTCTTGTAGTTTAAATTATTCTTCTCATGTTGTCTTTACATCAAATGCATTTACTTGGTATGATACCATCGTGAGTTGAATACTTAAGTAAATTTCTCAACACTAGAACTGTATAAGCAACATGATGAGCTGATATAACTCCAATATAGAAATGAACTGAAGCGAATCCATGTAACTGGACACCTGTTGCCGAATAACCAATGAAGCTACTTTTTCAAACTATTAGCATTTCCTGAGAAGCCGAGAAGAAACTTTTTTCAGAGTACGAGGGTGGATCTAAGTAGAATCGAGTCGGGGACAGGATGAACCTTCATCCTTGACTTGGGCGAGCGGGAAGAGGTCCCTGAACCTGGCCGTCCTTCTTCCTTTACCAGTGCTCCTTTTGTTTATCCTTCAACTTGATCCTGTGCAACCTGCTTTACACTTGTTTAGTTTTTGCATCGACAGGAAGTTCAGGTGAAATGAATTTTTGCTTAAGATGAACAAAAGCTAATTAGTCAACAAGGCAATAACATACTCTTATTTTTAACTCCATCAAAAATAAGTAAACTAAGAATAATCCGATTAAGTTTTGATAACAAAGGATGTACTATGGTTGAGTAAAATCATCACGGTTAAAACTGGAAATAAAATATATGTATCTTAAAAAATTAACTTTCATCATCATACAGAACTTAACATCAAATTTATTGAATCAAATCCTGATAAACATAGGTAAAACGTTGTCTTGACTTATATTGGCGAATCATGGGACATTTTTTGAGATTTTTTTTTTATAAAAACTTTTATATAAAAATATTTTCTCTTCTTGCTAGACACATAAAGGTTGCGGTCTGTCAAAAGTATTCAGGGCTTAGAGCTTAGGGCTGAATATTAATTATAAATCTTCCCACAGAATTATTTGATCCTAGCCCACGACCAGTTGAATACTCTGCTTTCTTGAATGAAAATTTCTTCTCTTAAGACCTGAGAGAAAATATTTTGATCAATGATTTTGTAATCATTGATTTGCAATTATCGGAAAGTCATTCCAAATTGGAGCCTAAAATAAAGTCCTGTCTCCAAGCGAATAAATAAATGAATATCTAAATGACTACATCTGTTACTAAGTATCCCAATTGAAATATTAAAAAAGATTGTTAAATTAATAACTCTAATTAAAATCAATTTGATAAATAAATCATTTTAAAAATTTTACTATAACACAGTACTATATTGTTCTACCTTTTACTAAAAATTAATTTTTAAGGTACTCTTTTATTCAAAATGGTATAATTAAGAACAGTTAGTTGATCGTTATTCCCTGACCTTGCCCAAGATTTGCATTTATGTGAGCTTATACACATAAAATCAAGAAGCGACGTTTTAGACCTACCTGGTCAGGTAAGATTCTTCCCGCCAGAAAACTAAGCAAACGCACAGATCACATCCTTTCTTTGATCTTACAGTGTTTTGAACTCAGGAATTCTCCTCTAACTATTCTACTGTAAGAAACCAGTTTAGAATAAAGCTGAACCTCATCTCTTTAATTCACTACTTCAGTGCAATTCTACATTAAGTTTTTTTTTTTAATCTAGTAAATTAAGATTGAATTCTATAAACTAAGAAATGCAACTAACGAAAAACTTTTATTTCTACATTAAGATCTTTTTATGTGATATTCAACCAATTTTTCTCCAAAGTCACTTTAAGATTTGACTTTGGTGAAAATTTGTTGTAAATTAGTCGATCATAGTATAATATCACATCCAACTGTAATTGTTTTCTTAAAAATTATAATTAGGTCTCTCTTAGGAAAATCTATAAAAAAATTTAGAATAAATTTTCTAGCGAATAATAACATCACCGGAGAGTTATTAAGGTTTAGGAGCTTGAGAAAATGTAACAATAATATTTTTTGTCTCCTCCTCTAAGAAATTATATCTTTTGTGGTGGTATTTTAATTTAGATTAAGTTATTGTTTTAAGACTCTGAGGGTGGCTTACGAAGATATGTCAGAACCCTAACATTGGTACCGCAGGTTCCCATATAATTCCTGATCAGGGGTACACCAGAGGGTAACCTCTATCGATCCCAAGGTCCTTGTCAGGGGGCGGAAGACAACCGAGGACCCTAGGGTCAGACTTGCCCTAATTTAACAGGTAGGGTGTACAGACTTTCTCACGAACTTTATACCCCAGATTTACGGACATTTCGATTTAACTCAGAGTTGAACCCTTCAAGCAAGTATTTAGATAACGGAATCGAAATCAACTGAAATAAAATAGCGAAAATTTTCATGAGATGAACTCAAAAAGAATAGAAGAGAGATGAAAATCAAACCCAACTAAAATCAAAAGGTATCAAAATTCTTACTTTATAGTCACCCTTATTTATACGTATTTTCATTTTTTTAGTTGATCTCGGTCTCTATCTAATTTCTGAAGGAACCGAATTCTGTTAAAATTTTGTACAAAATAGTTATAATATTGATAAAGGGGTGAAACAGGTATAGATAAAAGTGTCGGATTACTTCCTACACCTAGACCAGGGGAAAATGTCGTCGTTAAGATAAGTTAAATGCTATTTTATGATTACTTTTTAAAAATAAACTTAATATATTGGATACATAAGAGAAGGATCTATAAAATTTAGTTTTACGGAAATTCGGGCTCCAGGTTTCAGTCATTGTATTTGATTAAAACTTTAAAATGTAGGAATAAGGCATAGGAAGAGAAAAGAACCTAAGAGTTATGATGAATACGTTACAGCTTATAAATTGGTATTTGAGATTTTTATCTAGGAAGTCTAGAACTGGTCTATAACCTTTTACTCAAGAAAATTTTTAAGGGTTAAGTTTTAAATCTAATTGTGTGATGGTATAGTATAATAACAGAAATCTTCTATATTGAGATATATATTAAACTGATCAACGACTTATAGAGTGAACGTAGTTTAGCCCCTTTTTACGACTCTGCAAAAAGATTTGGACACATCAAAAACGGGTGCGAGGTACCTCAGTACTTTAAGCTTTCCTTATCTTATTCACTACACTCATACTCACCACTTCGAATACGTAAATCAACTACGATTTAAAAACAACGTATAGATGTCATTCTATAAGAATTGAACTAATGCTGATACTGAGATGAACATGACACATTTGTTAGTCCTATATATTGTTAGATATAAGTTATAGTAATACTTAGGCTATATGGATGCGAAATTTTAAATCAATCCAAACATTTTCCGCGTTTCATAAATTTTGGCGTATTTTCAAAGAAAAAAATGAGGGTGATTTTACAAAAATCAAACTGGTTAATGTCCCGAACCCTATTGTTTATGAAATATTTGTGACGTCAATAACCCACAATCATGACGCCACAAACAATTCAAATCTTAAAAAGGTATTTAGATCGAGTTGAAATTTTTTACACAAGTATTGCTATGTTTAGTTAACAAAAATACGAAGTTATATTTTATTATCAGAAATAGTTCTAGTTTTTTTAGATATTGTCAATAAATATATATATATAGATTAACATATATAACATAATTTTAATAAATCACTTTTTTTGACAAATAAATTTGAAAATTCACTTATATCATGGCAGTATAAACTAGTAATATGACGCACTGATATTGGACAACAAACATGTGATCGCGAAGAGGCCAAAGAGAAACACTAACAGCTACAATTTCTACGAAGCATATTTAAAAGAGCAAGATTGCAAAGTATATTAGAGACTGCAACAGAAAAAAAGCAAATTAACTAGCTCCTAGAAAGCATAGATATTTGTACTACTAATATAATGCATATTAACAATTACCACCAAAGGAAGGATATTACAATTCTGCTAGACTCCTGATGATGTTTTATCGTTAATTGAGCTAATCTTCAGGTTTCTTCATTGCCATCTTTTAGATCTAACAATTTCTATTATCTAGGAAGTACCTGAAAATTGATATACCACATTACAAATATGCATTTAAAAATTATTTATTTTATTTGAAAGGAAAACTGCTAAAGTAAATAACGATTTTAGCAAATGTCCAAATGAAAAATGTGCTTAAGTTATGAGTTAAAGCTGGGGGACTCACTGATCAAGAATATATATATATATATATATATATATATATATATATATATATATATATATATATGTGTGTGTGTGTGTGTGTGTGTGTGTGTGTGTGTGTGTGTGTGTGTGTGTGTGGATATTCGCTTATATCAAGGCAGTGTGACACTTACATAAACTAGTAGTATGAAAAACTGCCGATAGCCTCTTGTTTTAAATTTAAATTGTTTTAAATGCGCATAATTATCTAGTTGGTTGTACAAAACTATGCCTCTAAAATTAGAAGTACGCACTATTATTTGCACTAGTTTAAAGCTTAGTTACTTATCTTTAAGCTTAGTCAGTTATCTTTAAATGTTTTAGCGCATTTCCTTTGGAAAATACAGACAAAATAAGTTACGAGCAGTGCTTGACAGCATGAACCGGAACCACGCAATGGGCATGGTTCTTGCATAAGCAAGATATGGGTTGTTTAGCACGGAAACACGCATTCTAAATGAAATTCGCCCAACGGCGGACCATCGCGCCGGAATTATTTATTTAGTAGTTGTAAACTTATATAATGTAAAAGGCACGGAAACACGCATCCAAAGGAAATTCGCCCGACATGCGGACCACCGCGCCAGAATTATTTTCTAGTTGTAAACTTATATTAAGTAAAAAAAAAAACGATAAAAAATTATCGACCCTTCCAGGATGTGAACCCAGGTACCTTGAGTTTGAGTGGTCGTATTGACTCCGGACCACTGGCATTCAACTCAGAGACCCAAAAAACATTGAAAACGACACCCTACTCGAAATTTAATTTTTAACGACCGTAATTTTGGTTTTCTATAATTTTTGTTGTTTTTTCGACTTTTTGGTAACTTAAAGTGGTCGTATCGACTTTGGACCGGTTTCATTCGATTCAGCGCCCAAAATTACATAGAAAACGACACCCTACTCGAAATTTATTTTTTATCGACCTAAATTTTGGTTTTTGGTAATTTACAATGGTTTTTTAGATTTTTAGGTCACTTAGAGTGGTCGTATCGACTTCGGACCGGTTTCATTCGATTTAGCGTCTCAAAAAACATAAATATTAACCTTTTTCACGGCAAAAAATATTAACCCTGAATTTTGCCGATTTTTTGAAAATTTCGCTGACTCAGCAAACCGGGTTAATGACGTCACAAAAACCTGGTTTTCAATAGGGTTCGTGTCCTTCTGAAGGTTGATTTTTGTACCAAGTTTGGTTAAAAAATATTAATCCGTTCGAAAGAGAGAGAGTGTTTACAAGAAAGTGTCTAGAAATATATATATATATATATATATATAATATATATATATATATATATATATATATATATATATATATATATATAATATATATATATAAGTCTCGCGAAAATTTTTTTTTCGTCATCAGGGACCTCTGAAACGGATTTGTGTCGTGGTCGGGTTCGAATTCCGCCATGACGCCTATCCATTAGGCGAATTTCCAAAGGAAATTCGCTAAAATGTAGGCTAAAAAGGAGGGCACGCTGATAGATTACAAGTTCTACTCACTCGTCATAAGACTGCTTCAAACTGGCCAAAAATATAAGATATACGATGCCAACTCTATGTGAAATATATATCTTTGGATTAACGCTAATATCCAGGGTGCCAAAGAGAGGAGAAATAAAAATAAGATGTATTTTATTTTATACAGGAAAATCTAAGCTATTTGTTTATACGTGTAATAATAATAGCGGCCGTATAGAGTCTTACTGCTCATCGAGGATAACCCCTGCTAGAACAACCTAAGATGGTATTGGCAACAGTTACTCTATAGAGTAAGAGAGAGATTATTCATGAGTTATCTAAAGTATTTTTACCTTAATCTTTTAAAAACTAAGAGCGTAACCTGGGATGCGATCCCAGACCACCGTGGTGTCAAAGGTTAGAATACTAACGCTTTAACGAGGACAAAGGAGGTGGCCTTTTGTATGTGTATATATTAAAAATAATTTAAATATTTATAATGACTTTCTCGACCACTAACTATGTGTGGAATATTGCAGACTTTCTAAATCACATGTAAAACTGTATTTACCATCCATTTTTAAAGAAAATTATGGAAAAGGGAGAATCTCAATGATTTAAGTAAGGTAAATGACCTTCAGGAGACAGGTTTATCTAGATCTAAAGGGTTGAATGATCCGGGGTAAATCAAATTCTCATAAGTCTGAATCTTAATAAGCCCCGAGTTAGAGCTTACTTAAATGTAAGAAAATTTATGCTTTAAAATTACCTGCAATATAAGAAAAATACTAGTTTTTGCATGTTTCCAAATCCATTCGTCAAAAACCGTGATTGGTTTACACGAATTATATATGGCACAAGATAATGCTTATAATAATATATATCATTTTGATACTACCGATTTTTGCAAAACATGAATAGATGACACAATATAATTGTGCGAGAGACACCTAGGAAATGTAACAAGCAAAATGCAATGCTACATCTGGTAACTGTTCCACCATTCGACATTCGTCATCATTGATGGCTCGACATAATATCATGTCCCACTCTGTTTTGTTACGTCTAACTCATCAGGGCGCCGACAGAGCCTGAACTCACTCTGACCTTCAATTAATTCCGAAGAATATAATGTGAAGTACTTACCAGAGACGACCGGTGCACTCTTACCGCCATCATGCATGGCAAGCAAAACATATATCACGAAACAGTTACCAGATGTAGCATTGCATTTAGCTTGTTACATTTCCTAGGTGTCTCTCGCACAAATATATTGTGTCTTATAATAATAATTTGACTTTAGTGTGCTTCCATTATTTATTGTAAGTTTTTTTCAGAACATTAATTTATCTGAATATAACAATTTAACTATATTGTTAAATTTTAATATCCCACTGTAACTTCCTCATTTCAACGTTCCCTGTAAAATTTTACAGGGAATCAAACACTTACAGAAACTAAGAACTAATTTGTAAGCCTAATTGATTATTTAATTGATGATGGGGCACTAATGAGACATTAGTTTTTAAATATAGAATATTTAAAAGTCACTAGTTATTGTCAATATAAAATGAATATGTACTGAGGATAGACACGAAATATAGTTAGAATAAGAAGTAAACTGGAGTGGTTTTTGTATGTATCATTAGTGCCCTATCATCAATTTAATTGCAATTATAGAGACTAACACAATTTCTAATAAAACTAATAGATTATTTTTTATTTGCCTTGTTGGTGACCGGAAACCGTGACCGGCTTTTTATGTGTTGTTATGTTATTATTGTTATGTATTTATGAGTGTGTGACAGACACTGCTATCTCTATCTAACTTAATAGGACTTGAAATGAAGTCACAAATAGTCATGGCTGAAATTTTTTTATATAAAAGGGAGTCCAATCATAGAAACTGTTAAAAAATCTTCTATTTTAATTTGAACTATATTTCTCAGACAAAAGTTTTCCCATGAAGGTCACTGAGAAGGGTGTAGGTTCGGTCAGTTCATACTTGTTTTCTGAAACTGGACTGATTTCTGAAACTGTCCCTGATTTAAATAGCAATGGACGGAAAACCTGATTTCCATTAGTAGATCTTGTTTTGGAGACATTGACGGTGAAGTTACCGCAAGATAGTTGATTGTTAGAAGGCATAACAAGTTTATATGCTGGACAGCAATAGGTACAGGGATAAATGTATGCTGTTTGTGCATGGCTTACTAGGTGAAAATACAGAATCTCCTTACACATCGATTATTTATGAACACACGCAAAACGTACTTTATTTCAACCATGAGTAACTTTATACAGACTCAAACCAGAATTTTCTCTCATTAATACATTTAATACAACCAAAATGAGCTTATGACGTGGCTCTCATGGAGGGACAGAGACGAGGGAGGTGGTATATATATATATATATATATATATATATATATATATATATATATATATATAATATATGTATATATATATATATATATATATATATATATATATATATATATATATATATATATATATATGTATGTATGTATATATACATACATAAAATACGATAACTTTCGTACGCTTTTTCGGATTTTTTATTAACATGCTAAAGATAAGAGCTTCTCAAAAAAAGCTCACCCTCATCATTTTAGAGTTTCGTCGCTGGTTCACAGTATTTAATAAGCATCTAATTTTTATAGCAGTATGTTTTCAGATCCATTTCGCTTGTCCTGAAACAGTAAACAATTCTTTAAATCCCTAGTCACTACCCATCCACGTACTGACTTTACTTGATGCTGCTTAACATGATGTTTAACACAAACCTAATGTTTAGAAACCCGTGGATATATCAGCCGTATTAAATTGTAGCTTTGTATTCTTCTTTATAAAGGAATACGATTTCCAGCTCTATTAAATTGAGAGCTGGTTTGTTTACGACTTTTAAAAACTCGTAAATGTCCTTAAAGCGCAAGGACTGAGGTCTAGCGTAAGACTGAGACTAGCGAGGACTGAACTAGCGAGTAAGACTGAGGACTAGGAGTAAGGACTGAGGACTAGCGAGTAAGGACTGAGGACTAGCGAGTAAGGACTGAGGACTAGCGAGTAAGGACTGAGGACTAGCGAGTAAGGACTGAGGACTAGCGAGTAAGGACTGAGGACTAGCGAGTAAGGACTGAGGACTAGCGAGTTAAGGACTGAGGACTAGCGAGTAAGACTGAGGACTAAGGACTAGAGGACCTAGCGAGTAAGGTCTGCAAGACTTTCAAATATAAACGGTATAGGAATATTTCAATCTACCGCAGCCGTACAATGCAACATAAAGATTACCGACGAGCGACGAGTTTAATTATTAGTTTTAAGTTGAAGTTACAGTGATTTACTAATTTACCTTAGAATCGTTTTACTTGGGGTGAAAATATTTGAAATTAAGTAAAATGTTTCTTGGGAACGACTTACATTAAACAAGGGCCAGACTAATACATGACAAAGTGAACTGTATTAACCGTTCTCTTTTAAATAAACAACAATTTATGATTAAGTAATTGGTTTTTTGTGCCAACAATACAAATTTGTTCGTAATTTTTTGTAAAGTTAAGACGTTGGACAATAAAACAGAAAAATAAGTCATTGAAAAAATAATTCAATTTTTATATTGACTAAACATTTTTTAAAGCATTTTCCTTCAAGTCCAATCTCCACTTGACTTTAATTTTAACTTGTTTCATTTTATAACAAGTTGTTTTCCGTTGTATTTTTTCCTACCTGTCGAGAAACAACTTCTCAAGAAATCACGTTTCTGTCAGGTTGTCGATCTAGAAAATCAACCCGGAAGAAATAGAGGGTGTTCCGCTACAGTAAACACGGATTAACCAGTAAATGCAAATAATCTGCAACGGATTTATCACTATTTTAAAGGAATAAATTTCAAATATATTGGACTAATATTCAATATACAATTAAGATTATTTAAATTAATGACTGCAGTCTTCATTAATCTAGATTATAAATTGTTAGTATCTAAATTCTTAACTTCTGTAAATAATGATGATAAATAAAAGAATCTCTCCACTTAATTACTTTATTAAAAAACAAAGCCGGCTTTCAACCCCAAAAGGTCATCATCAGTGCCTAACAAACAAATAAATATAACATAATAATAAAAAATAAAACAACAAGTAAATAAAAAAACTTAGTCTCACTATAAGTGTTATTTCATTATAAGTGTTTTATTAATATTATCAAACTTACTGTAAATAAATTTGTAAATACTTAGCCTGTGTTTTATATCCACTCATAAATAAATTAAAGCAGTCGTTCCCAACTTGGGGATCTCAAACCCTCTAGAGGTCCTAAATGTATTTTCAGGGGGTTTGAGTTGAATTTCTTGAAATCCATTGTTAAAATTATTCAGTTTAAGAAAAAAAATATAAAAATTAATTAATATCTTCGTATGGTCATAGGCACGATTGAGACCGGTTTTAGATTAATAGGGTCACCCTAAAGGTCGCATTTTTGGAATAACTTAATTATGACGTTATCACCAATGAATTAAAATATGATTTTTTTAACTATACAGGGAATCTTAAACCCCTGGGTTAAGATTCCACAAAAAGATTTGGTGGGTTCAACACTTCATATATCTTTTTGTATAAATGTATCGTCTACATGGTTTCATGATATTTTAGCTCAGTAATTAATAACGGTTAATGACGTTATTATAAAAAAATATCAGATAACACAACATCTTGGGTCTCGATCTAAAGATTGATATTTGTAACAATTTCCAACTCTACACCATAAACACACTATGTAAGCTACGCTGGCACAAATGCAGACAAACAATTCGATAAATATTTATTTAATTAATTATACAAACAATAATTAAAATTAAATGTATAATCTGAGACCCCGACAGCATTAAGCAAAAAAATGGGGTACTCTTTTATCTTTTTAGGTACCAACTTTTAAACATAAAAAGAATAATAGTAAAAAAGATTAAACTAAAAAAAAATAAAAAATGCAATGCAGATATGAAATAAATTATTAACAAGCAGACTAGAAAAACATGTTACAGAAAAGTAAAACTTAATAAAAATAATTAGAAAACTGAAATAACCTCTTAAGAGGTCTTAAAACACCTGAAACGGATAATTTTTTTAGTAAAATCTCGGTTTTGGACTTCAATCACAATATTTTTCTTAAACATCTATGGTATAAATGAGGAAAAGTAAAAATTAGGTAAAAAACTTTTAGATATATTTCAAGATTTATGGAAACTTCCTCGAAGCATGGAAAACCCAAAACCCAATTTTTTATGAGTTTTCACCCTTACAAACGCAATATTTTACAACCAATTATCCTTGGATTGTCACCAGACTTTATAAGAGCAATATTTTTCAACAATACATTTTACACGTTTTAAATTTTTATCATGGGAAGAGAAACTTTTTTTTCGTCCTAATATTTTTACGGTTTCAAAAAAACCAAGATTTTTTACAATCCCTTCGCCTAAAACAAGTTTTTTTATAATGTCACATTACATAAAAGTTTACAAAAACAATTATTTCATCCCCTAGTATATAAACTATAGTATCTAGTATAGAAGCTTGAACTGCGGTATAAAGAAATGATACAAAAAAATGCATTAACATAAAAAAACTATTCTGCACCCCTAAGGAATTTAATTTTTTTAACCTTATACCCTGCATTTTTTGTACTCTGTTTCCTATACGTGAGATATCTTAGACCTAAAACAAAATGTTAATTTGAATCCGTTAATGAAAAATATAATGGTAGGAACAGTTTCGATTTTTTTTTAATTAAAAGAAAAATATTTTAACGTTTTATTTTCATTGACTTATCAAGCACCAAAGGTGATTAAAATCGCGACAAGAAGACAAGATAAGGTGCAAACTCGACTTATCCTTGTTAAATAACCTGCGTTTTGCGCCTTTGTTGCTATAACCTCAGGAAGGTAAGTTTGCTCCTATTTTTCAATCTCATACAACCTCCATAAGGTAAGAAAAGTTTCATCAACCCCTTTATTAAGATCCTTGTAGTCCCTGTTATCACCTTAAAAAATGTTCTGTTTAAGTTTTACACACGAAAACCCACAGGAAACCACTTATTGCAAGAGAACGAATTTGTGCGATTTTTTAATATTTTGAGCGAGCGCATTCATATATGAAGGACTCCACTCTAGATAGACAATGCTTTTCCTTCATAGTTTAAGGTATATTTTAAAAAAAATTTGGTTTGAAGTGGTACAAAATGAGTTACATTTTTTAGGACTAGTTCTTGGACTATAGAGATACTACAAAGAAGAATAATGTGTTTATTATTCTTCTTTGTACCAATTTCACGTTTTAATGTGTCGATTTTAATTGAGATTTAAGGACATCCTCTTACAAATAAAGTTACAAAGAGCTAAAGTCTCCTAAGTTAAATTTAATTCATAACTATCTAATATTATTATTATTACTTACAGTAATACAAAAATATTTACATTCAGTTGGTATTGTATTATACTAAATAAAATATTTTAGCTAAGAGGTAAATGATAAAATGAAGAGCAGGTATAAAAGTACGAGGTCAAAGTACCTACAAACTTACTCCTGCAACTAAGTCTTACTTTGTTAGAGAAAACTAGTTCTCAACTCCACAAATCTTAAATATTATCTTACATCTTTACCACTTATGTCCATCTGTACAGGGTGTATTAAATTATCTTTTTTTTAAATTTTATTAATAATTACAACTATGATTAAATCTTTATAAGATATGATAAACTCTGACCAGTGGCAGATCTTGCTGGACATTGTATAAATATGTATGATTACATTTTTGAGATTGCATTATGGAAAAAAAGCTTAAAGCTCAATTTGCGTAGCCGATTATATCCTTCCCCCAATCCAGGACCGATTTTGATCCACGCTTACGGGGGCGGACTGATCAGTGAGAGCAAAGGTGGCAGCTCTCCTTGGGCCCCTTAGCCAATCATAAAATTAATTAAAAAAACGAAAATTAAAACAAGAATTATTAATATATTAAATATTTTAAGGCTTATATTATAATATAAATATATTTATTTGTTATAATTATATAATATATACATAACTCTAGGGTCAAAAGGGTCAATACTCTTAGGCAGGGCCTAAAAAGTTTTTTGAGACAAACGATTTTAAAGGAATTAAAAATATAATAAATTTGTAATTGTTATCTAAAAAAAGGTATTTAAGATCCCTATTTATTTTACTTGGACTTTTAAGAGTCCTGTATGGAAGACTAGAGCCAAAAGGACACTAGCACACTCGATCAGGGCCCTAAAGCCGCAGGTAAGTACCTTAGACATTGATGGTTTTTAAGTACATAAAATATTCTCACTTTAGTACCCAAATCTAGGTTCTTAAAGGCCCCTATTGTTTATAACTGGAACTTTAAAAGTTCCATAAGGAAGACTAGGGCCACAAGATACTTGATCAGGACCCTAAAGCTGAACAAAAGTGCCCTAGAAATTAAAATAAAATAGTTTAATTAAATATTACATTTAAATGAATAAACTTAATCTTTATGTAAGTGTATTTTTTACTTAGGTTAATTTTATACTTACTTATTTATTTTATTTAATTAAGTTTATTTTGATTTATTTAATTAAAATCATTTTATTTGATTTAATTTTATTAAATACAAATTAAAATTAAATTAAGCCTAATTAAATTTATTACGTAAGCTTAAGTATAATCATTATTACTACTCTAGTTAAAAGTAGGCCCCTCTATTACTATTTGGAAAGCAACATAAGAAGCCCCCCTTTCCCCCTTATCGAGCCTCTTTGGCCCATTGGGGGCTCAATAAGAAGCCCAGATGTAGGTTTTGGCTTTTTTAGACCAAACCCTTCTTGGGCCTTTTTAGCTCAGTCCGCCACTGCACGCTATGTATTTTCCTATAGTCCAAGAGCCAGGCATACAAATGTGACTCATATTGTGCTGCTTTAAACCAAATGTTTCTGAAAATATTCATTAAAGCAAAATATAAACATCAACTTAAACAATTACACGACAACAACGACTTTATTAAGCAATGTAAGCATTTATTAACTTACAAACCTGTTTATAAGATCAGTGAACTGTCTAGTAAAACTTATTATTTAAATTAAAAATAGAAATCTTTGTATTTTACAAAAAAAATATTCTGATGTTTAATTGTTAAATTATTAGTCCTTAGTTATTGTTATAATTCTACTCGGCTATTTGTTTGTACTATCTTTTTTTGTCCAGTTAATTAATTTGTTGCCACTATCGCTAGTACTAGTTTTAATTATGCTAGTTAAAACATTTATATATAAGTACATTAACTAAAATGTTATTTTTTAATATAATGCTACGACGATTTGCAATTGTAAAAAATACTTATACGCAAATAAAATTATTTATTTATACCTGAAGGAAAAGCATAGTCTGCCTTACCACCTTACCAGAGTGAAGCCCTTCATATGAATGCACTCGCTCAAAAGTTAGAATATCGCACAAAAAGCCAAGATTCTTTCAAATAAATTCGCTGACTTGGCAAAAATTAATCTTTTTCGTTGTTTTTTGTAAGAGCCATAACTTTGTAGTTATTCGATTTTAATAATTAAACACTAGTTTTATAGGAAATTGTATTAGCTTTAAAAAAATGTTCTCTTCGTGTTTTGCACGCGACCCACAGGGAGCCACCTATTCCAAGAAAACTGGAATTAGTGCGATTTATAAAATTTTGCCATTCGTATGAAAGGCTCGACTCTGCATAAGCAGACTATGCTATTCCTATATATTATGCTTTGCGCAATCATATAAAGGACTCCACTTTGAATTAGTAAACTAAGTTTTTTCTTCATAATTTATGGTATTTTTTCAGGAAAATTTGGTTTGAAGTGGTACAAAATGAGTCAAATTAATTCAGGTCCGGCTCCTGGTAACTGGTATTGAGTTTACGGGTTGTAAGGATTTTCATCAGGGGAAAGACTATGTACAAGAGAATTAAAATGATCGACAAAAATTTTGATATTACGGTATGTTTTGATTAATTTTTCACCTTTTAAATTTGTATTATTTTTTAAAAAATATAAGAAGGGAAAATGAGGCCATTATATAGAACTTGCCGGAGTGTTGTTTTATATTATTTTTCATGTATTATTATTTTTAACTAGTTTTTATCGGTAAAAACGTATGATGTCGTTCGGATGACAGTAATGAAGGGGGGATTCAAAATTAACCTTGCCTCCTTTGTGTACTTTTTTGTGTACAAAAATAAAAATAAACATATAGAAATAGACACACGGGACGATGCACGATATATGCATATATAATATATATATATATATATATATATATATATATATATATATATATATATATACCGGATATAACACTTCTTTGTCCTTAGTAAGTCGAGTCAAGTGAGTTCTAAATCACCATTATTATTGTAGGAACTAAAACGCAAAGAAGCTAATTCATGTTTGATCGTTTGAAACTAAATTTAATCCTAAGAAATGTTATAACATTGTATTCTGGTAATCTTTCACCAAGTTATTGGTTGACACATATTAATTATTAAAAAATAAAATTAATCGCTGTGTTTGTTTATATTTATTTATAGGTATTAAAAGAAACGATACAAAATGTCATCACCTTAAATAACGTAAAGTCCAGTTACGTTAGTAGAAACCTTTAAAGATTCATAATACGATTTTTTTTATTTTGAAATTTAGAAAAAAAAATATAAAGAAATGCTTTATAAAAAAGAGAAATGAAATTGTTAGTAGACTCCAGCTGGTAGACGTTAGTAAAGGTATTTGTTAAGATATTGCAATGTCTGACTGTGCAATCAAACTGCGTCTGGAACGCTGTCTGCGGAGGAAAAATCAAAAGAAATTGGCTAATATTTACAGTGTAGTAGTAGGGTGTTGCGTTTACATAACTCCAACCCCTTCAGTATGACCGTCTTACGTAGCAGCTAACAGCCTTGCAATGGTTCAGGGCAAAACAAAACTTCAATAAAATTTCAAAGGGTTTATGTGATGCAACGGGACCACTCGGAGAATTCTAATTTTTTAAACATTTCTTATATATCATTCCAAGTAAATTTAAAAACAATAAAAATATTTTTTTGAGGTAGTACGTAATTGAGTACTTTATTGGACCGTTTTTAGGATGAGAAGCCAATCATTATTGTCTTAGGAGGTTATTTAGTACTTTTCACCTCCGAGGACAATAATGAATGTAAAAAAACTCCTAGGACGTAAAAGTAATTCATATGTTCCCGCCATTACTGTAATGTAGCGTGTTCAAAAAACAATCTGTGTTAAAACTTTATGAGTTTTCTTTAAAAACGTTCATTTTGTTTCTGTTTTTGTTCGTAGACTAATTTTTTTCGTTTTTAAAAGGTGTTCTAATTGACAATTTTTGTGTGTTTATTTGTAAAACTTTTACATTTTTGAGTAAAAGTGTGAAGCTATGGATGAATTTAATGACGACGATAATATGGAGTTAATAATAATTGGAAGTTTGTTTTTTCAATTAAGTATATAGCGCAGTTTAATGAGTGCTATTTTTTGATTTTTTTTAATGAGTGCTTTAGTTAATGAGTGCTACCTCAAAAAAATAGTGTATGCCATCCGGCTGAGAATGTCTTTATGTCTTGGCAATTTTTCCCGACTCGCTTCGCTCGTCGGTAAATCTAATTGCCGTGACATAAAGACACACTTCTCAGCCTTATGGCATAAATAACTATTATTTAACAATTATAAAATTAACATAAAACGCTTAATAAGAACTCTCTAATAAAGTAGTTTTAAGTGTTTCAACGTTTGTCGAACTTAAATCTTAATATCGAAATGTATGAATCGAAAAACGTGATTTATTTATGTACATTTACATATCTCATACAATAAAATATTAACCAATGCTGATAATAAAATTAAACTTCCTTTATGGGTTTCGGTTGCACAGTAGTAAATGTTAAAGGTGTGATAAATTTCAGCATGATCAAATAATTTTTTAAGGATTTCCGAATTTGTCACATTTTGGGCTGTCCTAATTTTGGGTTATGGCAACATACACATTTCATAAACAGTAGGATTAGGGACATTACTAAGTTCGATTTCATTCAAATGCGTGAAACGTTAAAGTAATCGTGTTTCATTGAAACGTCTTGCAATAAAATCTTGTACATTTAATACAGTGTCTTCCTAGATTAGCTTATAGTCTAGTGACCAGACCTGAAAATCGTATTTTTTACTGCAAAAAAAAGAAAAAATATTGTCTGCCTATTCAGAGTAGAGGCCTTTATATGATTGCGCACGCTAAATTTTTTATAAAATGGCAAACATTTCAGGTTTCTTTAAATAAGTGGTTCCCTGTTAGTCTTTTGAAAAAAAGACATTTTTAGAACTGATAAAATTTATTTGTTTGATAAACTAAGCATTCCTTCATCAAAATCGAAGAACTACAACCGAATTATAGCATTTTAAAAATGACTTAAAATATGCAAAAAGCGTTGACATATTTTAAAAGAAATTCCCTGATTTAGTAAAAATGTCAGGTCCGGCTCCTGATTTATTACCCATTGGCGTAAAAGACAAAAATCATTTTTCAAGAAAACGCTACACTTTATATAAAGTTTTGCATGTTTTGAAATCAAATTTAGATATATCGCAATAAGAATTTTGTATAATGGATTTCAGTACTCAAAAACTACACTTTTACCAAACGTATCCGAAATTGAAATATTTTTAATATTTATTTTATTATTAATATTTTGACAAACTTTTATTTTTTGTTCAAATATCACCTATTAAAAGGAAAAATATAATTGTATTATTTTATTGCCAAACTTGTATTATTATAGAAAATGAATAAGTTTATGAGGAATATTTTCCGATTTTTAGGAAATTAATTTTTAAATTAATTTAAAAGCAGTTAGGAAATAGCTTTTTGGTGAAATTTTATTATTTAGTAAAATCTTACTTTCAAATCTAGCAGAAGTTTTTATTAAGAATAACTTTTCTTCGTTAACTCAATAATCATTAACCTACTTCTCTCCTAAAAGCTTTTAGTGAATTTTCGAAGAAAAAATACCTACTAATCAAATATATACAGAATATATTATATATATTATATATATATATATATATATATATATATATATATATATATATATATATATATATATATTATATATATATATATATATATATAATATATATATATAATATATATATATATATATATAATATATATATATAATATATATATATATATATATGACTTTGTGATCGTTTATGCAAACAAATCTATGTAAATCAATATAAGTGACAGGTCAACAAAAAGTATAATTTATCATAATGAAATTCTTCCATTGTTTAAATTTATCCTTTAAAATATATATTTATTCGCATTGGATCAACAAGGATAAGGAAAAATATAAAACGCAGAAAAATAATGCGATTTAGCATGCATGTAGCTATGTAAAGACTAACATATGTGCCAAGTTTCATCTCATTTTTAGCAATGGTTCAATTTTTATCGAATGATTTTTTAAAACTGTATATTTTTTCAAACTTAGTAAAAAAATCAGAAAACAATCGAAGTTTTGTACAATGTGTACACCAAGTTTCAAATATATATTTAATTCCTTGTTGGATCAGCACTTGACCGTAGTCAGTGCTGTTTGGGTGACCGCTGAGAATAAATGGATGCATTTACTATCTGTGGACGAGCAAAGCGAGTTCGAAGACATGCGCAGTATAAATTGGCCTGAGGAAGCGCGAGTGAGACATGCTGCAGTATAAATTTGGTAATGTATTTACTGAGACGAGCAAAGCGAGTTCGAGGACATGCTGCAGTATAAATTTGGCTAATGTATATACTGAGGACGAGCAAAGCGAGTTCGAGGACATGCTGCTGTAATTTGGCTAATGTATATACTGAGGACGAGCAAAGTGAGTTCGAGGACATGCTGCAGTATAAATTTGGTTAATGTATGTACTGAGGACGAGCAAAGCGAGTTCGAGGACATGCTGCAGTATAAATTTGGCTAATGTATATACTGAGGAGCAAAGCGAGTTCGAGGACATGCTGCTGTATAAATTTGGCTAATGTATATACTGAGGACGAGCAAAGTGAGTTCGAGGACATGCTGCAGTATAAATTTGGTTAATGTATGTACTGAGGACGAGCGAAGCGAGTTCGAGGGCATGCTGCAGTATAAATTTGGCTAATGTATATACTGAGGACGAGCGAAGCGAGTCCGATGTAATGAGAAAAATTCCCGAAGTACCCCGTACCCTATTTTTAATTATTCATTCTCTCAAATTTTAATTATTATGGGCAAACTAGACAGTGAGATCGAGGGCAGCAGCGATTTGCGCTCCTAAGCTAAGAATTAACTTATTAAAAAAATTGATTACACAGTATCTCGAAACTATTTCTCGCCACATCGGTTGCTATGGTTATCCTCCCTACTTCGGATTTCGCTTTGCTCGTTCTCATACTGTAGTGTAGATAAGTTCGCTTTATAAGTTTAATGTTTTATGTACGTAAAAAGTCTCATTTTGCTACCTAAATTTAGGGGTTTAAAGACCTCTATTTAAGATTCCTATACGGTAGACTAGAGCCATAAAGCAACCTTTAACGTACTTGGTATAAAAGCCAGAAACCAGAATAAAAGAGCTCTAGAGATTGATATTAAAATAGGTTTGCCGTGTGCATAAGATTTCTAGGATTTAGAATTTACATTTTAATTTTATTGGCAAAACTGGTAACATTTGGTTAATTTGTTTGTTATTCAAAACATTTTCATCCATACCGTAATAATTTAATTAATTAAATTCAATTTTTATAATTGTTATAATAATTTAGTTAACAAAAGGATAAACTATAATAATAGTAATTCTTATGTTTTTTTGAGATTGAAAAATACAGACGAAAGGTTTTTTACGACTTAAATTTCCGATAACATTGGTTATATTTAAAACAAGAGGCCTTCGGCCTAAGTATACTATATGAAGATTTGTGATGTTTTAAAATGTTTGTGGGGTCATTTTCGTGGGTTAAAACAACAGAGTCACACATATTTCATAAACAATAGAGTTCAGGACATTAGCAAGGTTGATTTTTGTACTAAGTTTCATTTTGATCCGAGAAAGCGTTTGAACGTTTTCGTGTCCCATAGAAACTTAAAGAACACAAATATATATAATATATATATATATATATATATATATATATATATATATATATATATATATTATATATATATATATATCTTCTTTGAAAATTCGCTAAAATCGGGTACCTCAGAACTTATTCTGAATATATCAGATTTGCTACATTCACCCTCACCCCTTTGGACTCGCTTCACTCGTTTAGTTATTAGGTTCATCATTTATTTAATGAAAGCACACATAAGCATCAATTTTGCATCATATTTTGTCGAACTTGCCTCCCTGTAAGTGCAGCTTAATGGATCGTGGTTAAGTCCACATTCAAATGTGTATGAGCATACACATATAATATTAACACACATATATATATATATATATATAATATTTATTTTATATATATTTATTTTATATATTACTATGTAAATTAAATACAGCGGCACAATAGTGTAAAATAAAATAAATAAATAAACAATTCTATATTGAACAACTTTACTACAATTTTTTGTAGTTAATTGTCCAAATATTTTTTATTTGGTGGAACGATCTAAAACTTTAATTTCTTATAAAAATTATCCGCAATATCAATCAAATAAAATAATCCTACAATTTACAAAAAGGAACATCAAAAAATCATTTTAAAAATTTCCTATTCCCACAACTTAAATTTATTATTAAGTAACCTTGCCGATCATGCTTTGTGCCTCTTCCAACCTCTAGGTTATTGCGGTTGTCTATTTGCGTAAACATTTGGTTAGCTGACAATTTTGTCAGTTAAATAAAAGAGATACACAACATTTATGCCTGTGTATAAACTAACACACTTTCTTAGAAGTGTGTTACAGGTCTAAAGTCATCACTTATTTCAAAGTTATAAAAATACTTTTTGAATGTCAATGTTATTGGTCCGCCATCTAAAAATTGGTAATGTAACAAAGACACGACAAAAAGTCTTCTTTCAAAAAATCTTTTATAGACATAAAAGACATTCTTCTTTT
This sequence comes from Microvelia longipes, assembly GCA_018340805.1. Taxonomy (NCBI): domain Eukaryota; kingdom Metazoa; phylum Arthropoda; class Insecta; order Hemiptera; family Veliidae; genus Microvelia; species Microvelia longipes. The sequence goes on from JACMZG010001870.1 coordinate 30,292,107, forward strand.
AGACGTATTAACATCAAACCTTATTTAAACACCAATTAAGAACATATTGACAGCAAGCACGCCCTCAACTTTGTATATCAATTAAATATTCATATTTACATAAGTGGTCAAGGGAGAGGTGTTGGTTTGAGTACAATGAGAGAGTCAATTTGTCTGGTGTTTTCCATATCAAGTATTTACAACACACTTTCCAGATATTTTACTTGTCTTCTTTTCACATTTACAACTTATCAATACCAACCGGTTAAAGTTGCACCACCTGTAAAGAAACCTTTCAAAAAAACCCTTTTTCAAAAAAAGATTTTTTTCTGCAATTTTTTTTTTCGCTAACTTTTGCAATTTTGCCTTGCATAGAAATACCGCAACCCTTAATTTTTTTCGTAGATCTTTGCAATACTTTCCCCTATATACAGTTATTAAAGAAACATACCAAAAAAAATCTCTAGATGTCCTCATCTTAAAGATGTTTTCTTTTTCCTTTATAGTTCATACAATATAGTAAATAAAAATCTTTTTCTTCTTTTTTTGTTGCAAATAAGTGTTACAGCAACTTTTGAAGTTTTCGAAACGCCTTTAAAAAAGTGAAAATTACAAATATTTAAACATGGTTCTTAAGAAATAACTTACAACTCCCATTAGTATATGTTAGGAGTCAGTTAAGATCAACTAAATAAGTTAAGATAGTAAGATTGTACCAAGGAGTGTATATATAGACGCCAAAACGCAAAATACGGTTAAGACATCAAAAAGCGGCATAATAAAACCCGATGTATTTAAACTAAATTAATTAATACAGTTAAATTTTGGACAATTCAATTAATTATTGGAATAAAATAATTAGAGTTTAGTCAAAATTTTGAACCTTACAAATTTAATATACACATACTACAACCTTACAAATATATATATATATATATATATATATATATATATATTATATATATTATTTATATATATACATATATACAAACTAATTTTGATTTTAGCACTGTACTGTTATTGTAAGATATAGCTAAGTGATAATGGCGAAGAGGGAAGATGATTCCGTGTTTAACTACCAAGCTATTGCTTGGTTGCTTATCGCCAATTTCCTCTGGATTTAAAAATATTTTTACGGCCGTGATACAAAGGCACAGTTGTGTGCCAAAGCCAATAGTCATTGTTATAAGAATAAATAAGTTAAATTCTAAAAAAGTTAAACTATAAAATTTTTAAGGATTTATAATTAAATTTAGCCAATATATTTTTTTATAAAAATTCCATTATTTAATAAAAAAGGCTACAGAAAATTTTTTACTTTTTAGCGAATTTCCTTTGGACATTCGCCTAATGGGATAGGCGTCATGGCGGAATTCGAACTCGGACCACGACACAAATCCGTTTCAGAGGTCCCTAATGAAAAAAAAATACATTTCGCGATACTTTAATATATATATTATATATATATATATATATATATATATATATATATATATATATATATATATATATATATATATATATATATATATATATATATATATATATATATATATATATATATATATATATATATATATATATATATGGGTGTGTGTGTGTGTATTTCTTGTAAACACTCTATCTTTCGAACGGATTAATATTTTTTAACCTAAGCAGTTACTCAATTGTCAAGCACTGCTCGAAACTCATTTTGTCTGTATTTTCCAAAGTAAATGCGCTAAAACCTTTAAAGATAACTGACTAAGCTTAAAGATAAGTAACTAGCTTTAAACTAGTGCAAAGATAGTGCGTACTTCTAATTTTAGAGGCATAGTTTGTAAAACAACTGGAATTATGTGCATTTCCTTTGGAAAATACAGACAAAATGAGGTTCTAAAGCATGAACTGGAACCACGCAATGGGCATGGTTCTTGCATAAGCAAGAAATGGGTTGTTTAGCACGGAAACACGCATTCTAAATGAAATTCGCCCGACAGCGGACCACAGCGCCGAAATTTTATAATATTTTAGAGGGATATTAAGCTCTAAATTATAGTATCAAGCTATCAAAACTCGAGGATAGCTAAGCGAACAAATTTTGAAAAGATACAGAATCATTAGAAATTTAGTTCGTTAGTCGTTTATTTTAACTAACATATAAGTTACGATGCTTGCTATACCACAGCAAAGGAATCAGATGGCGCAAAGAAAATCAATTCTATTGAAGGAAATCATCAATAAGAAAGAGGTAATTTAAAGGGAGACCTTAAGGTTAATTTAATTTTAAGGGTAAATATTGCCAATTATTAATCAATAGCAATATAAGGAATCAAATTAAAGAGAAAGTCAAATAATTGGATAATTTAAAGTGTCTTAAAAAGTCGAATTAAGGAATATTTAAGGTTTGTAGTTTTAAAGTTTATCGAATAACATATATAAAAGACTTATAGTTACTTATTAGATTAGAAGTGCACATTACTGAACTAGGAAGAGAGATTTATAAGGGATTTGGGCACGTGGGACCGTTGCTGCCCTTAACCTCCTAAAAAAAGTTTATAAGAAATTGTATTGTTTTGTTCCGTAACGTTTCGGACTTCTTTGTTTGCGGCAGAGGGGGGCACTCGATAGGGGAAAATATTGAGAGCGTACAAAAAGTTTTTAGCGATGTTTAACTATCCCCTGGTTGTTGATCGTGATTCAACAGATAGGTTTTTGTTTTGTTGCAACTGAAACATTTGCTTCCTTATTGATTAGAAAATGAAAAGAGTTTTTAGCGAATTTCTTTTGAAAAAATAGCTTACGCAACAATCGGGACTAAAGGAGTATAACAAATTTATTAATTAAAAAAAAATATCAAATCATGTTTCAACGTCCCTCTAATAATCTCAGCTAAAAGGAGTTGAAAAAGTTAAGACTGTTAAGCAAAAAGAATCGAAGAACACACTGCCGCTTATGCTTTTATTCTCCTTCATCTGTTTTTATCTCTCACAAAGAATTAAAGAAATGTTTGTTTTTTCTCGGAAAAGTTGTTTAATTCTTCTTGTTCATTTATAAACTTTTGACTTCATCTTTAGCAGATTGAATCTGAACAGGTATCGATTTTTACTCTATGTAAACTGCTAAAATGTATGTTAATGTGCCATCACATAAAAAAGGTGAGTAAAACCATGGGCCGTATTCGTAACATGAAAGCTTTGTTTACACCGTATATTTTTACTTTTTCTCATTTATACCGTAGTTTTATGGGAAAAGTATTGTGTTTGCAAAAATTCCGGAACCGGGATGTCATCTGAATTATCTATTTCAGGTTTTTAAGCCCTCCTAAATGCTTTTCAAAAAGCTGTATGTCTGTATGAGGGCGAGTGTGTATGTCTGTTATCATCATAGCTCCCAGTGAATTTATCATAGAGAGTTAAAACTTTGTAAAAATAGTAGTTTATAGGTGCAATTAAGCTATCCAGAAAATATTTGGTTTTATTACGTCATTTACCCGCAATAATGACTCGGCTAAAATTGCAAAATATCATATAAAACGGAAATAAAAATACAACCATTTGTATAAGACTTTGGTATAAGTGTATAACTTTACGTAATAAATAAGTACACCAAGTTTATTTTTAATACGACAGTAAATCCATGATTTTTGTTGGATTATAAAAGTTAAAAAGCATTGAGCTTGGTCAGTGCCTGGATGGGTGACCACTGAAAATGACACGTATGTGTTTATTATCTAAGGACGAGCGAAGCGAGTCAAAGACGTGTTGCTATGTATTAAAAGATTTGCATATTTTGAGAACGAGCGAAGCGAGTAAGTATGAGCGCAGCGAATCCAATGTGATGCGGAAAAGTTCCTTGGTACCCTGTACCCTATTTTTATTATTATTACTTTTCCGTGTATTATGATTTTTTAAATTTTTTTCTGAGTCATTATTGACGGCATAAACAAATGATTTTCCTAATAGCACAATTGCAGCGTTAGACTAATTTTTGTACAAAGTTTCAACTCTCCAGCATAAATATACTGGGAGCTACTATGATAACAGACAGACAACTTTGCGAAAACCACTTAGAAGGCCTTAAAAACGCCTGAAACGGATAATGTCAGTAACGTCCTGGTTTTGGATTTTTTTCAAACACAGTACTTTGCTATATACCTTCGATATAAATGAGAAAAAGAAAAAAATAGTTGGGGAACAAAAAGTACCCCAAATAAACTGGAATCGGGTTAATTTCATGTATGATTTCTTCTTTGAATGGATTGCTACTTGTAGCGAGATAAATGCTTTTATTGTAGCAATTTATACAATATATTTTGTGACACAATCGATTATTTAATCAGAATTAGGTCGAAATGTGTTGACGTAAGTTTTTTACGTAAATGAGAAGAATGCAGAATATTAACACAAGGTTAATTAATAAAATTATATCATAAACAAAAACCAACAAAAAAGTATAAATAAAACTTAAATAAATGTTAATGAAGAGGATAAAAAGTAACAAAACCTCATAAGCGAAATTTCCGGTCGAAAAATATTTTAATGAACTGGAAGAAGAAATATTTAATCTAACAATGTTCCGGATCTAGCTAAAGACCAATCCCTATGTAATATAAAATATTTATTTTCCTATTAATCAAACTTTGTATAATATATTAGTAGGTAATTACTATAGATTCAAATAAAACAATTCCATGTTCCAAATATGTATTTTTGTTCTATTAAGACCAAATGAATATTGAAGATAAATAAATGTGTACGCGGTATATGGTACCAGTTAAGATTATCTGGTGTATGGTACACCAGACAGTAATACACAACTGGGATTGTTCGGTGCCACTAAACTTGTTTTACCTATCCCACTAGTTTGGTGGAAATAAATAATGGGCCTCTGCCCCATGGCACTTGGCGAAGAATCCCCTTGCGTATGGTTGATCAGGGGCGGACTGGCAGCTGAAGGCGAGGGTAGCAGCCCTCCTTGGGCCTCTCAGCCAAAAATAAACTTAAAGAAAAAACAATGAAAATTTAAAAAAAATATTAACATATATAATATTTGATATACTCATAAAACAAGAGTCAAAGGGACCCAATACTCTAGGAAAAATGTAGAGTATTGGGTTAAATATCTCCGCCATATTACGAGGACGAGCGAAGCTAGTCCGAAGTGGTGAGGATGAGGGTAGCAAATCTGATATGGTGAGAAAAATGTCCCACGCACCTGCACCTGATATTTTGTGCTATAATTATCTTGGCTTGAAATCTTACTTGGACGTATGAAGTTATAAATTTATTATGAATCCTGGCTTTTTGGGTGTTTCAAAAAATTTTATTTAAGTTTCTTTTTGTGAAAAATGTATATTTCAAAACTTTTGGGGGCACCATGGCACTTACTGCACACACGCCTATGCTAATATATTTGAAATTTTGCTTATGTCGTGGCAGTGCGCCACTTATCTAATAATGCAATAAACAATGTGGCCACAAAGCAGCTCCCAGTGCCGACGCCGAGTAGCGGCCAAGTTTTTTTTTTTTTAACTATATGAAATAGGCCCTGTCATACAGGTATAATACCTTCTACCTAGGCAAGGAAGCGTAGTATTTTATAAGGTTAGTGGGAAGGTAACACTGAGGCAAGTTAGGTTACAAGTAGGTTGCTACAAAACATTTACGTGCATGAAACGTACAGCCATCTCGAAGTACTTAAATATCTATGCCTCTACAATCTTATATCTTCGAAAGAGTGGCTGGCTATTTATGGAGCCAAAGTAAGTCAATAAAATTTTACATTAAAAATAATGAAATTAATGACTAAGCATGTTTTTAAGAAATAAGTGTCTAATACACCTGTTACACTAGAGTAAGGGTCTAAAGGAAGATTGCGTAAAGTTATTAAATACTGTGGTGGGGTGAAGTCCCAGGTGATCCTTGAATAGAGCAACAGCTGAGAATCACCACCTGGGCAACAGCACGTGCCCCCCATCCCTTACCAATATTCTGATTGCCATTTATAACAAGGCACCCCTCTAATACAGTTCCCTCTGTGAAGGGTAGATCTCCCCCCAAGCACCGTTTCTTATGTTACTAGTTCAAGAAAATCTGTTGGAACACCTTGATTTTTTTCTTATTACGGACCATAGTTGTATTAAAGGGATAAATCGAAGATTCCGTAAAGAGGGTGGGTTTGTCGCGATATCCGTTACGGGAATCTTTATGTACCGTATCTTTTTTCATTCAACCGATTATAAAAATTTTATTTGTCCCCGAGGACTTAGTACCCTAGAGTTCAGTCAACTTCAATACCTAATATCAGTATATCATATACGTAATGGACATTAAGTAACCGAATTTTTCACAATAGAAATTTTTTGATAGTAGATAAACTTTTAAACGTTAATAAAATTGTAGTGCAGAATGAGTGAATGATATTTTTCAGTACGGAAAAATCTCTCCACAATGATGCTTCCCAAACATTATATATATAAGTTTACAATTACTAAATAAATAATTTCGGCGCGGTGGTCCGCTGTCGGGCGAATTTCATTTAGAATGCGTGTTTCCGTGCTAAACAACCCATTTCTTGCTTATGGTTCCGGTTCATGCTTAAGATCCTAAGCAGATACTCAATTGTCAAGCACTGCTTGTAACTAATTTTGTCTGTTTTTCAAAGGAAATGCGCATAATTATCCAGATGGTTATACAAAACTATGCCTTTAAAATTAGAAGTACGCACTATTATTTGCACTAGTTTAAAGCTCAGTTACTTATCTTTAAGCTTAGTCAGTTATCTTTAAAGGTTTTAGGGTATTTCCTTTGAAAAATACAGACAAAATGAGTTACGAGCAGTGCTTGACAATTGAGTAACTATCAGGTTCTAAAGCATGAACCGGAACCTTAAGCAAGAAATGCGTAGTTAAGCACGGAAACACGCATTCTAAATGAAATTCGCTCGACAGCGGACCACCGCGCAGGAATTATTTATTTAGTAGTTGTAAACGTATATAATGTATAAAACTATTAGTAAAGTAGGCTTAATTTTGACTTTTCGATAAAAATATTCTACATAAAATTGTTTAATTGTCCCCCTGAGACAATTTTTCCATAAAAAAATCTAAAATAAAATTTCATTTTAAAAATTCATCACCCAAACTTTGGAAAAATTAAAAGTTTTTCAATCTGGATAAATGATTCATCGTTTTAAAGGTCTTGACTAGTGGAACAAAAATTAGTATATTAAACTTCGATTTAAGTAACACTAACTGAGATATTTTAATAAAACGGGAAAGTGTTAATTTTATTTAAGTAAAAAAAGCTGTCAAAAATAATAAAAACAATAACAAATAAATACTTTCCCGTTTATCCGGTAAAATGGGTGAATTTTGAAAAATTTTATTTTAAATTTTTTTTTATGGTAAAATTGTCTCAGGGGGAACAATTTTATGAAGAATACTTTTTCTCGAAAAGTCAAAATTAAGCCTACATTTTTCAAAAATGGCAGTTTTTGAATCTACCGTTAAAAATAAAAAAATTATATGAAAAATCTTAGTTTAAAAACATGCAGTAATTATTATCAAGAATGACTTTTTTTCGAAAAATGAAATTTTTGGTCATTTACACGTATAGGCAACCCCATCCGGGAACACACATAAATACTGTGTGTTCCCGGATGGGGACACATGGAATAAATTTCTATTCCCTTAGCTCTAAAATTAGACCCCATATCCCTAAAGTCTGGGTGCAATTGCTCTTTTGCCACCACCTGCTTGAACTCAAATATATTAAAGAGTACTTAAATGAAAATTTTTATTTGGGTCCTTTTTATCCAGGATTACTATTGATAATATGATTATAAATCTTTTTCCAATTATTAGATTTTGAAAATGTTGCTGGCTTTTTATGATCAATTACCAATCACTAGCAACCAACATTTACCATTAATAGCAAATAAAACTAGGTTAATTCTAGATTATAGTAGCTATTAATGATAATTGATAATTAGTAATGGTTACCAATAGCGATAGGTAATCATTGCTTAGTCTCTTGAAATTAAAACATACCTAAAAACTAAAAATTTAAAGCGAAGAAAGGAAAGGCTTTTTTCGCAGAGGCTAATTTTATTTTCTCAAATGTTTGTTTAAAATTGACTTACATACCTCTAAAAAATAATGGCACGATTGTTGTCTGAAAATATGTAGTATAGCTTATTTTCAGCCGCACAATTTTCCCTCATTTAATAAAAGAATAACTAATCGTTCTGAAACAAATAAATAAACCATTACTTATTCAAAATCACATTACTTATAGCACCACAGTCGGTGTTTCACTTCCCCAACATTTTTCCTCCTCGTTTCGTTATCATTCCAGGAAATGACATAAATCTTAACTTTCTCCACATTACGTTTTACACTATCTAACAACAGTTTCCTTGGTCCACCTTTAAGTTTGCTGCCAGCAGGATTTTCTTTCAAATTAATCTTTTATATCCAGACAGTGTACAATGTAAGGTTTATTGACTATAGTTTTTAGGGAGTAAAGAAGCACTTTTCACTCCCTTGGGAGTAAAAAGTAACTTTTTCTCCCTTGGGATTTAAAAGTGTTTCCTATTATTGGGTTATTAAAGCAAATTATATCAATTTTTTAGAGGAGGGGTATTCTCTAAATATATACAGGTGACAGCACAATTTTTTAATTTTTCCCGGGGGTGGCACCCCTAAAATTTGTAAAGGGTACCCGATAAAAAAAATATTGGCTCAAAATCCGTATCAGGTTTTTTGCTCCAAACAGAAGTTGTTTGGAGCAATAAAAAAAATATTATTATTATTTTGGAGGCAGCACCCCCTAGGTTAATGGTCATAACTCACTCGGCTTTGCCTCGGGAATGAAACACATAAATACCTCGGCTTCGCCACAGGAGTAAAATACTTTGGTTCCCTCGGCTTATGTCTTAGGAATCAACTGACAGCTCAGAGAAATAATAGCATTCTTTACTCCTTTGGTGCATTAATAGCTATACCTCACCAGTAAGTTCTAAAATCAAATTGACTTTTAAATCGATTGACTTAAATTTAGACATTTAAATTGTTAGACATATAAATTGTATATACTTAGATTTTTAGTTGAAATTTTTTGTTAAATTTTTTTTATCCATTCTTACTTTTTTATTTTTCATAATTAATATTGGAATCACTATGAGTACATAATGTATCTCAATTAGATTATATAAATTGTAAATTCATATAAAATTATTACTTCTAATTTTAAAATGTTATTATTAAGTATTTATAATTTCAGTGAACTTACTCTAATTAGGTATTTTTAAAGAAAAATACTATATGTGTGCTCCTTTTGTAATGACTAATAATTTTTTATGCTCATGTATAAGCTAATGGGTTATTCAAGAAGTATAATTACTAGAAAGTTTCAAGTGTGTTGTTGATAGACTATTGATTTGATTTTAACAAAGTAGGATCTATTTACACGGGTTTTACGGTATATTTTTTGCTTATTGTCAATCAGCAGGTTGAATCCTTGTGAAAATTGAAAGGACAGAAAAAAGGGATCAATGGATTGTGAGTGAAGGTCAAAAAAAGGTTAAGGAAGAAACTTGAGGAATCTTAGGTAGGATTCACCTGTAAGACAAGGCGGTGTGGGAGGCAGCTGTCCGTAGCACGAGCCACCCCCCACCTCTAGCTCCTAGCTACGTATTGTTCACTGTCACCCCTAAGTAAATCCACCCCCTAGATGTAACACAATGTACCTTATTGTCCTTAAACACCCCCTCAGGCTCCCGCTACAACCCTTAAGTCAAAGCACGGGGCAAAAAGACTTTTCGTCCACCCTCTTTCTTTCTTAAATAATACCTTAACAAGCTCTCCTTTTACTTTTATAAATAAAAGAAAATAGGGCACACAAAGAAAATAATAATTGTCCTTTATTTTTTTCCGGATCCGCCTTTAAGAAGTCACCCTCAAGAACCGATAGCGGGAGAGAAATTATATAAAAACTTTTTTTGATTTTTAGAGCCTACAAAAAGTTAAACAATATAAGCAGCCGGTCTAGCAATCTTGAGTCAACAGTTGTTAGTAAGCAACCACCCTCTTATAATGACGACTTCATACTGCACTATTATAACGTCAAATCCGTTAACTTACATTGTGTAAGTCTGTCAGGAAGTCAGTAAAAATTGTTGTCGTGTGCCAAACGTCAAACTTGTAACTGATTTCAAGATAAGTTTTAGTATATTCAAAACCAATCTTATGTCGATCACATTTTTTCATAGAAAAAGCTCAATATTTTATTTCGTATATTCTATAAAAGAACCTTAGATAAATAACATAATAACAAAATTCAGGCACTAGGATTATGCGTGAATGTCTAGTCAGTGACACATTGTAAATCAATTTGCTCCTGAATTTTTCAAAGGAAATGCGCGCCTTTATTCTTTGCTAATTCTTTCTAAATCAGTTTTATTTTTTTGTTTCAATTAAAATGTTTTTTTTAAATAACCTTTTTATTTATATTTTACATAAAAAATATGTGCACAATTATTATTTGATAAGTAAGCCCTTCACTAACGACCAATAAAAATATTAATCTTGTGCCATGATTCAACGCATATCCTTTGAAAAACCCAGAAAAATAGAATTATAAGTCAATTTATTACTTAAAAGACTTCCAACAAGAGGACGATCAAATAATTAAAATACAATAAGTAAACAATAAATACAATTAATACAACAAGAAACAAGAAGTAAAAAATATAAAAAAAGGTACTGAGGATGACCTTTATTTGGTTGAAAGCCGGTTTTACTATCATTATATGCTTAAAACTATATTTGTGGATAGACCTTTATTTGAATCCTTATAATATGGAATCCACTGGCGCTAACGTCACACATATCAAAGGAACTGTTTACTTTTCGTAAACATGTTATTTATTTATTTTATTATATTATTTATTTTTTTATTTATTTTATTTTTTATTTTATTTAATTTGTTTAATCATTATTATTATTATTATTTATTTATTTATGTGTTTTTTTATTTATTTTTTTCTTTAATTTTTATTAATTTATGTTAATTATCAATATTATTATTATTTTTTTTTATTTTCTTTAATTTTTTATAAATTTTTTTTGTTAGGGTTTGGCGTTGGTTCAAGGCGTTGAAGTTTTCTTACAACGTCTGGACCCACTTTAAAGCTTTGACAACAGAGGTAAGACGGAAGGGAGCCGGACGGCTCAAGATAAGACCTAGCCTGAAGTAATATGAATAACGGTTCCAGGCTAGGTTCAAGGGGTTTCGCGGAGTGAGTTTTAGTTGCTATGAGGCAGGCCCTGAGTCCAACAGTATTGTCAGACCTCTGTATTCGTGCGTAAATGCATTTCTCTTTCTTTTTTGGTAGCATTTTTCCCGCAAGAAAATGTTGCCAAAATAAACCGTCGATCCTTGTTGTTGGCTATGAATGCCCCTGGACCGGTTTCTGCTTAACGCCATCATTAGCAGGTGGGCAAAACTTGAGCTCTCAAGTAATTAAGTTATTTCAACAATGTGGCCGCTTTGCAGCCACATTAATAAACGAAATTTTCATAGTAAAGGGGCTCCGAAAAAGATTTCTAACCTAGAAACCTCAACCGCCTAAAAACTCAAGCGAAAAGAAATTTACTTAAGATATTCATACTTTAAAAACGTTCAATTTATAAATAATATATTATTTGATACTACCGAGTTTTGCAAAACATGAATAGTTGACACAATATAATTGTGCGAGAGACACCTAGGAAATGTAACAAGCAAAATGCAATGCTACATCTGGTAACTGTTTCACCATTCGACATTTGTCATCATTGATGGCTCGACATAATGTCATGTCCCGCACTCTGATTCGTTACGTCTAACTCATCAGGGCGCCGTCAGAGCCTGAACTCACTCTGACCTTCAATTAATTCCGAAGAATATAATGTGAAGTACTTACCAGAGACGAGCGTACTTACTTAACTACATGGGAAGCATATAGCTAAAAAAGTGTCGCCACTGTTTGAAGAGAATTAGATGGGCATGAGTAAACTTGTCCCATATAGAGTTTAAAGTATTGGAAAAGCGTATAAAATTGGTGTTGTTCACTTTTAATAAGTGGTGAAAACTTTTTATAAGGTCTAACACGCTTAATGTTTACATACTTTAAACATTAAGCAATTAATTTTAAATATTTAGTTAATTTTTGTATTTTCTAGGTATTTATAACCTAATAATCTTTCAAACAAGACAATAATAACATTACATATGTACTATTGACCACTACACGATTATAAAGAACTAAAATTTTTCTCGACATGTTTACAACCTGACGATAGGAAGGACAGTAGTATAGTAGTGCAATGAGTGCCCGAGGGAGTAGCGGTGGGGGTTGGCAACACGTTTTTACATTGGGAACTTCTGATACGTTTTTTCCCTTAATATAAGTTCCTTGGCTATATCATATTACTTTAAGAAATCTTTGGGTCCCTGCCCCAAATACCACTGACATTCCTTGAAATTTTTCAACCCGACCAACGGCTTACGAAAAACAAAACAGCTTGAGGACTTTCGGAGCAACAGGTACAGAAGTAAATAAGTTTAAAAAAGTAAATTCATGTACTTAATTTATTAAATAAATTTTAAATGTATATAGACGACCATATACGTGTTTTATATGCTTTGAAAGCTAATTTAAGCCATGAAATTATTTTTTCATGATAAATTAAATTTTGCCACGATCTGTCATATTGTTTTATTAATATTATATTTGTGTACATGAAACGATCACAATGCTTCAAGCTTATATATTATAAATATATAAGCTAGAACCTTTGTGAATGTTTCATAAAATTTACACGTTTTCTGTAAAACTCATAATGAATGTATCTAAAAAGTCAAATTAATTTATTACAATATTTTATGTCTGCTATTTTAACCAGAAAATAGACAAGTTATTGTTCTTATTAGTTCAACAGGACGCTATTCCTTTATTTTATAAACTTAAGAATGACCGGAATCAAAGTATATGAACAAAAATTCAATAAAATGCTTAAATATCAAAGAAGCGTGAAAGCGCGTGCTAAGGAAGTATGAAGTACATATTAAGTAGCAATGTGTTATCGATAGTTTCTTAAGTTAGTCCTTATTGTTGCTTTGAAAAAACTTGGTAATGTATATACGCTTTGCTGCTCATAATTATGTTTTTCCGTCCTTCTGTCCCTTAAAGAAATGTTGAAAAACTTCGTATGGACATGACGTGGTCAAGCATAGAAAGTATAAGAGAGTTAAATCAATAGCAATATAAAATTATTACGTCCTGTCGTTCGTTTCATTGAGCTATCGCGCACATGGATGAACGATAACATAAGGTACCTGATACTGAAGTAAATTTATTATAAATGTATTCTTACTATTTATACCTTTAGGTATATACAAATGTTTCGCTGAAAGAAATTATTTTACAAACAGATTTTTTACGTTTTTGATCTAAGTAAAAATAATTAATTGGCAAATATTTGATAATTTTTAAGCTAATGATTGACATATATAGCTGTCTTTTTAACTTTGTTAATTATAGCATAGCATAAACCCATATGGTCTAATGAAAGCGGACCTTATGAGAAATTCAAAATAAGTATTACATTAAGCAAACTTGTGCTTTCCCACCATAAGAATGAAAATAATGAGAAGTTTTACAAAAACATCTTGCTCTTAAAGTGTTATACTGTTTTATTGGGAAATACTACTTGAGTTTTAAGCATTAATTGAGTTAGTTAAAGTATTCATTAAGGACTTGATTATTAAAATTGGTCTAGTCTTTTGTAAGAAATTTACATTCAGTATTACCATAAAGAAATTAAAAATAATGTTATATATAGAAAATGGGCATCTTTTTCATGTTATTATTGTTTCCTTATCAATGCAAAGACTTATTTTCTGTATATCCTGACATAAATATAATGTCTTTATCATCTTAGATAAATAATTGTAATCTACTAATGCATGGGCGCCGCAGGGGGCTTCAAACGGGTCACTTCCCCCCCCCCCCCCCACTGGGAATATCAGAAAAGAAAGTTTAATTGACCCGAACTGCAAATTATTAACAATTTAATGGTTTTTTCTAATAATCTACTCTGATCTCATTAGTTTTTATTAATCTCACTAGTCTGTATAGTCTCACCAGATACTCGTTATACTTACTGCTTTGTTCAAACCCGTACAGCCCAACTGGGTGAAACACCGGTAGCAAACTTGAAGTTAGTGAGCATAAACCTATTCCATAGCCCTAATCTGAATGCCAAAGTTCCCCAGACCACTAGAAGGCGTCTTCCAGAACCGAACACATCTTCCCTACGCCAGTCGTGGGACCACAGACACCTCTAAATCCAGGACTCAACTTTCAATGTGCTCGGTTCGAAGGTTTATCATCTTTCCGACTCTCCATCGTCCATGCAAAAAAAGTGCAAGAAGAATAAGAATAACAACAAGTGGTCAAAAATGCCATTTTCAAACCTCTTTTTCTCCACCTCTCTTTAGCCTATTTGGATGAAAGGAACGAAGAAAAGAGTCTCTCCACAAACTATTAATTTATTCAAAGCGCTTTCAACCTACAAGAGGCCATCATCAGTGCCAGGGATAATTATAAGAAAACAGCTAAAAGAAAGACATTATATACGTAAAAAATTAAATAGAATTAGTAACATTCTTCCTCTTCTTTTTCGACTCAACGATGTCGGTGAGCCGTGATAGACTGAGTCTATCACGGCTTCGTTCCTTTCATTATGAACAACTCCACTGGTGCTCATTCAAAATCACCTATTTGGATGATTTTTTTTATATTTTGATAAAAGCACGCCTTTTAAAGATATAATATTATTCATGTTCATATAGCCGTTTACACGCTACAGACCCTTAAAACCCCTACTTTGTTGCGTACAGTATAATATACACTGGCAGCTTTAATAGGTTTTTGATTTTTTCTTCTTGACTTGGCGGGGCGGAACGAACTAAATATACACACACACATATATTTACGAAAAGAAAGTAGTTAGTATCGTAGTAGTAGTTAGTAGTTAGTAGTCATTATATATATTATATATATATATATATATATATATATATATATATATATATATATATATTATATATATATATATATATATATATATATTATCTGTCTGTGTGTGTGTGTGTCGTGTATGTATGTATGTATGTATTAAAAAAATTGAAATAATGTTTTGTTTAAAAAAACAAAGCTCTTAAAGTACAAATCAAAAATTTTTTTTAAATAGACTTAAGAAACAAAGGAAATTTGCTAAAACAAAGTACAAATGATTATTGAACTGAACTGAACTAAATATGGCGGGCAATTTTTTTTTATTTACTAATAATATCACAACAAAGTTAATTTGTCGAACTAAAACAACAAATTTAATTTTTGAAGACAAAAGTTACTTTAAGCTTGAAATTATTATAAATAAAAATTTATAAATTTTTAATTATTTTTTTAATTAATTATTTTTAAAAATTAAAAATTTAAATTATTTTTTTTAAAAAAGCTTTTCCTTGCCTGAAGAATAGTTTTTATATATTTTTGCAACAACCTTGCTCGGCTAGGCCCCCCCCCCCCCCCCCCCCTTGGCTACGTCCATGGCAATTTGTCTCTTAGTTTTGCTAATACCCCATGTCTTCCTAATAGTACATTTAAGGACACTTTTTACAGGTGCATGTTACAAGCCTAATCCGACACCAGAGTTTCTAAATGAAAATCAATTTTGGCAGCTGTGAGCAATAAGACTACACAACTTGCAATATTTAGGAGGCAATTTTTTACTCTTTTTTTTAAATAGTGTATGGTTAGGTTATGAGAGCGTAACCAAGAATAGTTGCAGTACTAAATAACTATAGTTGTTTCTATCAAAATTTACAGTAGCAATAAACTTCACTAAATAATGAACCCAAAAACTAACAGTTAACATAAGTATTTTTGTAAGTTTGTCACATATTTTTGTCTTATTCATTCCATATACGTCTTAACAGGAGAGAGCATAGAGCAAGAGATAATGAACAATTTCATTCTGATTTTCGATCTTTTCCGCCCTGAATACTTTTGTAAATGAAACTTCATTTAAGGTACCCTAAAGTTTTCTTTAACAAAAATTTTCTTTTCTTTATTTAGCTTTAATGTTTCACTCAAATCATCTGGTTTTTCGCATTTCTTTCATACTTCTTTAAAACAGCCAATTTTCCTTTACTAAAAACCTAACTGTTTCCCGAACAAAAGATTTCCAGATTTAAAGGATTTAAAACTGTAACAGTTTTCTACAAAAAAGTTTTTATTTAATCTCTATTTAAGAACAGCTTTAAAAATGGTATTTTTTCAAAGAAAAACAAACTTTAGAATGGATGTTGGCTTAGAAAGACGTAAGTAACTAAATCTTAACTAAGTACTATTCTTTAAGTAAAAATAACATTTTTACTTGAACAGGTAAGTGTCCTTTAAATGTTAGTCAAATTTATGTTCCTGTCTATTATGTATGTATAAAATTAAGCATTAAGTTTTCAATAATATAAGTGATAAAACAAACAGACATTCATCTATTTAAGTTAAGGAAATGATATGTTAAAATTGTTTAATTTTCACCTTTATTGTTTTAAATTTATTTAATACCATAACAAGGCTAAAAAATAGTTTTATTAAATTGTATCGAAACTAAGAATTTAGTAATGAAGATGATAACAATGAAAGATTTACAAGCGGATTTACTTCTTGCATGATCTTTTCTTAGAGCAAAGTGACGGGCGGGCGGCTAGAAGAACTTGACTAGCTTGCTATACCTGGTGATAAATTAGACCTTTTAAATTAAGGTAAGTCTAATAAAAATGTTTATTGCAGCCGGTACATCAAATAGTGAAAGGCTTCACAAAACTATTTTTTATTTAACTTGGGTTATTCCCAAAGTTATTGTTTACAAAAAAAGTTCGTTTGGATCTGCCCTAAAAATATTTTTTAAATTAAAGTGAAATTCTTGAAAACGTGTATTTGCATTGATTTTTTTTATTACAGATATTTCTTTTTAAATTATTGTAAATTTGAGTTTACTTAATTTATTTTTCAAGCGTGCAATATTAAATAACCTTTTGTTTAAGAAAATCATATATTTTATTTTTTTAAGGCAAAAATGATATAAATGGGTTGTCAAAAGGGTTTAGAAAATAAAACAAAAAATTGTCTAGTCAACAATAGTAACGAAGTCAAGTCGTGTACTCTTAATAAAACACTCTTCGGTACGTACCGTACCGTACCTAAGCACACATAAAGTTTAATGGGACCGAATGAATGTGTACATCATTAATTCGCTACTCTCGACTAATTATCTATGTCAAATATATTAAAAATTCGATAGTTTTAACCAATGCACCACTCGTAATTTGATTTTTCTAAGTAAGACTAACTAACAATAATTCGTTCGAATGTTAGTATTTTAATTTACCCCTTTTCTCTATCCTTTATGTACTTACGGGTAAACATGTACTTATTTACAAGGTAAACATACCAATATGTCTATCTTTAATCAACAGAATCTCTCAAACTTGTATTAATTGTTTTCTTATTTAATTTTAGCAATCTTATTACCGTATATCTTTTAACTGATCATTTTGACTGCAATATTAAATAAAATTAATAATAATAATATAAGTGCACTAACTATCAATTTGAATATTTGGCAAGAAAAGAGTGCCATACATGTGCAACAACCCAGGAATAGAAGTAAGAAAAATACACACTAATTCTCAATTATATGCGCTTTAAAAAAATTTAAAATTAAATTCAGGATTCAGAAACAGCTAATTTGAAATGAGATTATAAGGCATAGAAACCTTGAAAAGCAATAAGTACTATTCTACAATCTACAGAATAACTAACTACTGACAGGACTATAACTACAGCAGTATTATAAAGTCAGAATAATTGTATCTGTAAGTATAAAAAATCGGATAACGGGTACCTAAAAACTTTTCCTCATAACAACAGATTCGCTACGCTCATCCTCTTTTAATGACGTCTTAAAAATTATTTTCCGAATAGCAGAACTGCATCTTATGATTGATTTTTGTAGCAAGTTTCAACTCTCAAGCATAAACACTGGATGAACGATGATGAAACTACTTGGACAACTTTGAGATAACTACTCAGGAGGCTTTAAAATTACCTGAAACAGATAATTCCGGTGTCGTCCCAGATTTCTATTTTTTTCAAACACAATACTTTTCATTTATACCTACGGTATAAATTAGAAAAAGTAAAAATTAAGCTATAATTGGTGATAAAGGAAATAATCAAATAATCTAAAGGAAATTCTAATAGTTTGTTCTTTGTAGCACTGGAAAGTTTATAGAACTCGCCTAGCTTGGGTCAGAATTCCACCGTTAATATATAGGAAAAGTATTGTATTTGCAATGAATCCGAAACCAGTATGTCACCGGAATTATCCGTGTCAGATGTTCAAGGCCTTCTAAGTGGTTTTCACGAAGTATTCTATCTGTATGTGTCTGTTACCATTGTAGTTCCCAGTGTATTTGTAATAGAGAATTGAAACTTAGTACAAAAATCAGTCAAAAAATTATTTTCGGAATAGCACAACTACACCTATAGGTTGACTTTTGTACAGCGTTTAGCATAAAAACACTGAGAGCAATTATGACAACAGACACACACAGACAACTTTGTGAAAACCACTTAAGAGGCCTTAAAAACACCTGAAACGGATAATTTAAGTCACATACCAGTTACGGATTTTTTGCAAACAAAATACTTTTCCTATACACTTTCGATAAAAGTGAGGAAATTTACTATATACCTTTGGTATAAATAAGGAAAGGTAAAAATGACTTTGGTCAATGGTATGCTATTTGTTCTGAATTTAGAAGGCATTAGATTGAATATTCTAAAGAAAATTCTTCATATGAACACCAGAAGGCGATAAAGCAATCAACTAAACTACATTCAACATGAACGAAACTATTTCTTTTATTTATTCAGAATAATTTAAGACAAGAGGAGATGAAGTTGATAAAGACGATGCCAAGGAGAAAGCATTGAATTAATAAAGGAAGTTCTATTATCCTTGACCAGATGCTAATAACTATTTCCTTTACTAAATATAAATTAAGCCCTTATTCTTGTAGCACTGTCTCTTTTACATAGATACCTTGTTTCATTAGCTATACTACCTTTTTCACAAAATTTGTCAAGGTCATTTCGAAACGAATTAATCAGCTACTTACAATTACTTACAAATGTAAGTGGTGATTTATAGAATTAGTGTGTGAAACTCCACAATCTCTAAACGAGAATATCGATAAATATGGAGGCACGGGAGAGCCCCTGCCAAGTCTAGCGATCACTGTCGTACAATGCATTCACTGGAAGCATTTCGAAGCTATTTTGACCCCTCGTATATTTTTATTAAGGACATAAATATCATTTTAACAGCAACTAAAAGATCTCGTTGAGCTGACCAATCCTAACGAATTTCATCTCTGGCCATTCAAAGGTAATGAGATATGGAGGCTGAAGGTTAGGCAGTTTTGACACTCATCAAAATTCAAGGGCACTCCTAGCAAACGTAGGCAATTGAAATTTGGTATATAGATAAATGTTATATATTTGTTATGTATAAAAAAAATGTAAAAATCAGTAAAAAAATTATCAAAATCTAACATTTGCAGTTCCTTCTTTCTAATATGTTCTACCTAAGTTGACATGTAATCCCTTAATTTCACGTATAAAGAAAACTTTTGACAACTAGCGCAACCTAGAGAGAACTTTAAAACTAAGAATATTGAGAGTTTTATTTTGACAGAACATAATACAATATTTTACGCATTTTACCTACCTAATGTTTAATTAAAGAAATTGGTGCTGCTCGGTAATAATTTAATAGTGTAATATACTGAAACTAATTAATAATTTAATAAGATTTCTTGGCGTATTTTTATAAGGCATAAGTTTCAAGCTTACAAAAAGGAATGAAATCCCTACAAAAACACATGCGTGTAAAAAAGAAGCCAAGTCTAGCGTAAAAAGGTGTGACATCAGTGGATAAGCCTAGTCAAAAGTTCCTAATTAGGCTTGTAAATAAACTTGGCGATTTCACTTAGTGACTTGGCCATAACAAAGCACACACATAAGTGCGATTGTTATATAGGCTAAATGTATTTTTAAAATGTATCTTAACTGTTTACACTCTATACTTGACTTTTAGTACCACACTACCTCAAGCTGCGTAATGGCCAAGTCACAAAGTGAAATCGCCAAGACCTCGTATTTTTACAAGCATAATTAGGAACTTTTGACTTGGCTTATCCAATTATATCACAACTTTTTACGCTAGACTTGGCTCCTTTTTTTACACGCATGTGTTTTTGCTGGGATTTCATTTACAAAAACAATAATAAAAGAAAGAAGAGAAAATAGATGTTCGAACTCCTTTTCCTGGAAGCCAAGTAAAAAGATCTATTTTTTTATTGAGTAATACAACAACAAATCATTGTTAGGTACTGTTTGGGTTATTTAAAATTAACCCAAAAATTAAGCAAAAATTGTATTGATAAGCAAGAAAGCGCGCATTTCAAAGAAAATTTGCCCGGATAGCGGACATTCGCGTTTAAATTATTTAGAAGTAATTAACTTAAAAACTGTAAAGAGGACGGTAAAAAATTAGAGCCAGTACCAAGATTCGAACCTAGGAACTCGAGCTTTAAGTAGACTTATCGACTCTTGTTTTAATAAATTTAGCATCCTCGAGAACATCGAAAGTTATTTTTACAGACCGTTTTCTGAAATTGTTCACAGGTTTTTTGACTTTTTGGTCCCTTGGAGTAATCGAATCGACTTCGGACCGGATTCATTTGATTCAGCCCCCCAAAAAACACCTTTTTGCCAACTCAGCAAACCGGGTAATGACGTCACAACAAACTGGTTTTTAATAGGGTTTGTGTCATTCCCAAGGTAGGTTTTTGTACCGTGTATAATTTAAAAATACAAATCAGTTCAAGAGGTAGTAGCGTGTTAACCAAAATCCGCTAGAAATACAAACGCTAAATAAAAAATATTTTTAAAATAGAAATATTAACATTAAACATAAGATATTAAATTTTAGGGAATGACCAAAGGAAATATGATATCTTTTAACTTTTTACTACTACTTTACTTAACTTTACTACTACTATACTTTACTTTACCACTACTTTTTACTACTTTACTACTACTTTACTTTAATTTAATACTACTTTTAACTTTTTACTACATTACTTCACTTTACTTTACATTACTTTCCTACTACTTTTTACTACTACTGTACTTTACTAATACCTTTCGCTACTACTTTACTTTACTTTACTACTACTTTTTACTACTTTACTTTACTTACTACTACTTTTTACTACTTTACTTTACTTTACTACTACTTTTTACTTCTTACTACTTTACTTTACTACTACTTTTTACTTTTTTCTACTACTTGACTTTACTTTACTACTTCTTTTTACTACTACTTTACTTTATTTTACTTTACTTTACTTTACTACTACTACTTTTTACTACAAATTTACTCTAATACTACTTTACTTTACTACTACTTTTACTTTTTACAATTACTTTACTTTACTAATACTTTTTACTTTTTGTTACTACTAATTTACATAACATTACTTTACTACTACTTTTTACATTATTACTAATTTTTGCTAGTTTTTACTACTACTTTACTTTACTTTATTTTACTTTACATTACAACTACTTTTTACTACTTTACTTTACTGCTTCTTTTTACTAGGATCATTCTATGTCAAATCAACACAAAAAAAGTACATTTTGGACTCGATGTCACCGATTTTAATATAACTTAGCTGACAAGCAAGAAAAAATCTAGATTTTTTGCTCATTTGGTGCTGCCATATTGCCGCAGAAGGGTTGTAAATTTTCCAAAAAATGGGATTTTTCAACATTTCTTTGACTACAAAAATAGGTATATCTTAAAATTCGGCGTGGGCTATAATTTTTTATTTTGGTGGCGTTTGAATGCGTAATTTTTTGGCGCGGCCTTTTCAAATAGATACTACATAATTTTGGATAATTAGTGGCAAGTTATTATTATGAGCAAATATAAAATAAAAATACTAATATCTCAAAAAGTCAATTTTTAAAAATTTTGAAAAAATCTCTAAAAAGAGTAAACTATTAGTATAATGTCCACAAAGTTTCATTTTGGGATCGCCATGGGATTGGACACAGTAACGCATAACGTGTGTCTAAGGTATGTCAAAGTGTAAAAAAGTTAAGATTTACGTTATAATCATTGATAGAAATTGCAAAAAAGTGAAATATAAAATAATAATAATATAAGTGCACTAACAAACAATTTTTGAATATTTGACAAAATAAGAGTGTCATACATTAAAAAATTTGAAATTAAATTGAAAAACAGCTAATTTGAAATATGATATTATTATGGTCCATATAAACCTTGAAAAGCAATAAGTAGTATTTTACAATCTACAGAATAACTTCAATAATATATCATTTCTGACAGGACAACTACAGCTGACAAAAATAACTACAGCAGTATTTTAAAGTTAGAATAATTGTATCAGTAAATTTATAAAATCGGGTTCCGGATACATCAAAACTTTTCTTCACAACAACGGATTCGCTTCGCTCATCCTCTTTTCATGACGTCATAAAAATATTTTCCGAATAGCAAAACTGCATCTAAAGATTGATTTTGTAGCATGTTTTGGTGAAATTCTGGCACGGGGGTCTGCAAGCTAGGCGAATTTCCTTTATATTATTTCCTAAACCACCAATTTTGCTTAATTTTTACTTTTCCTCATTTATACTTTTTTATTTTTCCTTTTTTTTATACGAAAAGTATTGTGTTTGCAAAAAACTGGGACGACACCGGAATTATCCGTTTCAGGTCATTTTAAGACCACCTGAGTAGTTTTCTCAAAGTTGTCTGAGTAGTTTTATTGTCGTAACTCTGACAGTATTTATGTTTGAGATCTGAAACCTTTGAGTTGAGGTCATGGAGTAGGGAATGTGGTTTTTGGGAGAATCCAAAAACGCCTTGGTCAAAAATAGTTTATACTCAAGTAATGATCGGTTAAAATCAATGCTTGTTTCTTGTTTCTACTCAAACTTCTACTTTGCCTTAAATATAACTTCTGTTATTCAAGTTAAACTAGAAAATCAGCACCTTTTTTTAGTGCACTTTTTCCCAAAATTCTGTTAACGTCTAAAACAGTAAATCAAAGGATATAAAAGAGATAGTTTTTGACTATCTTTAAAGGGGTAAATATCGTCTGGAAGCTGTCTAGCCTAGAACTTCTTCTTAATCTTAAGAGGAACTAGCGAAAAACCAAATCAAGTCATCCCTTATAAAAGACCCTTCCCCTATTTCACTGTCCTTACTTGTTTTATAAAAATCCAAAGGAATTTTCAACCGTCTCAAGAAATCATCCCTATTTTTTGCCCTCACAAGAAATAGAAAAACAGGGGAACATTGTCTAAAATGAAGAGCCTAGACCAAAGCCACACAAAAAAATTGAATGCATTTACAATATTTAACAGTAAAAGATACGTTAAACAAGTTTTTAATTGATGCCAGCAAGAAAAAAGACTTGTACTTTTCCGAGTCTGACACTTCTATAATTGCATTCTTTTTGATTTCAAATTATCATATTCTATTGTTGTTTGCAATACTTACCTTTCAGCAAATTACAACGATTGAGGCTTAAACATCAGACCTATTGTTAATCAAAATGTTTTTCTCTTTTGAAAAATGGTAATTAGTGCACTTTTTGCTTTAATCACTTTTTTAATTTTGCATTAAAAGCAGGTTAAGTTTAAGGTAGTTGCTACAACTCCATTGGAAGGCCAAATTTAATAAATGTAATCATATTAATTTAATTATTAATTACGTAACTACATTAACTAACTAATCATTTTCTTTTCTGAATGTATATCGTTTCGATATTTCTAAAGCCTGAAAAAATAGGATACGGGAAACCTCGGAACTTCCCTTAACGCATCGGACTCGCTTCGCTCGTCCTCAGAATACAAAACCACCAAATGTAAAGCAACACGTTTTCGGGCTTGCTTCGCTCGTCCTCAGATAAAAAATAGAATCGTTCGATTTCCATCAGTCACCTATCCAGGCACTGACCTCGCTCTATGCACTTAACATTTATGATTCAACCTAACCTTAGAAATAGTAGCCGTATTGTAACGAAACCTAATGCACTTGAACCAAATTTCAACTCAGTTAGATTATTAGATTTTTTACAATTATTTAAAATTTATACAAGTAATTTGATAAAAATTTAACTAATCCTGATAATTTAATGAAACTTTATATATTAAAGAAATAAAAGAAGAATTTTTATCGGCTTTCATGCTAATCCTATGATTATCAAAATTTTTCCCACCTGGTAAAAATTTGTATTGGTATTGTAAACCTGATAAGTATCTCTTGATTTTTATTACTAGTAATAATGTTGGGATATAATTTATCATATACTCTATGGTAAGTTGGAAAGACTCTAAATTGCTAATTCTGCTAAGCATCATTTAATATTGAGATGCCCAGTTTAGATCAATAACATTTTTGGGTTAGTGTCTACCTCAACTAATCCGTTTAAGGAAATTGAGGGTAGTAATAATTTGTCTTCAAAAACTACATATACATTTAAAAATTTTAGAACTGATCGGGAGGAGACCAAATTTAAGGCGTAGCATATAGTGAGGTGAGTTATTAGGGAAGTAAAGAAAGATTTGAAGAAGGATTTGAAAATGTTGGATTGTAAAGTTTCTATCTGGAAACTCAAATTTAATAGTCAGAGCATTTTAAAGTGTTACCTAGGTATCCCAGCCAATATACTTACAATTTACTAAGATGTTTCTTACGCAAGCTGCTGCTAGTTAACTTTTTTAGTGTAAGAGTTTGTATGCTTGTTTGTATGCATAAGAGAGAGAAACGCCAAGTTAAGTAAATGTTTTATTTAACATACTCTGCTTTTTGTCCAGAGTAAGTTAGGGCACAAAGGCTTTTGGGTTTCGTTGACTTAGAGAAAATGACGGCCTTAGTGACGGACATTTCTATATACCTATGGTAAATATGAGGAAAAGTAAAAATGATATAGTAGTATTATCCAAAGGCGAATTTTCAAAGAAAATAAGATCGTGCTTTATTAAATAAACGATAAAGCAAGAGGCTCTCGGCCTCATTTCCGCTACGCGACGTCGGCGCAATTATTGGACTTTTCTCATTAAGTCCAACAAGTTGGACTGACTATCTAAATAAAACTGAAAAATACAATTTTATCTCATAGATAATACAATTTTTATTTTTTCAATCTTAGGAACTTTTATGCCTTAAGGCAGAAAAGAACTTAAAACTTTGGTGCCTGAACTCTAATTTTAAATTTAGAAGACCAAGAAAAAAAAACTACGCTAAAATTTACTATATATACATGTTTAGAAAAATAATTTAACTCGCTATTGCTGCGGCCATAAACAAATTTCTGCAGCAACTAAATTCTCGTGTATTGTTTAGTTACACATCTACCATTACTCCATTAACACACATAAATAAAAAATAAAACTTATAAGAACCTTTTTGATTTGAGGTCAGTTTAGACTCTGTTCTAATTTATGATAATAAAGTCATCAGCAACAAAGTCGGTACCAGCTAAAAATCTTACTTATAGCTAATCTAATACAGTGCTAAAGTTTAACATTTTGAGCTTTTGTACTTTCAAAGTCTAAAACATAAAATACTTAGCATGACTTGTTAGAAATTTAACCTGTTATTCAGTTCATTGTACTGTCCTTCAAAAAGAAAGCAAATAAGGATACAAAGGTACCCGCTTAGCTATTGTCGATCAGTAATTCGTGTTCCGATACAAGTTCAATGTGGGCTAAAGGAAAGAGATAATCACCATGTATACTATTTCTGCAAATACCCTCAGTACAAAGACCTTAATATTTTCTTAATTGCTACAAGTAATAGTACCAACACGTGCCTCCCAGTTCATTCCCTCCGGAAGAATTGAAAATGTGTTAGTATAAAAATTTGTATTAGTTAATACAGAAGCAGCTGTTTTATAACCAGCAACTCTTGTTACTGTAACCTGCCAGCAGGTTATAAACGCTATTCCAGCTGTTTAAGCGCTGCTTTTTGCAGGCGCATACACTTTTCTCCCTCTTATAACTTATTGAATATAAGCCGGTTTCTACCCTCTCTGGACTTACAGATGGTTGTTTTATATGTTAGTACCTATGTTTCTTCAAAGCTGCTTTAGTTCCATTTTATAAATGTACTTTTTATAGTGACGTCACACGAATAAATATCAAGTACAAATCATATATACGTCCACCAATAATTCGTATATAAAAATTATATCAAGAAAGAAATCTTTAAATTTCTGTCCGTGAACTTCTCATAATTTTAAATGAAAACCAAATTTAATTTTATATGATATACTGTTCAAATTAACTCTCTCTCTCTCTATCTCAAACTTTCACAATAACCTTTTTCTATTTCATCAATATTCATCGTCTAAAAATATTGTTTATGATGGCCTAAGACAAAATATTTACACTAACACGTTCTTATTTTCCACTAAATTTATAACTTAAGTTTTTCAGCGAATATTTATTAGACTTTGATTTTCTTTTTGGTTAGTGGTTTTCGAAGTTTCATTTGTCATTGTTCATCATTGCATCTTCATATCTAGACGGTTTTTCTTCACCCTTTTAAAAGAAAATTATGAAATAAAAGTTTTATTCCAGTACTCTGTAATAAAAGGAGCTATATCAATCTGTATAGTATATCAGCTGCAAAAGCATAATAGCCGGGCCGGTGGTTTATACTGTCTGGCATAAGAGATTCTGTGCAACATAGATTGCAAGACTTTTCACGTCATTCTGTGTCTGCAGTCTGCAGTGTGTCTCGACTTATTATTATTATTAGCCAATATTACGTTTATAATATATACAGTTA
Source organism: Microvelia longipes (assembly GCA_018340805.1). Classification (NCBI taxonomy): domain Eukaryota; kingdom Metazoa; phylum Arthropoda; class Insecta; order Hemiptera; family Veliidae; genus Microvelia; species Microvelia longipes. The sequence goes on from JACMZG010001870.1 coordinate 30,319,147, forward strand.
CTTTCTATACGACTTGGTAAGTTTCTATGTTCATACTTATATATTTAAAGCATTTAGAATTCAAACCTAAATAGAACAAGAAGACATTTTTACACACACACGTGTATATATATATATATAATTATATTTATTTATATAAATACTTAGTATTCGAAACGTCGGCAAATGAAAAATTGAAGTTTTATTTATTTGTAACCAGACCGAATCCCTGAGTTGAGTAGTTCTTGAGTGTTGTTTGATATATATATTATATATATATATATATATTATATATTATATATTATATTATATATACATGTGTGTGTGTGTTTGTTGAATAACCTTCAAACCTTGTCAAAGGAAAAGCGCAAAATTATCCTACTGGCTACTCAAAACATTCAAAACTAAGCCACTAAGATTGGCAGTACACACAATTATTAGCACTAGTTTAATGCTGAGTTGGTTTCTTTAAAGGTTTTAGCGCATTTTCTTTGAAAAATACAGAAAAAATGAGTTACGAGTAGTCCTTGATAATTGAGTAACTGCTCAAGTTATAAAGCATAAACTGGATCTATAACCAAGAAATGGATTGTTAAGCATGGAAACACCTATTCCAAAGGAAATTCACCCAACATGCGGAAAATCTCGCCTGAATTATTTCGTAGTAATAAACTTATATAACGTAAAAAACTATACAAAATTATCGTCCCTACAAGATTTGAAGCCAGGTACTCTGGCTTTGAGTGCACGTAATTACTCCGGACCTCTTTTATTCAACTCACTGGCCCAAAAAATATCAAAAACGACTCCTCAGTTAGAATATGTAGTTTATCGGCCGTATTTTGGGCTTTCTGGTAAATACCCATCGTTTTTTCGAGTTTTGGTCACTTGGAGTGAGCATGTCGACTTTGGACCGGTTTTATTCGATTCAGCGCCCAAACATACATAGAAAACGACACTCAACTCAAAATTTTATTTTTTTCGACCATAATTTTGAATAATCTTGACCGAAAAATAATATCCTTGAATTTTACCAATTTGGTGAGCATTTTGCTTACTCAGCAACCCGGGTTAATGACGTCACTAGAATGTGGATTTTAATAGGGTTCACATCCTCCCTAAAATTGATTTTTGTACTAACTTTGATAAGAACATATTCATCCACTAGACAGCAAGTGTCTGTTCTAACCATGCTTAAAGGACCCTTTAACCCTCCACGTTCGGTCACAAGTCCGTGAGTCAAGCATTTATCACTGTCTGTGCTTATATGTTCCATATAAACATGCTCACAAAATGCGCTTAAAATTAGCATAAACTGAGCCTTGTTAAGTGAAAGTAATGCTGTAACATACATTGTATAATCAATAAGTCTATAGGATAAATATGCGTATTTTCTTATAAATATTTAAAAAAAACAAGTTGTGACGTTACAACCCGGGTTCTAAAGCATACATGTATCAAAAACTGAAGATTTTATTGAAAAGCAAGAATGCACAAATTTTAAAAAAAATTCGCCCGGTTAGTGGACCTGCAGCAAATTCTGGGCTTGTGCCAGAATTTTTATTTTCTTGAACGAATTATTTTATTAAATTGACATTATTTCTAATAGTTCTAACTTAAAACCATTTCTTTAAGGGCAGTATCAAGCAATATATTTTAATGATTTTATTTAAAAATATTAATTATTGATGTAATTATATTTGCATTTTGCTTATGCAAAGAATAATTAATCTTACTTGTCCAATATTTTATCGTATTTTGTATAAGGACCTAGGTCTGTTTATGTTAAAATAAATAAATAAATATCAATTACATTTATTTCCTAACTTAATTATGTTAGGTCATAATTATGTTATGGTTAAGCCAACAAAAGATTTTATAGCAATTGATATAAAATCTTTTGTTGGCTTAGGCAAAAAATTGGATTTTTAAAAATACGTAAAGGGCATAAATAATTGAAAGGCAGATCTGTTTACACATAGAGCTTATCTTTAGTAAAAATCATAAAATTAATAGTTTTCAAACCGAAACTTCTTGGAGTTGAAAAATAAAAGCTTAGTTTTGATTTGAAAATTCGCTTCTAATTAACTACTCAACACCCCTTTGAATTTTGTTATTAGTTAAGAACATAAGATTGCAAATTATTATATTTAATATACTTATTTAGTAAAGGGTAGTATAATGTATAAATTGGTAAGGAATTCTTTAATGTTATAGGACTTAGTTATGTAGGGACATTGACTCTGAGTTTGTTTTGTCTTCCCGCCTTTACACTGAATGAACTCGAACTTTTCCCGCCTCACTGAGGGAATAGCATCACGTATACCCTCTACACATAGACTACCTCCTACAGAGATGAGGAAAAAAGTGAACACATGAAACATGTGTTAAACGTAGCTAATTTTGTTTAGTAAAAAAATAATATACTAGGTCTCTATAAGATAAAATATAAGAACATAATTATATTTGTTTGAGTTTTAAAATGTTTAAAATAAAAATAATTGTGTTGTCTAAGTACTAATAATAACAATATATTAGGCGAGAACTATATATTACCTATATAATAGTTATAATACAAAATATAATATAAATATAATATAAAAATATCAACTTTATAATTTTAAAGTTAAGGTTAAGGTTTAATTAGCTTACCAATTAAAATGAGTAACCTTCTAATTTTAAATGTCTCAAGATACAACGAAGTCAAAAGACAAGCGAGGAGGTCCACAAGCCAAGCGAATTTTCTTTGGAATACTCTGGACACTTATTGGTCTTACAGTCTCATAATTTTCCTGCATTTTTCAAAGCAGATGCGCAGTTTATTCCATAAGGTGTACAAATGTATCCTCATGGTAATCCAAATAATTTTCGGAATGCTGAAGGAAATTTTGCCATATTAAAATTAAAGGAACTAAATTAATATACACCCGGAAGCCTTAAGAAAATTGTACTATTGAAACGTTAAGAGAACTAAACTGACAAGAGCCCAAAAGATAAAAATATATTCAAACGTTAAGAAAACTAAATTGACCAAAGCCTAAAAAACCAAGAAAATTTTACTATTCAAACGCTAAGAGAACTAAATTGACCAAAGCCTAAAACCCCAAGAAAAAATTATATTTCAAACGCTAAGAGAACTAAATTGACCAAAGCCTAAAACCCCAAGAAAAAATTATATTTCAAACGCTAAGAGAACTAAATTGACCAAAGCCTAAAAAACCAAGGAAATTTTATATTTAAACGCTAAGAAAACTAAATTGACCAAAGCCTAAAAACCTCCAAAAAAATATATTCAAACGCTAAGAGAACTAAATTGACCAAAGCCTAAAAGACCTTTTAGTAGTAAAATTTTAAATTTTACTACTATAAATTTTACTACATAGCCCGAAAGCATTATGTAATATTCACTAAACGTCAAATGTTCTTAGTAGCTTGTTGAATAAAGTCCCTTCTCACTGAGTATGTTTTAAGTTCGAAATAGTTAATGATCGAAACTACTACATCTTATTTTCAAATCCTATCCAAGTCCCTTGATAAGTTAATCTTAAAGCTCACGTCACATTCCCATACTAAACCCTCTTACCTGTCGATTGTCAATCATTTCAAGAAACATTTTTTACCTGATATAAATTTTGAGCAATTTTCCCCCCTCATTTTATCTATACTTATTCATAAAAAAATATCAGTGTCATTTTTATAAACTAACAATAAGTTATTTATTCAGTTCCCAAAAAGTAACAACTTTTTCCGTGTGACAAAGGTTAAAACAGACGTCAATATATTTTAACTAAATAAAGTATTGATTTCGTGTTTCATTAACATAAAAATAGTTGACTTTAAAACAAATAAATTTAAAAATTGTGGAAAATAAATAATCTAGATTTCTCATGCCGGATGAAACATGTCAGATGCGTCAACATTAAATCTTTAGAAAACATGGTCCTAGACTTTCGAACTTAGGCATGTCCTTTCAGGTGTACTATAGTATTCAAAAATTTTACTTCTTTGGTTAAAAAAATTACTTAAAAACCTGGGCATTTCTGGGCGTAACCACTTCGCTATGGAAAAGTCTCAGAGAATGAGAGACTACAGAGGCTTCAATTTGAGAAAGCCTTCTAGAGTTATCCTTTGCCATTCGAATAAGTTGATCTTGTACATACACACACACACAAACATAGTAACATAGTGTTATATATATATATATATATATATATATATATATATATATATATTTATATATATATTTTCCTGACATATATTTCTATCCCCTATTACCCCTTTAACATCCGTCATCCCAACAAATTTATAAGCCTTAATTTCATTATGGAAATTTGCAATAACATTTTTCGCATAAATTTCTAAACTTAACTAATTTTCTTGCCTCAGATCGATTGCATACTTTCTTGATTTTTATAAATCAAGGCTAATGATGTCATATAATGCCAAAAAACAATAAGGTTCTTGACTTATATCTAAAAGCAAACTCCTGCGTCCAGGTTCGGCCAACTATGGAATTTTTCCGCAGCCTTAGGAGCAATTTTTTAATTCACTGATTGTAAAAAAAGTATTTAAGGACAGCAAAGGTAAAAAACTGAAATAACGTCATAGTCGGTCCCAAGTTCGAAAATTGTTTAGCAGTATAAATTTAACTTTTGATTAGAGGGTCGTAATTTTATTTTTACTGGCCCGCTAGCACGTCTTGCTTATAGCCGCGATACTTCTGATTAGCTAATATCAAATTACTGACGCCGCGCCATTAATTTTAAGGTCACTTGTAGTTTATCATTATTATGTAAATTGCTGTCGTATGGACTAAACCTATTGATTCAAGAACTACAAATGTATACCATTCATGGAAAAAAATCATGTAACGGTAAATGCATTATATCGTAACAAGATTTACATTATTACTTAAGTCACTTAATAGCTAACGTCCTTTAAAGGTCATCTCCATAGTATTTTTTATCATCTTCGAAATTATCCTTTTGAAAGGGTTAAAAGATAGTGGCTCAACAAGTGTTTTTAATACATTTTTTATTTACATAGCAAATTCACGTTTTTATTTCTAGCTAAAGGGGTACAGTGTAACTTTTCATCAAGCTGAAATTTATTTTTTGAGTGATAGCCTCAGATAAATATGTCAAAAGATAAGTTTCCAATCATGATAATTCTTTGGAAATTTAAAATGATTAAATAAGTTCATCAATTTAGAGCTTTTAATGTTTATTGGATCTTTTTGTAAATAGATACTTGATTAATTTTATCTATTGTCATAAGTTGCTTTATGTCAGATAAAAAATAGATATACTGCAGATAGAAGATGACACAGTATAAGCACCGATAGAAAACTTTTCGAATCTCATTTTCGTAAAGACCGTCGAGACCGGTCTTATGCCTTTAGAAAACAGTTAGTCATAGAATGTGACTATGAAAGTATAGAAAGTTATACAAAAAGTAAAACCAGTCCAGTAACCGTTGGTCATCCCCCTAGACGTTATTTATATTTATCTTTTTTTATGAGTTACAGTCGTGTAAAATATCGCTTAAAATTTAAGTTTTATGAGTATGTAATACAGATTTTGAGCAAAATATATACTTCTAGAATGTTAGAACTCATGCTCAATAAATTGCCCTAATATAGAGAGAGGACAGAGGCCGAAGGTTTTACTACAATTATACCTTCCACAATACAAGTACTAGTAAGAGACTTTCAATCCTGTATATATAGACTGTTTTAAGTGCATGATATCCCACGAAATGCTTGTAGAAAATGGCTCTCGGTTAATGTTGATCTTTCTAAAAAGATAGTGTTTGGCATGCTAATCAATAGTCAATAGTCTTAATGGACTTAACCCATATCTTCAGGACTTCCACGGACCCTGTTAATCCCCTAATATATCCTACATAACATTCAAAACTTATTCATCTCATTGTCTTTTTGTTCAATATTTCCTTTCTTTCTTGCCCCAATATAATCCACTCAAAACTAATCATAATGCTAACTAGCTAACACGGAACCGGTGTTTCTTACAGTCCCTCGTAAGTAACTAGGAAACGAAAATAAAATTAGAAATTATGGACCCAAACAAAGGATAAAACCTATATCATTGAAGATAAAACCTTCAATAAAGATTACACCGAGAACAAAGCGCGTAGACTGCAAGGCGAAAAAAAAAATAATAACACACCATATTTTTGCAAATTTTCTGCGAATTTGACTGAGAGCAATTTAATCTAAACTATTTTGGGGATTGTAGAGAGTGTGTGGTTAAAAACAGAGGGTATGCCTATTAAGCAAATACCTTCATGCTAAACACTTTTTTTAAATATCATAAACTTTAGTCGAAGAGCCAATATCTATAAGGATTTTGCGAAGTCCCTTCAACTTAAGAATCAATCAGTTTTAATTTTTTATTAATATTAATCATAAACAGGTCAATAACTGTTCTCACAAAAAAATCTGGGTATACAACACCCGCAATATACATTCAGCGTACACTACTGATCCTTTCATCTAAGTAATGTATGAGCGATCCAAAATAAAAATATAATTGTTAATAAATAGTATAAAATACTTCTAATAATACCCAAAAATGCGGCTTTTGATTATTTAATATGAAATTTCAATTATTATATAAAATTTCATTCAAATGTAGGACAAATTTTCATCCCAAATTTGTTTATTAATCCTAATTATATTTTTATAAAAAAATTAAATTTAGCTTGAACAATCAATTTCCTTGACCACTTTTTCTTTTGTTTTTGTATTACAATTTAATGATAAAGAATAATATCGTGCGGAATTTTGCGGGTAAAATATTGTCAACTCAGGTTTTATCACAGCTGTATAAAGCGAGGGATCTGACCTGATAACCTGATTAATGATAGTATTTCAAATACTATAATTAATCCATAAAATATTTTATGACGTAACTGTTATCATCTATATCAGGCGGTAAAAGTGACAATTTATTCCTAGTGTTCATTGTGCGCTCATTTTAAACAGACAATTAAAATTATTAGTTTCAATAGTCGAATGATACGAAGTTATTTAAAATTCTACATGCATGGATCGGAAATTTAACTCTGTACTTTAGTTTTAAGTAAGTAATGACAATATTATTACAACAATTTTCTGTATAAAATTTTAATTTTAATAACTTAATATATTCCTAAGTAGATTTCATTTATTGTAACATATATATTTAATTTAAATTGAATGTTTTATACGTATATTTAAAATGAATTATAATTTATATTTATAGTGGAATATAATGTCTACTCCACTTGATATTATTCCTCTGCACATAAATTCCATGTAGGGTTTATTAACATAAATATAGGCATAGGCTGTATGGTTAATATGTAGCTAGGGTATATAACGCTCAAGCCTGGAGCGCTTAATTTAGAGGCACGCCGCCTTTAGAATATGTATTTAGAATAAAAAATATATACATTATATATTGTATACCTTAGATATATAAATCAAAATTTGCTACTAGCACGAAGCCAATGGCAAATTTTGAATTTAATTTAATGGGGAACTTAACTATCACATATGTTATAAATGTAACTTAAAACTATCTCATAATCTATCTGGGATAGATATGGTATCGATACTATATCGATTGCTCACAATCGACTTGTCTTAAGTTAAAATGTTGTAAATCGATACTTAAAAAAGATAATTTGTTAGACCCCTATCATGTTAACAATGGAATGAAAAGAAAGTATTGTGGGCAAAATAAGTTATTTTTCAGGTTTTCTTTGCTTTTACCTGACTATTGTGTAGAAGAGATTTGAAGTGTTTTTACATTCAAAACTTCCTATTTTGTCAGGAACCTTTTTCATTCATGTATTGATTGAGCGGGAAATTTATCTTACCTGTAAAAGAAAAATATCGATTAGTTTGTTTAGTTAAAAAAATCGATATAGTATCGACTTTTGCTTATTTGTTTTGTTAGCGTCGTAATATGAGTGCTATGTACAATATGAGTTTATTTATTATTGTTAATCCTAAACCCTGCTAGTGCAGGGTTCAGGATGAACAAACGCATCTACACCAAACGATGTCATAAAGGTGTGATACGGCCACCAAATTGATAAACAAATAAAAATTCACAATGTCTAGAGTGGAACAAAAATGTACCATTATACACCCATCTTTGGTCCCAATCTTTCAAACGAATGTCAGTTCCATGTAGCAAGTAGCCGAGCTGGCTACTTGCTACATGGAACTAAGTAAGTAAACGTACTGTACACTTGCCCCCAGTATATGAGGTCTTTAAGAAGTTTTATAAACCATTAAAATAAGAAAATTATATAATTTTGATTAAGAAAGCACCAAATGTATAATCCTAAATTTTAAGTTTAATACAGCAATATTCGTGATAATCTGTTGATCTACACCAATAAAAGCTATAATAATAATATTCAAAGTTAAAATTTTAATCAGAAAAAATTTAAGTTATAGAATAGTATATGTATACATATATATATATATATATATATAAATATATATTAATATATATTTATATATTTATATTATGTATTATATATTATATATGTATTTAGAATAAAAAATAAGCATTTGTAGCAATTACGGTGTTGGTAGTGAAGAGTTGAGCAGGAACTTGGAGAGAGTTGCTTATCAAGTTTTTTTTCATTTTTAATTAGCTTCTTTTACTTATTATTGGTTTTCTTGGATTCAAAAGATATACTAGACAATATTCTTTAAGAGTCTAAATAATGACTCTCACTTTATGTATCCAAGAATATGGTTAATTTTGTATAATGCATATATTTCCTATTAAATGTATTTATTTGTTTGAATTAAATGTTGCCTTATAATTAAAGTCTATAAATCAAAGAACGCGTTAAGAATTATAAGTAGCTAAGAACTGTAAGTACCATTTGCGATGAACACGGCGTCTAAATCTCCATTTGTCCACATTTATTCGTGAGAATAAGAGAGTCCCTCTACTTTGTAATTATCACAATTGCTTTTGTTTATATTATAAACAATGAAGGTTACTACTCCTTTGCCTTTTTGTATAGGGTTACTTATCCAAATTATTAATGGATATAAAGGGGGTAAATTTATGTTAAGTATTAAAAAAGTACATCTAAAACAATACGCATACAATCTTATACTGAATTCATTATATGGCTACCCTAAATTTCATAGTTATTTACAAGTAACCCTTTGAAACCTTTCTTGCAAAACTGTATGAAGACAATAGATACTAGATACATAAGTACACAACCTGATTAAAATAATGTTAATTTCTACCTTAATATCTGTATGTGTAATTTAAGATCATTGACCTTATTAATAATATTAGTTATTAATAATTTTCTGGATAATATATTCTGATTTAAAAAACATTGTTGACATGTTTTCTTTTTATTAGATTTTTTATTTCTTTTATTATTCTTTCACACATTACATTTATTCTCGATATTCATACAAATTTCTTAGTATATTTGGATTTTATTATAACTTCGCCTTATGTTTATTCTAATTTTTTAATTATTATAATACTTCTTTATGTTGAATGTAATTTTCTTTTATGTTAATGTAGTAATTATGTCTCACTTCAATCTATATGTTTTTTTTATTAATTTATGTTTTTTATTAACTATCAAATTCGCAAATTATATTTTTAAGACGTAAAAAAGCGAATGAAATTCCGAGGTTTCACCTCTTAAAATTATAAAAACCTATAAAAGAGCATTTTAAATTATTTAATTTCAATACATTGGTGTATTTTGAAAACATTTAAAATCTTTGCAGTAAACAAAATACACTAATTAAAATCTTTTCTAAATGAGTATTTAACTTTTCTCAATTGCTGGCAACTAGGGTTACAAAAAATTAATCGTATTATCCAGGATCACATCCTCAAAATTGTTATCACGTACCGCAGACGTAAACTTATAGCCGTCCTTCCATATTGTTTAGTACAATTTGTGTGTCATGTTATCTTAATCTTCGAAAAATATCGATTAATAAATAAATAGTGACATCAAGATCAAGAGTTGACCTAATCAGTCACCAAGAAATTTTAGATGTCACAATACAATCAAAAAATAAGTTGTAATCTACACTTTACTGTCCTATGATTTGATAGTATGAAACTACGCATCTTCATCTTGAGATAATGATCGATATGCTTCCCAAGTATTTAAAACAATGACCCTAAATAATATTTGATCCCGTAATATTTATCTTTTGTGCTTACTAATAAACTTGTCCCTTAATTTAAGAATAAGAATTATAAAAAAAATCAAGGTCCGGTTTCATTTAAAGAGACAAAGCTATTGTTTTTATAACATATGGGGGAATTTCTTTGTCCACAAACTGGACCTTAAAACAATGGTCACCCTAAGTGGACTAAAAACCTGTTCTTCCTTACATTATTTTTATTTTGTAATTAAAAGAACAGATAAAAATTATAAAAAAAATATAAAAATTATGAAAAGGGTTTTTAGAAGTCAGAGGACGCTAACCTGCCTTGCTATTCTGCTATAGGTGTATGATTACCGTTAGATTTCAGTTATAGAAGCTTTGAACCGGGTAAATACTCAGCTTATTCCTTTCTTTTTGCATTTTAAAACGGTAGTTTTGTAGGTTACGTTTACACTTAACTTGTGTAATACATGTGTTGGTGGTTTTCATGTCTCCGATCAAATAGTACCGTTGTTATTTATACTGAACAGTAATTCGAACAATCTCAGTTGTCAATATAAGTAAAGTTAGGATCAAATTTTAAGATATTATGTACTATTTTTTTCTTTTACTTCTACGATTTATAGAGTTAAAATTTAGTATAAGGAGAAACAAAGTTTGAGCAGAATAAAAAAATGTATTATAAATTAAATTTTAATACTTATTAAGATATTATTTTCTTTTTTAGTATATTTTGTTATCAGTGTTACCTGAATGGACTCGGTGTTAAGACTAGGATTAAAAATGGATAAAGATAAAAAAACCCTTGGATATATTTATGAGTCACCCTTGTTCTTTTTTAAATTGGAAAAACAATTTAGCTGAAAATAATATTCTTAAAAATATTTTCTTATGATAGTGATAAGAGTATATTACCTCCTTAAAGCCTAGTTTAATTCCAAACTTGCAGGTATATCTTTGCATATTTATTTTCTTTCCTGGATTATCTTCTTGAGAGGAATTTATTGCATTGCCTAAAGTACAAAACAGTTCTTATTACTTTATGGAAAATTAAAGAGACCACTGGTAACAACTATATTATAGACATAACTGCTTGTTAAAAATCGACCAGACGTTAAGGTTCAGGGTTGAAGGTTTAAGGCTGTTGGTATTAATTAAACCTCTCTTTTTATTTTTCCTCATTTAGATATTGATATGTAGGTAAATATAATAATTATTGTGTTTGCATAAAAAATTCAAAACCAGGATTTCACATAAATCGTCCGTTTCAGGTATTTTAAGACCTCCTGAATAGTTTTCTGTCCGTACGTGCGTGTGTATGTGTATCTACGTTACATATATATATATATATATTATATATATAATATATATATATATATATATATAATATATATTATATAATATATATATATATATATATATTATATATATATATATATGCCTGTTATCACAGTAGCTCCCAGTGTTTTATGCTTAAATTTGATGCAAATTTAAGTTTTTAGGTTTAGTTGTGGTTTCCAAAAAATAATTTTCCGGCTGTAATGACAGCAGCAAAATATATAAATTTAATAAAACGCGCAAACAATGATATTAGCACGCATTTTGTCTCAGGATATATTATGCAAGACCCATATTTTAGACTAACAAATCTGCCAAGTGCTAAGTTTCGTCTCATGATCAGTATGAGTTCAATTTTTATCAAATAACCTGTATAATGTTTTTTAAAAAAAGTTGAAAAATAATCCAATTGTGTTGAAATTTGGTACAAGTGTATCACATTTCCCATTATGCAAAAAATAAATCATCTAAATTTCATTTCGTCATGGCTAGTATATCTACGTTGTCGTTAGATCGTTAAGCAGCATCAAGTGAGGCCAGTGGCTGGGAATAAAACTGATGTTTTTGCTGGGGATAAACGATAGAAGCCCGATGACGTTCTGCAAAATAATTTGGTGATTTGCATATTCTTAGACGAGCGAAGCAAGTCCGAAGTGAAAAATATGAGCTTAACAAATCAGATAAGGTGAGAAAAAGGTGCGAGGTACCCTTTTTGGAAATTATTCATGATTTTTTTTAACCCCCCCCCCCCTTACTTTACAACTTAAACGGGATTTGATGGATAAACCCAACACGGTAAGGTTCCACCTCGCCAGTTCGCCAGGGAAAATCATATTCTGCCTGTAAATCAGTACTTAATTTCAACATTATTTTATTTAAATACATTATTTCTTTTTAAAGAACATAGAAAATACGCAAAATAGCAAACTTGATCAATTTAAAGGACAATATGATTAAAAAATTATTATAATTTAGTCATTTGTAATAAAAATAAATTCTTGATTAGTCATGAATAAAGGACTTATACACATAAGTAATTTATAATTAAAAATAAGATTAATAATTAAAATAGCATCAATGGAAAATATCACTGAATTTTCTATTTTTAGCCCAAGTATTTCCCTGTTTACTTTCACAAATTACATTTGATTTATGCTAAAAATAGACAAAACAAGTCAATTCTCGAATTCCCAACTAAACTAATCAATGTTAATGAACCTCTTAATTCTTATACTTTCATTGGAAATACGCAATAAGAAACAATTTCTCGAATAAGTGAATGGTCAGGCGAGACAAGAGAGGAGTCAACTGTCTTAAATTGTTATTAAAGATAGTAAATTCCCAATAGAAAGTTTAAAATGCATCAAATCCAAAATTCCTTCCGTAAGATTCTACTAAAAAACTGATTTACAACTAATTACGAACATCTATTTGTTTCGCTCTTTGCTCTTGTTGGATCCACAACAAAGCACAACTCTTTCCAAATATGTTGGAACATAAAAGTTCAGAAACAATGTTTTGCCATTGAAAGCATATTTGATCATCGTTGCTCCTAGTTCTACATCGAGGTTGTTTATGAATCTATAGAATCTAACCTTAAAATAAACCTTATTGTCATATTGGGTAAGAAATTATTTTATAAACCACCATTTTAATAGGGTTTTCAATATACTTAACTAGCTCTAAAGACCTTGAATACAGACAAAATCATGGTTTTGGTTTTGAGGATATTTTAAAATGTCAAAGAATAAGGCCCGTATTCAAAGACATCTTCCTAACATTTTCCTAACATTCTCCTTAAGGAACAAGGAGAATGTTAGGAAAATGTTAGGAAGATGTCTTTGAATACGGGCCTTAATCTAATCTAGAACTTGACTTTGGAGAGATCATCAATATATTTTACTTTTGTAAAGGAATTATAAGTATGAGAACGGAGAAACAACGCATGTGTAATACGTGAGTTGTAATTTAGTAATCTATCTCTATGGTTCATGTAGCACGGATAAAACTAAAGTCAAACCCTATAGTTTCAAAAGAATTTTATTTATAGTGCATTAGGTTTTTTACTAGCTCTCTAGACTCAAAAGAAAAAACCTGTGGGAGTCCTGGGAACCTCCATCAGCAGGTACCTTTATGGATACCTGACCACGAAAGGATAATGACTCAGGTCACCCAAACCTTTAGCCCTACAATAACAATACACCTAAACACTAGCAATCAGCTGATTTTTTTTGGAAAAAACATATGATGTGGGTATCTAATAGCCTTTCCTTAGAAAATCCTTTTTAAAATTCTTAACCCAACATTCAAAAGTAGAATTGGAAATATGGTACAATATTTATATCATTGTATAACGTATTGTATTAATATATAATATTATAATTCATCATTATGTAACTGTCATACAATTATACAATATATAAACGATTAATTTTAACAAAATTTTAAATTCATCTTAAATAAAATAAACCAAGTGGCCTCCGGACTCATTTGTCATTATAGTGGAATAATGACGTAATACACATTTTGTAAATTAGAGCTTCAGGACATTAATAAGGTGTACTAAGTTTAATTGAAATTAGCAAAAGCGGTCGAAAGTTATTGTGTTTCATATAACTAACAAACGTCTAACATAAAAAATATTATATATAATATATAATATATAATATATATATATATATAATTATATATATATTATGTATGTATGTATGTATGCATGAACCTCAACAATATATATTTATTCATGAGCAGTAATTTTTTTGTCCCCCCTTAAAAAATCACCTCCCATCTTGATCTCAAACTCTTACTAAATTAACTAAAAATGCAGTTTTATTTGTTTACTTTATCTGCTTTAGAGGTATCGAAGCTGATCATTTTCGCTCAAAATTAAATTAGTATTTTTTTAGGGAGCTATATTTTCCCGCTCTAAAGTTTTTGATATCGATTCTTCGAAGTCTGAAAACAGTAGTAAAAACTTTTAGTATAGTATAGCCACGTTATTTCAGCTTGTTTAGCTCTATGGTAAGATATTGTATTCAACCACCAACGCAAGAAAACATCTTCCTGTTATAGTAATAAATTATCGTCTTTCAGATAATTAAGCATTAAGATATATACATAAAGACAGCTGTACCTATGCTTATTCATACTTCAATGAGGTCAAAATGATAGGACTTGCACAGGTCTACTAGCAGTAGCTGCTAATACTGACTACTTTCATTACGTTTTACAAGTGGGTCTACCGGACTACTAGTTATTTCTTAAAATCAAACTTGCGTCACTATAACCTCTTCAAATAGCATAACTTTAAATTTCCATATATTCTTCCCTCAATGCCAATATGTGCTATAGGATTGCTATCTCCAACATCGACTAATGGAAAAATGTGACACCTTTTATTCTCGACCGGCACCCATAGTAATGTCTGATAAAAGAAATACTATTTGATATTTAATGAATGTTATCAAAATGCCGACTCAACTTAAAGTTTCAAATTAGAGATCGTATCCCCACACCAGATTTGGCAGCTTGTTTCATGTATTATTTCTGCTTTATGTAATTTCTTAAATTTAACAACCAGCCATTCCATCTAATATATCTAATATCTAATATACCAATCAGGCAATATTTACTTTAGCGATATTAACCTCTTATGACTTCCTATCTATATATACTACATTAGAGACTACATCAATAGCGAGCTAATATTTATCTATTATTATATCGTATCCAAACCCCTTGATAATAATACTCCGATAACAGCAATCATTACTAATACAGGTTTTATGTACTTTGAATTATTTCGATCATTTAATCGTTTTAATTTTCAATTAGTAATAAAGTGTTCTAAATTAAAACTTCTGATTTTTATTCATAATTTTTTTAAAAATCATTACATATTTGTTTTCCCAAGGGAGATACCAAACTAGAATTCACTTTAATTTCGCGGAAAATTAAAATCACCAAATTATTCAGCATAAGGACAGGTATTTTTTATAATTACAAATAAACTTTATTTATACATCAGGAAAAAAAGAAGTGGGTGAGGTTCGTGTTTCCTTCCCAAAATTTCCACCCAGTTTTATTGTTTTAGGATTATCAGTCAAAATAAATGGTTATGAATATAAAATTTTATAACAAATAGCACTTATTGACCATACGTATAGAAAAATAATAAAAGTTATGAGGTTTTGGTCATGATAAATAAAACAACATTTAAGCTTTCGACCGTATGATTAGGTCTTCATCAGAAAGTGTTTAATAACAAACTAAAGCCGTTAACAGAAAGTAACAGATAAGGTATCTAAAATATATGAAATTGAGGATCACTTAATTTTTATATAAACATTTTAATAAACATAAAATTTTATGTTTGATTCCATACAGGAAGCAATCTATACAGTAAATGTTGACATCACCTTGAATAATAGCTGGCTCGGCAATTGTTTTATCTCATTGGAAATTGCGTTCAGTTCATATTTGAAAACACATGAATTACAGTAATTCAATTAATGTATACATGGCAAAGCATTGTAATAGAGCAATTATTAATTCAATTCAATAAAGAGATACTTTTCTAAAATAGATATTATTATTCTTATTGAACATGAGGTGAGATAATTATTGCATTGCATAGAGATATAATTACTAAAGGGGCTTTATCAGTTGAATTTTGAAACACCAAAAAAGTAACCTGAACACCCTTGAGTATTAATATGATAAAATACACATTAAAAAATACATTAACTTATATAATACAACGTTTATAATAGGAAACAATGCGGGAAAAGCCGACAATTTGTTATAACCTTATATCACTCATAAAAGAGATTTTAATGAGGTTACACAGAGCTTCTGAGAGTCCTAAAAAGATGTTTCAGGCCTCACAAAGTATTAAGATAGGCCATGCCCCCTCTAGTATATATCTCTATGTTGCATTGTATCAAAATGTGTGCCGGAATAATTGAAAAAAAAGTATAATAAAAATTTGATTACTTTTTAATTGTCACTATTTATTTGTTCCAATAAATATAATTTTGTAAAAAGTGTAAATCAAATTTAAACAAGATGAGAAATAAAAGCTAGAAGGAAGTGGAATGCTACATTCTTCTTATGGCGGGAATTATTTCATTGCAGGTAGACGCTCTTTTAACTATAGTGGGCGGCTTTTGGAGGGAAAACAAAAAATACCGCTTAAAAAAATGTTTAGTTATATCTTTCATATTTATAAAGCTAAAATAATTTGGTTATAAATAAATAAAATCAATTTGTTTATTTCTCTATTATGTATACAATATATTTTTGTGTTTTGGATGTGGCAATTTAGACATGAAACATTAATTTTTTGATTTACGGACATACTTTAATTCAGATTAAAGTCAGATTAAAAGAGACAAACTGTCATGTTTTAAATTTAAAGGGGTTTTAGTTCGTTTATGAACCGTTGTGCTATTACGCTGCAAAGGGCTTTGCCCTTCATGGTAACTAGGACATTCTGGTATTTAACAAGGTACTAATAAATAATATAAAATTTGACACTTGTTAGTCTTATTTTTGTTTGATCACACCGATCCTTCGTAGGAAGTAAATCATAGAAAGGGTTCAAATAGTATAAGTGTTAATAAGTTTAAAGAACTGTAAATAAGGCAAAGGTGTGCTTAGTTTAGGTATAGGCTCGACGTTAAACACGATTTAAAATCACCACCGAGGAAGGTGTCCGGGGAGGGGGTTAAAACGTCTTAAGTTTTACTAAATGATCTCACTTGTTTCTCATCATAGAGATATATTACTAAGGGGCCCTATTGGTTGAATTTTGAAACATCGAAAAAGTAACCTGACCACATTCGATTATTATTTTCATCAAATAAACAGAACAAAAAAACAGTAAATTATATAGTAGAATGTTTAAAATACAAATCACAACACAAACAATCTGTGGGAAGCCGAAAACAATTGATTAATTATAACCTTAACTCCCTCTTGGAGGAGGTTTCAATAAGGTTACACAGAGCCCCTGAGAGCCCCACTAAAAATGTTTCAGGCCTCAATGTATTAAGATAGGCTATGCCCCCTCTAGTATATATCTCTATGTTTTTCATACATCATGATATTGAGTAATAATGTTTAACTGATGATTTACCGATGAATAGGCTCCCAAAATATTTTTGGAGAGTGCTTTTAAACCTAACATTTTATTATTCTTGACTTCCTTTTAAAAGATGATTTACTGCTCCACGTTGATATGATTAATGCAATATGAACAGCAATAACTTAAAACTATAAATATGGCTGAAAGAAATTCTTTACCCTCACCTGCACTCATTGTTTGCCTTTGCCATGTACATGAACAGATATATATCAATAATTTGTCATCAAAATCAAAAGACATAATAAACTAATGCTTACCATTGTACAAGTTAAGATTATATCGTTTGAGCATGCTGATTTATTTTAGCAGATAAAAGATTGATGAGATGGAAGCCATATTGAAGTTGATGAAACGGTTAAAGTTCTTTTAAAGCAAAATAATATCTTCTGCCTAATAATCTCTTATATTTCTGAATTAATAATAGAGTTAATATATGTTTGACTAACTTCATAGAAATAAATAAACTAATTTAAATTGCAAAAAATGAGATTTAAAGTACCTAAAACCGAGGAATAAGAAACGCTGATGATCATGATCAGTGAAAATTTTAATTTAAATCAAGTTTGCCAAATTATGTGTGCTAATACGATTTACAAAATCTATCTTAAGATTTATAAATCACCCCATTTTTTTCTTTTATTTATTCTCCATTTTATATTTTTAAAATTGCAGAATATTATTAACAAAATAGTTATTGGACTGTTAAGAATTAAATTCTAGTTTTGGTATGCTTTACTAAATATTTTTGGTGTTGGTTGTTTTTGGTTTTTGTTTACACTATGCGAAACGTCTGTAATTAATGTTTATTTAAATAAAATTTCTATAGGACTGAAGTCTTCATTAATTAACCTAGAATTTGCAGAATATTTTTAATAATCATAGAATAAGAATATTTTCTAATAAATTTCTTTAAGTCATGCAAAAATTTAGCGTCATTTTAATGATACACTTCTTTGGTTCCCCCAATTCTAATCATCTTATGCTATCAGTTATGCTAAAAAATAATATACATTTAAAGCAAGAAAAAACTATATTTCCTTTCCAAGGGTTTCAGGTATTAGTAGTTCTTTTCTATGGTCCATAAGTCATCATTAAGTAGATATAACTCATTAAATTAAACTACACCGAGAGGCTTGATCCTCGTTAAAAATAAAGTAAGGGACGAAGAGAAAAGTACAGGTTGTGACCACTAGGTAAGCGCTAGCATTGTCGAAATAGTGGGGAGAAGCCGACCTCCCCGCCGAGCCGAAGCCGAATCCATCCAGATCCAAGTTTCAGAGTCCTTCCCGCTCTCGATCTAGTCACATCTCGCTAAAAATTTTACCAATCTTCAAGCCTACGTACGAACTATGTCCTCTTGGGAATCCGAAAATTGTGGTTGCAATCTGTGTTTGTTATATTCAAGGTAACATTTAGCTAAACCTTGCCCGTTGTGCACCTGTGATTCGTCGTAAAGTTTTATTGAATTAGTTAGTTTGAATGCATTGGATATAGGTGTTTTTGTTGGGAGTGATTTCTTTTGGATCTTATTCTTCTAAAATCCATAAACATGTCTGATCCTCTCCATACTCCAACTATGTAAGTAAATTGAACAGATTTTACTTATCTTTTCGTTTTTCTTGAACTTTTAGCCGGCTTTTTATAAGCATTACCGTTAAATGTATTTGCCCTAATTATTTTAACTTCTAGCTTGTTAATTTCCATTATTGTTTATTTTAACATTATTTGAGACAACTGATGGTATTTAATCAATAATAAACTTTTAAGTGGTCCATCACTCAATATCACCGGAAGTGCTAACTTCATGTTTTTCTACTTACAATTAATAATATTATTCTACTTCCTCTACGCCTAATTTATTATCTAAATGAGCTTGTTGTAATTTATGTGTAATATAAATATTTAGCAGTATTTTTTTTAAATACATTTAGTTTTTAAATTTCTGTTGTGCACTGATAAGAGTGCTAAATCTGAAAATCGTTGACCCCATAAATCTCAGTCCGATCTCATTTTCATTTATATTTTATCTATTTTAGTATGGATTTTGTTGTCTTCATTTCTTCTTAACGGTTTAGATTTCAAAGAATTGATTTACTATATCTTAAGATGCTTGAGTACAAATTTAATAAAGGAATAAAATTTTTAGGTTAGCTTGGTTTCGGCATTTTGTGTGTGACCTATGATCTGTTGGCGTTTATTACCTTATTATCAATTATGACCCTTCTATTTAGCGATCTTTGGTCTTTTGACTTTTTCTGTTAGATATTTGTATTATTTTAGTCTTTTTATTTATTATTAAAGTGTGTGTATTTGTATTTAAAATGAGAAAACTTGTGTTATCAAGTCGGGAAGTAAACAGGTGTAGTTGATTTTTATGCCGTGAGCGGCGCCACTTACCGGACAATTTTTTACTTAAAATGAGCGGCCTTTTTAAATTGTTATATATTTAATTATTATTTGAAATAAATTGTTTTTTGTGTAAAACTGTTTTAAAAATCAATAATTTAATTATAAATTTAAGTTTAAACTGTATTGAGTTTATAATTTTATTGTTCCTCGTCAATACGTGTTCTATGTTTTGCCGCCAGCCTTTTATCAATTGTTATCATTTAACATTTTTGGCGCTTTTGCATCTAAAGGGCACAAAAACTAGGACTAGCCCTTTTGTTCAAAACAATAGCATTTCTCGGAATTTGAATCTAGGTATCAGGTACCAAAAGGGATAAATATTTAACCTTGCAGCAGAAATACAGTACCTAAAGCTAAATTATTTGTATTATGGTGCCTACTGATGGTATATATTTTAATGCCCCAATTTTACATTATTTTTGAGATATCCTTTTTAAGTTACCAAATAATTTCTAACTAAGCAAAGTTAAATTTGAAAGATCTGAAAATTAGAGATCTTTCAAATTTACTTACTGCTTGTTAAATATTTTATTATTTATAATCCTACTCTCTAAGCATAAGTTACAACATTTTGAACTTGATTTATAGAATAAAAATGCTTCCTAAAGTTGAAAATGTGTCTTTTTATGGAAACTTATGGCTATTGTTGCTTCATCATATTAATTTAATAATTTTGACCATATTTTATTAACAAAAAAACGTTTTGCATTTAAATTCCCTCATAAATATTAGTTGCATAGAGTGTGTATTAAAAGTCTCATTTAGTTGGTAGATAAGTACATCTGTTACTCTGTATGTGTTAAGTATTATTTTATATTTATCCAGGCTTCTCAAGAATTCACTTAATATCAAAACTCCTAGTGAAAGGAGTAGATACTTACCCAGAAGACTCCTTCAAGACTGCGAGAACGAACCACCATCAGCAATGATTAGTCCTTCAAAGGTATTATTTTCTTGGTCTTTTACATTATATTCAACTATAGCAGGAAAGTGTCAACTCACGTATTTCGGGAAGTTAAAGTGTCAAAGATGTCACAATATAATTGTGCGAGAGACACCTAGGAAATGTAACAAGCAAAATGCAATGCTACATCTGGGAACTGTTCCATCATTGTCAAAGATGTAAATGTTGGCCGGTAGGGTTACTTTTAGTGACTATTGTAATCGTAGAGAAGGTTATGCCAATGGCATGTTGCCTGTCATTGGCATAATTTTTGTACAAAGCAATAACAATAACAAAACATTTTTACTTTTATGTGTGAATAAAACATCATGAAGTGTTTTTTTACAAAATATTATAGGATTTGCCATTTTTCTATCTATTATAGAGTGGTAGCCATTTTTAAAAATATCAAAAAACTCGATTCTTTTTTAAAAAATGATTTTTTGAAAGGCTTACTAGTTTTTAGAAGAGTTGGTTTACTTATTATACTTCATATTTTGATCATTTAAAATAATAATTGCCTGAAACTAATGTTCTTTTATCCCACACACAGTATCAAGCTGAATGCTATGAAATTTCTTTCCTTTTAATTTCAAGTTTAACTTAATTCGTACAATCTTACTATTATAGTAGTTACTCACGTATTTCAAGCTTTCAATATGAATAGAAATCTCAAAAGAAAAGAATTTTGGCCGCTAGGGCTACTTTTAGCGACAGGGGGTTATAACCAATGTTATGTTGCCTGTCATTGATAAAGGTTACATTGTGTGACAGATATTCATACAAAACGTACATTTTTTTTAATTTTCGGGTGGAGGGTTTATTTACAAACTATTATGACATTTGACAATCTTCTGTCTGTTACAGAGTGGCAGACATTGTTAAAATACTCAATTCTTTAAAAATAAATTTCTCGGAACTCTCACTAGCTTTTTAAGGGAGTCTGTACACTTATTATTTTATCCCACTGTACCTACTATGATTTAACAATGCTTCTAATAACATTATGCTTCTGTTTATTATGTAATGTTAGTATGAGCCAGCATGAAACACACACGCCTGTTCTGCCTCTTTTTTTCTCCAAAAATATTTTATTTTTATATAATTTTATTACTTTTATTATTCATTTTTAGTTTGCCGTAGTCAGGCAATTGACATCATCTAGACCTAGATTACCTTTAGAAGATCATGATGCCAATTCTCAAGATAGTGGCATTTCTGAAGATTCTAAATCTTGCTCAGAATTCAGGTAAATATGTTTTTAGTATAAATAACATTAGACTATTTTTCCCATGAAAACGAGTTTATTAACAGCAAATTTTTAAAAGGTATTTTTTTCAATATTAGAGATTTATGTGATACGTCTTTGTTTTGAGTTTTGTTCCATATGTTTTTATTTGCTATTTTTTAATAGTTTCATCTTTTATTTTAGATTTGTTGAGCCCAGTGGAGCAGCTCCTAGAAGAATGTTAAGTAGTGATATGTCACCTAGAAGACTTTTTGCATCTCCCTTAAGATCTCCTAAGTATGGAACTCCTGATAGAATTGGCACCTCACCTAGAGTTAAACATTCAAAACTTGCTGACCCATCACCTAAACGTGCTTTAAGTTTTTCATGCGATAGTGCTACATCTCTCTCAAGTTTCACTTCTGATTCAACTGAAGATGGATTCTTTGATATGTTCCAGAATGAAAAATTACAGGTGATTATCTTTTTTTATTAAATTGTAGATTTGTTATTATTTGAAACTTAAGAAGAAACTGTACAAGTTTTTATTTGGCAAATTCAAAACATACTTTTAGTACAAGTGGAAGAGTGCCCAATACAAAACATGTCAAATTAAGTTTGGATTTTTATTTACTTTTGTTTCTTTAATTTTGTATAATTGTCATGTTTCATAAAATTATCTTAATAACATATTTTTAACTTAAAAAAAACAAAAATGGTTTGTTGCTTTTTTATTTTTGTAATCATCTAATTTTTATTGTATAATCGTAAACCATTAATTTAATATGATATTGTTTGCAGGAGGATGATGCTCATATGCAAGCACCAATGCTTGGTAATTTACTATCAGCTGAAATATTAACCCATTCTACACCACCTAGAAGCCCCCATAGAGTTTCATTCCAGAGATCAATTTCTGAAAATATTTCTCCTTCAAAGGTAATTAAGATGTTTTTATTTATCAAGGACCATAAGTTTATAAAAACAGTTCTTAAAATTGTACTTCAATTTTAACAGCTGTTTGCACCATTATGATAGAAGTTATTTGTATATTATGATATGACATACAAATAGCAATATATAATAATAATAAACAAAAATATGTTTTATCCATTATTTTTGTTTCAATAGGAATTGTTTAAAATGAATCTCTTTCTTTAACATTATTATCATAAATGTAAATCTGTTAAAAAACATATAGTTATTGTATCAATAAGACAATTCATAAACCAAATTGGTAAAAGGATAGTATAATTTTAATTTGACATTAAGCATCCTGACCATTAGTCAATTTTAAGTTCCCCGTAGAGATTTTATCCTGTAACATCTGACTGTGGAGTATGACTTGTTTGTCTATTAAACCACTAGTTTAATGACTACGCATTTGGTTCTCTAGAGGCTATATTTAATTTAATCAATAATGCTCTTCCTATAGCAATAAAGAGATTCGTTATGATTTTTTATTTATTGTATTCAATGGTTTTTGACCTATATACTTTTATAATACTCCTTTTTTTAGCAATTTTTACATCATATTGCTCTCTTTTTTAGAATGAAGCATTTTCACTGAAACGACCTTTGCTATTATCATCTCACAGTGCTGACGCAACAACTCCTGTTAGCAAGAAACACAAGCCTTTAGGAGCATGTCAAGATTTTAATATTCAACCTGGTGAAAGAGGCACCCTCTTTCAGTATGGATTTAAAAGGACTCCTGCATTTAATAATAGTGGTAAGTTAACGATTTCCTTTGCTTTTAACTTTAATTTTTGAGGAATGACATTCAAATTATTATTTGCTTTCATATAACAAAACACATTGTTATACACGAACATTTGTTTGTTATGAGCAAAAGCAGATTCATAGTTGTTTTATAATATAAAAAAGATTCTTTAATATTATTTACCCAAGTATTAGGTTAAGCAAGAAAGAAGGCTTAAGGGCGCTTCCTCCTCAGAATATCAAATCAAAATCAGAATATTATGTTTTGACTACAAATTTCAAAAATTACTCCTTTGTATGTATTATTAAATTTTTGTTCTATTTTTAATTTATTTTTTAGGTCTTTTAAGTCCTCCTCACAGTGTTACACCTGACCCTACCAGTCCTCCAAGAGGATTACCATCTCCATCTACCTCATGTGAACATTCAATAAAACTTGGATTCCAACGCTCTGCCACTGAGGAACTTATTGGGGATTTCACTAAACCTTTTGCTCTTCCATTAGTCTCTGCCAAGGAACATGACCTCAAAGTCATAAGCAGTGAAACCCTAGCTAAATTAATTAATGGAGAATATGATGATAAAGTTACTTCTTATAAGATTATTGACTGCAGGTTAGTTTCTAAATTTTGTTTTTAATTTTTGAAATTAAAATAAATATTAATACAAAAATTAAAATAAATTTTTGTAATTGATAGTATTTTTAAAAATCGAAAAGGGAATTATTAACTATTAAGGTTATTCAAAAACATCTTCATCCAGTTTTATTTTAATAATAATTTGTAAATAACAGCTATAATTTAATTAAATAACCAGTTTAAATTCTTTAGAACTATCTTTTAAAATGCGAAAAACTTTTCTACTAAGAATTTTCATTCATCTTAAATTTTAATAAAAAGGATTTTCATTCATATAAAACACTCTTTAATAAGTCCTTAATTCAGTGAATATTTCCTGAGAACCCTTTTCATTTTAGTTTTTATTTTCTTTAATCTTAAATAATTATTTTTTTATAGGTATCCTTATGAGTATGATGGTGGACATATTAGAGGAGCACTCAATCTTTATAGACGAGATCAAATATCACATGAATTAAAATCTCAACAAAGAGTTTTAGCTGCTAAGCGTTTTGCTAAAAGATCTAAACATCTTGCCAGATCATTTTCAATGGATGAATCTAAATCTCAGCATTTGATACTTGCTGAAAGATTTAGTGAAGAATGTTCAGAAGCAGCTGAAAGTAATGAAACTAGTCATCAAAAATTTGATTCAGACGACTCTGAATCTAGGAATATTTTAATCTTTCATTGTGAATATTCATATGAAAGAGGACCGTCATTGTAAGTTTAATTTATTTTTTATAATATAATGGTTTTTTTTTAAAATAACAACTTTAATAATTTAATATCTTTATTAAAGTTTTAATTAAAAAACATTTGCTGACTTAATTTTTATTTAATTCAATTTAGTCATTTATTTAAACATAGTATTAAGTGCAAGGAATATATTTAATAGCACTAAATTACTTTTACTTACTTTTTTTATTCCCTATCATTTTTTTTAGAAAATTGCCTGAATTTAAAAGTACGTAGTAAATATTAATTTAATTGCTGTTTCATTTTATTAATCTTTATGTTTAACTTATTTGCAGATTTCGTTACATTCGAGAAGAAGACAGAGCTTCCAATGAGTACCCTTCATTGTCTTATCCTGAAATTTATCTGCTGGACGGCGGCTACAAAGCCTTCTTCTCTTCATACTCACAGCTATGCGAACCTTGCTCATATGTACCTATGAAAGATCCTAATCATGAACAAGATCTCAAACATTTTAGAGCTAAATCAAAGTCATGGACTGGTAAACATCATAGGAAATTATCTGTTAGAAGTTTGTCAAGATTATAGGCTTCTGAAATAAATTTAGTTAATTTAAAAAATTAAAGACTTAAATTATGTCTTATATCTCAAATAGTTTTTTCTCTAACAAGAATTATTTATGGTGATTTAAGACCTGTTATTGTTAGTTTGAGATGAGAATAAATATTGAATATACTAATAATTTAATTTAAAAAACCTAGTATTTAAATCTATGTTTTAATATTTTTTACCGGTGTTTTTTCAATAAATATTTTTTTTTAGTTCTTTATCTTTAATATTTATTGATAGTTCAATTTTTTTTTTCAAGCTGTAGTAAATGAACTTACAGTGCGTATAATAAAGGAAAAATGTGCAAAGTATATTCATTATCTTTCTCTTAAAAGAAGCCTGATCTCTGCAATAAAATATTTATAGTTTATGATAATGTTACTAGAGCAATTTAAAAATCTGGAAATGTAAATATACTTTTGTACAGTTTTGTTAAATGCTACTTATTTTCTTTAAATTCTGTACATATTTGGTTAACACGAATTAAAAAAAATTCAGTTGTGAACGCAGTAAATTAAGTTTGATTTTTTGTTTCTCAGAATGTGATTTTTAAAGAACTTAATATTGAAATGTTGTTCACAATATGACTTTTATTGTTAATTTTCTATGACCAATAGTTTTTTGTATTTTATGTTGCTTTTTAATTTTTGGCAGAACATTTTACATAAAATTATTTTAATTGTAAAAAATAAACTGGATTCTTATTTATCAGAGATACTAAAGACGCGTCCATTAAGATTTTTTGTTTTACATTAAATAAATATCTTTTAAATTCTCTTATTAATATAATTCTATATTTTTTATTAATAGAGAGTAATTATATTAAATGATTTAAATAATTTTATGTAAAAGTAACTTTAAAACATATTTTATTTAAAATTAGCAGTAATAGTTTTGCTTAGTTAAGTTTTTCTTTATTATATTTCATTATATCTTGATTCAAAATATTTCATATTGATTGGCTGAAAATTTTCTATATATGGGAGGTATAATTTTGTATATTTTTTCTTGAGTTAAGATGTAATTTAATTATTAAGGATAAATTTTAATTATTTAATTTTAATTGCAAGATAATTAAATAAATTGATAAATACGGTTGATTTTTTGGCCTGTTATCAATCAATACTTATTTATCAACTTTTCACTTATTTTGTTTTTAAAATTTCATTTTCTATATTTTAAATGTAATCATGCCTTATAATTAATTTGATTTTTTAATTAATTTTATCTTTGTTGGCTATTATGAGGGTTACATTTTTAAAATGGTAAACATTAAGCAACTTTTAATAATATTGTTGTAATTTTGATAAAATTTATTGGTGTTATGATTCTGTGTTCTGCAAAGTAGCCCTTAAAATAATATATTTTGCAAAAAACTTATTGAAAATTTGTGTTCAAAAGAAATACAATTTCGATGTGCATAAGAAAGGTAAGAAAAATAGAGAATTATAAATTATTAATATTTTTTTTATAAATTATTTTACTTTATTTCAAATTTTATTGTATTTTTATGTGTGTAGATTATTATAGTGGAAAAATAAAAATTAATTATATTTTTTTAATGTTGACAAATTTTAAATTCAGGGTAAAAGAGAAGGGGTTTAAGAAGCTGGTCTGTTGGTGCATTTTTTATATTTGAATTTATTTTCTTAAAAATGTGCATTATTTTACTGAAATTTTGACTATATGTCAGCTATTTTAAAGTTTTCTTCTCTTAATTTTATGACTAATTGCAGAATTCAATGAGTTATAGAAGTATTTTAAATTTTGAAGTATTCAAATCCAAGTATTCTTTTTGATATTAACTTATCTTAATTTTGAATTCTTACTGTGCTATATTTTTATTCTTCCACTTATTAAAATGTTGACTAAAATATTTAAAGAAAAAAATAAAACTTTACGCTTAATAACTCTTATAAATAATATGATATATAAACCAAACTATGAATGTCAAAATTAATTTGTTCTTCTAAGAGAATTAACTACTAAAAGAAGGACATAGCAGCTTCTAACATAACTAAGGTGCCCTTTTTGTGTGCTACACTCACTGGACCAATTGCATTATCTATCTTGCATTAAGTTTAAATAATTCCATTGAAATAAATCTTGTGCTGTTCAATAAATTGGCGAATTTCAAAGTGGTACCCTATAAAGTAAGCCGTGTTTTAGATTCCTAATTACAGTGTTAAAAGTTTGTGAGTCCTCTTTTAACTCGTTTTAGATTCTTTGTTCTTTACTAAATAACTAAAAAAAACTTCTCCACTCTTGTTGCAATGTTTTGTTTTATAAGAAATACATGGTGTGTTTATTTATTTAATTAGTTCTGTGAAAAATGTTTTTGTATCAGTTCTACATAATTTTTATCTTATTTAATTATAAGATGTATTTATTTTTGAATATTCATTGATCTGTTATAAACGTATCTGTAAAATTTTCTTTCTCTAAAACTGATGTTAGAGATTTAGTTTTAAAGAGATTTAAATTTGAGAACAACTTAAAGTTAAATAATAGAACCATGTATTAGTATTGTTTTAGGTTCAAATGTTCATTATTATTTTTGGTATTAAAATTCAACTACCTGTAATTTATTTATTTAATTTATTTTTTAAGCTTTTATGTCTTTACATAATGTAAACTGCAATATTTTTTTCATTGAAATCTAAAATAGAATTTTTGTAATTACTTGCTGGAGATAATTTGGTTACCTGATTATTGCAATAATTTTTATTAATAGTAATTTTAATTTTATTAATAAAAACAAAATATATAAATGTCTATTATAAATTATATCTTGTCTTTAATTTTCCCATTGGACTTTCAGGAATGTTATTTATTATTGAGAGTAGAATGATACTCAGCGTAGCATCTATTATGACCAACTTTCTTAATAATGATCTTAATCGTAATTGGTTTATTATCTTTATGAATTAGAATCTTATGTTCAGATTCATTCAGAAAAAATAAAATGGATTGAGAGTTTATTTACATTTTTTATTTAATTTAGCTACCATAAACTGAGATTATATTCAGCACTAAAGGTAATGGCATGCTTCAAAATTTATTTGTTAGGAAACTTGTTGTAACTATGGAGTGATTACTATCTAAGGAGGTTTTCCTGTACAAATAAGTTTCTCTAAATTAAGGGATTTGAGAAACATGGAAAAAATACATATAAATAGATTTTAAAGAACTAAAAATAATATCATTTGATACTAGCTAACTGAAAATTCCATTACATGGATTCTTAAATCCTTTACTACCAAGCATTATCTTATATTATAGCACCAACAGCGAGGGAGCCAATGAGGTTGGTCTTGGATGTTAACTGTGTCCACAATTTCTTATCAGGTCAGCCTCAATAGTTTCACAACACTCTTTTTTTCTATGCTGTCAACTGATTATAACTGTGTGCTCTACTCTAATATAGTATGAGTTGTGTTATACCATGGCTTTTTAGAACAATCCTGTACCATATTCTAATACAGATATTCCAAAATTAGCTTTCTTTGCTAGAAAAATAAATATTATATAACAAAATTTGTTGCATGCCTAAGTTGTAAATTAGGAATCTTGGGCTCAATTGATCCTGTTTAGAATTTTTATTACGTGTTTAAGTAACTATACTAGAGATGCTATTTAACGCCTAGTTAGGCTAAAAAGGTTTCAAAAATACTTTTAATGCTGAGTTCAAAATGGTCTTGCCAATACAGGTCAACATAAAGAAGAGGAGAAAGATGAACAACCCTAGTCTCTTCCCAACTCTTAAACTTCCGTATCTAAAGAAAATATTTATAACCCTATACTGTTCAAGGATTTATATGTTTCACCAGCCGTGGTCTTTAACTATTATAATGTATATAGTAAATAAAATTATTGAATTACATAGCATTTAATAGATAGTGATATTACAGTTTTATTGGCTTAATTGTCTTGGTCTTAGTGTAGTCTCTTTCTTGAACTAAAATGAAGTTTTATTCTTGTTTGTAGTACATTTTTCTCTAATCTGAGATCTCACTTGGTTTAAAATACTGATAGCGATAGTTAATCAACTAAATATAACTGTATCCAATTAAGAAATTAAATTTAATTTATAAAACATATGACAACAGAAAATATATTTATTAGAAATAAAAGAACACATAAGATCATTAACAATAATTTATAATAAATTTAACATTTTTGAAACCAATTCTTTTTCATTTAATTATTATTTTACTAAATTTAATATAAATGTAATTTTTTCTTTTTAAACTACTTAGGAAAACTTAATTTATTAAACTATGTACACTTCATTATTAGTAATTTTATAATAAACTGACGAATGTATATATAACTTATAATCTTGTTCCAGCATTGCTTGTTTATACAAGTATTTATTAACCAGTAATACATGCATCTATTAAATATTTGTTACAACCTTTTAGAAAGGTTAAAATTGTAAGTTCAATTTTCTAGATTGCTGTGTTGTCCAGTTATATATTAATACACAAATAACCAGTCTCTTCACAATTAAAATATTTATTTGTGAGTTGACTTTACACCACTTCTGGCTATAATCAGTCATGCTTGGAGTGCAAAGAAGCTATCCTTTAAAAATCTATAATGCACTGGTTTCCGGACACTGGACCAGTACATTATAGATCTTTAAAAGACTACATATAGCTTTTTAGCACTGTGTAGTAGTCACCAAGCATGTCTGAAGATGGCCCGAAGTCAGCTCTCAAGTAAATATTTCAATTGTGAAGACTGTTTATTGTTGGTGAACCCAAACAAACACTCAATTAGCTTATCATTGAGCAATTTAAAGAAAAAATTATAACATTTATTTTACCAATTTTTCACACCTTAGCCAAATCTGAATTTGGATTTTCTAAATTTAGAAGATTAAGCCTCTGGCTAAGACATGTTTTTCCAATAATGGAAGAGAAAAATAGGCTTATTTAATAAAATTTTAGAGTGGTCATTTATTTGAACAACAATCTTTCATCAAATACATAATCTCAGATGTGAACACCAGACCCTCTGTGGTGTCAAAGGTCAGTTGACACTTATTGACAGCACAGGTGGCCATGTGTTTCTTATCACTTATTATAAAATGGTTGAAGTTAAATTAATCCATGAATTGAAAATCTTTTCCTTTTTATTAAGATAAACCATTGAAAGTAGCCTAAATTACTTAAAAGTATGGTTTATATTTTAGGAACATTTATTAAAGCCTTTGGTGCATTTCCTTTGGATTTCAATTGAATTATAAGCTTATATTTTTACAAAAGAGTATATTAGATTAATCGTTTATTTTAGATAGTGTTTTTTAAAATAATTTCCTATTTTTTGTTAATTTAAAATATTTTATTAAATTCACATTGCATTCACTTCTATCCACTTAAGGTATTCAGATACTCTTGTATATAAATCTGGAAATGCTGGCATCACTGCACATCCAGTTACTCCAAAACTTACAACTCCTATGAGTATGTTACTTCCTTCTTTCGTTTCCATTGTTAGAGGACCTCCGCTGTCTCCCTACAAATTATTAAAATTACTGTAATAACTTTGGCACAGAAATTCAAGTTGAAATAAATAATAATTTGCACTAGAATTATACTAATGGTCTAAGGGGGTCTAAATATCTAGAAATTTACATTTTTTGTATGCTTTCTTTTTTATTGAAATCTATTCCATTTCTTCATAGTTTGAGAAATCCACAAAAACAGTCAATTTTTACTAGTACCTTAAAGTATTGAATGTTCTGTGGTTGTCACATGAATAATATATTTATGTTTGTTACACATTTTTAGCCATTTTCAGTATAAAATGTTCATATTTTTGATTGACTGACAGTATTATCAAAGTAGTGCATTTTCCTCAAGAGTACCTTGTACAGCTTAAATGAAATTAATACTACATCATATAATGCATTAGCAATATTAAATAACTTACAAAACATGTTCCTTGCAAAGCTGCTGGGGCCGCACAGATCATACCTAGAGTAACAGGTTCCTCTATTACTCGAGAACATTGAAAATTTGACAATGTTTCAACTTCTAGCTTTTGTAATATAGGGCTGGGTTCTCCCATTGGAAACGATGTCACTCCCCAGCCCACTACTGACGCTTTCTGGCCAGTATACGATTCACCTGGAATAGATTTTTTTATAGCTATTTTACACATTTCCATATATATTTATGTTCTATTGGTTTTATACTTTATATGTGAAGTTTTAGTATTTGATTAAAAATCAGTGAGGAGATGAACTACTACTTACTAATCCCTTTAAGTGACAGAATGAACCAGTAACAGTTTTTTGTCAGGCTGCAACTAATATAAACCTATTCTCTATGACTTCAGATGGTAAAAAAATTAAATAATTTTCTGCGAGGGATCCTAGTGGTGGGACAGTTAGCCTTTCACTCCTGTGACACTTGTAAAGGAGTTTATGTTGGATAATCAGGGAGAAAAATATCCGTAAGAATTTCCGAACATGATCGAGCAATTGGTTACCCTGAAACTTATGAATCAAGTTTGGCTACCCACATATTAAATACTACCTACCACCAATACAACCTAGATCAATTTGAGTTACTCCACAATTGTCAAAAAGGTACTAAACTCAATCTGCTAGAAAATTTAGAAAGTCACAGAATTCTACAAAATCCTGACATTGCTTTAATTAAATAAGTAACATCAATAACTCCATTCTAGTCAAAACCTGTACGCAATAGCTCCATAATACAACATTAGCATTTACCCTTTTCCTAGATTTACCCTCCATTATAGTCTATTAGTTGTTTAAGTGCAATTTTCTTGGAAATTAATTATCTAAGTGCAATTTTTTAGTAATAAGTAAAGTTTATTTGTAAATTACGACTAAGTATAATAACTTTTAAGCTCATTCTTTTTACAGGTTTGGCAGGGGGTTGAACCCCCTGCCAAACCCCGTATGTGAACGAAGTATATGTTAGTCATATTTTAAGTCTAATAACAATTTCAGTTTTTAAGACTTGTAATTTTTAACATATCCACCAGACAGTGTTTGTTATTAATCTATTTAAATATCGCAGCTTGTTTTACCTTGAGTAGGAAGACAGACGGGTTGTATTGTCTCTGTAAACGTGACTGGTTCGTCAAGTTGAAGTAGTGCTATATCGTTGGCTAATAAAAATG
This sequence comes from Microvelia longipes, assembly GCA_018340805.1. Classification (NCBI taxonomy): domain Eukaryota; kingdom Metazoa; phylum Arthropoda; class Insecta; order Hemiptera; family Veliidae; genus Microvelia; species Microvelia longipes. Next base: position 30,352,195 of record JACMZG010001870.1, read on the forward strand.
GATGGAAATGAGAATGAAACATTATTCTTCTTACACCCCGTAGTACATGAGCTGTTTCATTCTGTGATGTTAAATCTAAATCTCCAAGGTGAAGTACCAGATTTCCTATTGGTGTATCCCTCCTAAACAAAAAAAAATTATAATAACGTAACAATAGAAATCCCTTTTCACTAAATTGTTGTTATAATGATGTAGTATGGTAATAAAAATAAGGTTATTTATGAGCAAATTTTTTGACGAAATTTATTCCACAGTAAACATGCTGAGCTATTCAAGCTTGTAAGAGACATAACCTGTGATATTTATTTTACCATGATAAAAATAACTATGAATGCAACGTGAACATTGTGATTAGTATGTCACCTAAAATTAAGCAAATAGGTAATCGATTTTGGCTTAATTAAATTGTGTCTTTAACCTATCACACTCTTATTGTATTGTCAATGCATGTAACTATGTGCAATCATATTTAGTATCTTGCATCTTAAGCTTAATTTAGCAAACAAAAAGAGATTTTTTGAAAAATGGTTCAAGTCATTTATGAAAATCATTTAAATGTCAATCATTTAGATAGATTATCCAATGGTACAAACTTAATTCTTAAATTATTTGATTTAATATTTTTTTTAGGTCATTAATTATCCCAATTTTTAAAAGAGAAGACAGGATCACTTCATTTAGTCTTGGTTTAGTTTTTTTCCTTATTTATTTTTTCTTAATATTAATTATGTTGGGATCAGTGAAAATGGAAGCCATTTTTTTAAATAATTTTCAACTCATGCTCTCTATTCCAAAAAAGTTTCTTTTAAGTGTTCTTTGATTTTTTGCATGTTAAAAAGCTCTAAATTTTAGGTATACATTTTTTAATATGGTATAATTAAAGTATAGATTAGGAAGTAATAGAGGTTAGATCTGTCACTGAAGACAAACATGAGATGTTTTTGGTAAGTAGATATCAAATAAAGAATAATAATTTAGGAATAAATCTATTGTCTTAAATAGATAATGATATTAGATGCTATCTTTTAAATTATTCTTAATGCTATGGTTGTAAAATACTGTTTAGGTAAAGCATAGCCTTCTAATATAAATTAACATATTATGATTCATGATGCTTGTCTATTACAAAACCATTAACAATATGTTAAATTTTATTCTGAAATTCCCTTGAAAATATACATCGTAAACCTTGATACATAGGACAAATATATATTTTGTCCCATATATTAATTAAGGTACCATATAAAGAGGTATAATTGATGATTTCAACTCGTATACTACGCCTGTATGAGACGAGAGATCAAGTCAGAATTGAATTGCTTCTTGAGCCGCAATCTCAACTAAATTGAAAGTTAATGCTTCTTATTGGAACAGGAATCACAAAATCATATTATTATTCAAAACTTATAATGAAGTCAACCTATTTATTTATGTTTGTCGATATGATTTAGATAGCTATAGCTATAATAAGTACCTATAGTTATTAAAGTGCCAATTTAAATATTTCATACCACCTTAGTAATCAACTGAAAAACAAACAGGAGTTAGAAACTTGCACTACAAATTTAAAGCAAGTTCAAGTTCATGAAAATTGTTATTCAAAATAATAGTTTGGTGGATGAATGAGAATTTATAGTTCAGTATAAGGATAATTGATTAGCAATGTAATCCTATTTTAATAGTTAAACCAATAAATTATCCAACAAAAAACTAAGTTGACAGGAATCTAAAACTAGGTTGATAACATAAGTCATTTTGTTTTTTATGAGTTATAGAATAGACAGCATATATTTCTGACAATAAACTAATTCTATTATCTGGATTGATGTTTTCTATTATCTGTTTAGAATAAAAATATCTTAAAACTTACGCCATGACACAATGAGCAGCCGTAAGGACAAACTTATCATTAAGTAGAGCACCCCCACAGAAAAACATTTGATCCAAACCAATTGCAACAACCCAGGGAAATTCACCCAGTGATGCATCTACACCTGAAACTATCCTTCTTCTTGCGTTTAATAGTTCTGGATTCTTGCCATATTGCTGCATATGACGTTTTGTACTTCCTACAACATTTAATAGGTAGTTATAATCAGTTTACTAATAGTAAAATATACAAAATAGTGTTGGGAAGCAAAGCATCTACCAACTATCAAAAAGTATATATGCACATATACACTCTTTATATATATATATATATATATATATATATATATATATATATATATAATATATATATTATATATATATATATATATATATATATATATATATATATATATATATATATATATACATACACACACACACACACACACACACACACACATATATATATATATATGTTTTATATATATCTGTGTGAGTGTAAATCTTTTACATTTGGCCGACGCCATTAAATCTTTCACCATGAAGTGTTCCGAAAGATCACCATGTTTTAATCTTGTTAATTAAAATTAAATAGATAATTAGGATAAACTATAATAATATAGTTTATCCCAATGGATCTCAATAATAATATAGTTTAGGGGAGTCCTGTAGAAAACTTCTTTGTCTGAGGGAGTAACATTTTTCCTCAGGAGAGCGCCCAGGCCCCCTCTTGCTATGGATCTAGCGTATATTGTTAATACTGAAACATTATCTAAAAAATATTTGTTATTTAAAATCCAAATTGCTCACTTGACTAATCACTTTTAAGCCAGGACGAAATAACGAGTGTGATTTATAGCAGAGAGTTGATGTGCTAAGAGAGCTCGTTTGTACCATGTTTTTAAAAATATATTTTTTATATATTCTTCATTAATCTTAATTTTGTATATTAAATTTTTTATATTGGTTTGAGAAACAATCATTTAAGTATTCATTAATTTCAATTCGAAAAAAAGTTTTATTTCTAAATAAAATACTGGTAAAAAGAATAAAAGTACAATTAAATTTCTTTCTTGAAATGTCCCCGCTTTCAATAGTAGGGGTTTTATATACATATAATTGATTTATTAAATAAAAGTCACAGGAAGAGCTAATGTTTCCCTCAAATAACCTTCAGGAAAACCCCCTTCCCTGACAATATCAAGGTAAGCTATACAACAAAACTGAAAAGCGAGTGGTATACTTATTTTTGCCATTTCTCATTACATTATGAGTTTTTAACTCTGTGTCCCTTTGTTTGTCTCGTTAAATGAATAAGCATTTTTAAACGAAATCTTATTTTAGACATAAAGTATTAGCAAAAGGTTGGCAGTTTTGAAAAATTACAGCTGGCCAGTGAAGGTTACAAAACATCAGGTTTTGTGATGTAGTCAGAGATTAAAAGAGTTGTGTTAATAATGTTTTAGTTCGATTTAAGTTTAAGTGCGTTTATTACGGGGACTTTTAACGTGTTGAATTATACGAGTAAAAGTTAACATAATTCAAAATGGAAAGCAGTATTTTGTTTGTTAGTTTAATATTTATAATTTTAGAGTTAGTGAATTTAAGTGAAACTATTCCCAATGATACACCTCCTCCTGAATATGTGACTCGGATTGTCCCTAGCGACGATTCTGCGACTGCAACTCCGACCGGCCAGCTAGGATTTTTACATGGATTTGTTTCTTCGTTTTCTGTTATTATAGTGTCTGAGATAGGTGACAAAACATTTTTTATTGCTGCTATAATGGCGATGAAGCACCCTCGTATTATTGTATTTTCTGGAGCCATGTCAGCTCTTGGTTTTATGACTGTGTTATCTGTTGTTTTTGGATGGATAGCAACTGTTATACCTAGAGTTTATACTTATTATGTTTCTACAGCTCTATTTGCTATATTCGGTATCAAAATGTTAAGAGAAGGTTATAAAATGTCTCCTAATGAAGGCCAAGAAGAGCTTGAAGAGGTTCAAATGGATTTGAGGAAGAGAGAAGATGAATTAGAAAGAGAAAGTTTAGCTGATGTTGAAACAGGGGGTGGAGTTAGTACTCGTAAACCTAAAGGTGCTCTATTCTTAACATCTCGGATCTTTATGCAAGCTTTTACCATGACGTTCCTTGCGGAGTGGGGTGATCGATCACAGCTTGCTACTATTATTTTAGCTGCCAGAGAAGATGTTTACGGTGTTACAATTGGTGGCGTTATAGGTCATTCCATTTGTACTGGTATAGCAGTGCTTGGTGGAAGATTTATTGCTCAAAAAATTTCAGCCAGGACTGTTACCATTATTGGTGGAGTAGTGTTTCTTATTTTTGCCATATCAGCTTTATTTATGGATCCTAATCCATAGGATTCAAAAAGTTTATTGGATTTATCAATGTGGTAAGAGATTTATGCTGATCTTAAAACATAAATTTGGCCCTTATTAGGGATTTGAACATTAAGTGAATGGCTAAACTATTTATTTCTGTATCAACTTTGCAGAATCCTGTAGATTGTAAACTCTCCTTGACTCGTAATATACTTAATTTTTATGAAAAGATTTTATATGTCTAGCAGCTGAAAATTTTTGGACGCACAGTTTTTCTTGAGCTGTTGTCCATTGAAGGGAGTTTGTTGAAAATGTTTCTTTGGTAAAGTGCCTACTTAATGTTGGTAGATTTGGATTTCAAACTTTCAAGGCTAGTGAGGAAACTAGCTTAATTATTGGCATATGGTCTTAAATCCAAACTTCATTCAGTTGCCAAAATAACATTATATCTAATGATATGACGTATTTAATGAAATACTGGTGTGGATGCCTCACATTTTGTGAATTTGTGCTACTATTTTTTAAGTCCTTTGCTAATTATAACAAATAACATAAAAAGCAACAATAATGTTATTAACACTAGGCGTAATTCAATGGCGTAACATGTGCTTTGACTCTATCTACTTTATTAATAATTTTACCTTATTCATTACCATGAAGCACATTATCACTAAAATGTCAGTATGAATTGTTTAAAAAATGTTATGGCTTTCCATTATTAAACTTCGTCTTTTATAATTAGGTGACTCATTTGTATCTATAAAGTCGTGATGCTTATAAATACAATAATTTTTAAATAAGGGAATGAGTTTTAGACTCAATGCATCATGTATTCATTTGAATTTAAACAAGAGTTGAAGTCATCTTTTATGCATTTATAGATGTATGGGGAGCCCAGTTATACATGCAGAGTAAAATTGGATTTGTAAGAGACACTTCAACTATAGACTCAAACTTATTTTGTATTTTGAAAAATACTTGATATTTATTTTAAGCTTAATATTATTTTTTAGTTAATGAAGTCATCACAAATCTATTTTTTTAATTCTATGGAATGCTCCTCCATTTTTAGTTTAACCTTTTTTTTATTAAAGAAACTGTTCAATGATGCATGTGTGTATAAATGTGGTTTATATTTTTTTATCATTGATTTAAGCCTTGCATTTAATAGTACATAATTTGAAATGATGATTTTAAAAAAACAAGCTGCCCTTAGTAGTACCCTGGCTCCAAATTTTGCATGAGCTCTGTCAAATTAACTAAAATTTGTTTATACACATCACTGATTAGTATATATTCCTCTATGATACACATAATAGGGTATTTGTGCTATCGTTTTCTTTATCTAAAAATATGATATGTAGTGTAACTCACTGTAAAATATTATAATAATAAAAGAAAATATAAATAGTAGATACAACCAAAAAATTATATAAATTTTATAAATGACTTTTTGGAGCTTTTTGTATGGCTTATGCAGGATTTCTGGATTACGGATCCTGGCCTTGTATGAGTCATAGACTTATCTTATAAGAGCTCCTTTTAACATCCATCATTACCTAAGCACTGTTTTCACCCTACTCTCACACACATTCTCTTTCTCCCTATCTTTAATTTCTTGTTTCTATGTTTCCTAATATCATTTCTAAACTTATTTTATTATTTTAAATAAAAAAAATTAATATAGGTATTAAAATGCAAATACTTTATTTATTAAAGATTCCACTAAAAGTCATGCAGTTTTTTTTATAATGATGTTCAACAATTAGGCTAATTAGTTTATTATTGTGAATTGACACTTGCTCGAATGTAACACACATCCTGGTCTGGACAGTTTCTGTTTCATAGGCTTTGGCTTTAGTATTTTAATAATACAAGACAATGGGAGTCTTAAATGCATTCTTGACATTAAAGAAAGATATTATATAATAATAACAAGAATTGGAATAATAATTATGGTAAATATTTTTTTTATATTTCCTGTAATATGCATTTCATGCTGGTATAGTTTTATATAGATGAAAATCCCGTATAATAATAAAGGTCTATCTACAATCTTGATGATCCACTTAAGAAATCAACCCTTTTCTAAGGTTTCTACTGATAAACTACTTAAACTTATAAAAATATAATGTAATAGTGACTTGTCACAGATATGTCTGTAGCCTAACATAAATCACACAACTAGTAAAATATCATTGATATGCATTAAGCTTTGATCATATTAGTGACATATCATTGATATTCATTATGTCTAGCCTTGATCGTGTTAATGATGAGTGATATATCATTGATATGCATTAACCCTAGCCTTGATCGTATTAGTGATAATTGATCTATCATTCGTATGCATTAAGCCTAACTTTAATCGTATAAGTGACGAATGACATTTCTCTCATATGTATAAAGCATAACCTTGATCATATAAGTGACTAGGGACATATCATTTATGTTCATTATGCCTAATCATGATCATATTAAAAATAATGAATTACGCTTGAACCAGCTTGTCAATTGTAAACATTGTAGATAGACTTGAAGCGTACATTTCTTTAAATGTAACAGAATTTAAAATAAAGTCCTTATTGTAAATAATTTAACTGTAAATAGCTCATTAATTTTTTAAGAGTGTAATTATTTTGTATTGTAAGTGACAATATTTTTAAATAAATATTTGGTTAAGTTATTTTCTAAATTAATTTTATAAATAAAAATTATATTTATGTATAAATCAAAAAATATTTCTATGTAGTTATTTTAAGTATGAGAATAAGAAGATTTCTGTTAAGCATTGATAAATAAATCAGTTAAACAAAAGAGGTCTTCGGTCTCTTTGGCTATGGTTTCCGAAATTTCCTCTAATTTTCAGCACTGGGGGCCGCTTCGCAGCCACTTGGTTGTTGTCCTGTAGCAGTTTGTTGTATTGGTAGTTTTGTATGTGGCATACTGCCGCGAAATAAGCGAATTTCCAAATGTATTAGTCGAAAGACGTGATTTGTGTACATAATGTTATATATGTCTATCGATAACATCGGAACTAATGCTGATAATAAAGTTTTATTTCGTACATGTATTTGTCATACATACATATGAATATTGCATTCTAGCTTGATTAAATTTCGTTTCAATGTATTGTGAATTTTTGAAATGTTTGCTTCGTTGTTATTATAGGTAAATGACATTATACAAATTTCGTAAATATAATAATAGGGTTTGGAACATTTATAAGATCGATTTTCTTTCAAAGTTTCATTTAAATCCGAAAAGCGTTCAAAAGTTATCATGTTTCATAGTACATACATACATTCGTACATTTATTAACCCTAAAAATTCGCCAAAGGAAAGCATTTACACTTTTCATTGTGTTGCCTTTACCCAAATAGTTAATTTTTAATTACTAGTTTTACAAATCGTTTCCTATTTTTGTATTTTAATGTCATATACTTACTGATTTTTTAATTTAATTTTTTTTATATTTTATCAATTTAATTAATATAGTTCATTACTTTTTCCAATTTAGATTATTATCTTGTGTATTTGCGCTTATAAAATGGTAGGTTACCTCAAGGCAAATTTTCTTTTTCGATTTTTATATTATGGGGAAGTTACTTCTTCTAATTGTTTAAACGAGGAATCATATCTGTTCTTTGACCTTGTATGGCTTGGGCTATCTTTTCAAATGTTAATGCATTGGGACAATTTAGTCTCCTAGTTATATGGGTTACTGGAGTTAATAAGAGCTCTGACGAGGTCACACGCTTATTGTAGCATTTTTTTTTTATTTCAAGTGCTAAACATTCAATAAATCCCGTTTAATTAGGTAAACATCTAAAATAACTGTTTAAATTATAAAATCCACTTTTTTCCAATGACGAAATTATAGGTACTTACAATATTAATAGATGACGTTATCAATTGACAGTTAAAATAATGTCAAACCCTGAAGGTAACACTACTAAATTTGCTTGTTTTTACATGGAATTTTTAATTTATTTTTGTTTCTGATCAATATCGCTTTACTTAGAACCATATTTTTTTTATATTTGACTAATGAGTAGTGTTAGGGTGGGGTTTTAAAATAAATTTAGAAACATTTAATTATTTATTTATTTTTAGAGAGATTGATATAATTAAATTAGTTTATGTTAATATTAAAATTATTGATTTATTATATTGTATCAATACTATTGCTAGTATTATTTTATTATATTGAATTTGGCTTATTTGGAAGGATATGATAAAGGGGGGGTACTTACAGATTATGAGTTCCTGAGTCTAAACCTCTGAACCACCAGCAGGCCCCGTCACTGAATGACTGACTGCCTAGAGGGTCAGGGTTTTTATAACTTATCTTGTTGGATAATTGTATCATTACTAAGATATAGAGTACAGTTGCACTGAACATTATTTGCATTTAGCAAATAATGGAAAATTACTGAAAACCCAAAATCTTAATATCCTAACAGTAGTAAGAACTAGTTGTAGTAAGGTTGGAAAGGATAAGCCTGGTGAGTTGACCGGACAATTGTAAAAACTGAATAGTGATATAAAAAAACACATTTATATTGTTTTTATTAAAAAAGAACTGTTAATTTGTAGATCCCCGTACAAAAGGATAGGCGATTGGGGTCGGGTCATTCTATATAAAATAAACACAGGTTTAAACCCCGTGATGTCTCAAATTTTAATAAAATTTGTCTGCCAGGTAGGCAACAACGAGAGAAGAAAAAAATCTAGATTTTTAACTCATTAGGTGCAGCCTTATTGCACCAATAACGTGTTGAGTTTTTCAAAATTTGTTATTTTCGACATTTATTTGACTACAAAAATAGCTATTATACCCTGCATGTCTTGTCAAAGCTTGAAAATATTACGATTCATCACAAAATTATAAATAACATTTTCCTATAAAGTCTCTTTTCACTTTTCCTCATTTATACCGTTGGTAGAGAGGAAAAGTATTGTTTGCAAAAAAATCCATAACCGAGATGTCACCGTAATTATCTTTAGAGGTTTTGAGCCTCCTAAGTTGATTTCACAAAGTTGTCTGTCTGTATGTATTTGTGTCTGTTGTTATCGTAACATCCAGTGCATTTATTCCTATATATATATATATATATTATATATATATATATATATATATATATATATATATATATATATATATATATATATATATATATATCATAGATGTCCTGTACGACAGGACATCATGCAGGCGTAATAGACGACCAAAACTAATAATTAAATTGTATATAATATTTGAAAGCACTCAAAATGAGGTACTGTTGTCTTTTATCATTCATCCTTAGTTAATTAATTTTAAAAAGGTTTTTATGCCTATATTATAAGTTAACCGTTATACTATGTATGAAAACCATTTTACCGTAGTACCGCTTCGCTGATTCCTGCACTTAAAGAACGCATGCTATTTTATTACCTAATTTTTATTCATATTCTGTTCTCGAAAACACACACACACACACACACACACACACACACACACATATATATATATATATATATATATATATATATATATATATATATATATATATATATATATATACATATATTTAACATCAGGGTCCAAACGGAGCGAAATTCATACCACTACTTCTGTATTATTAAATTCGATAAACGAATTTAAGCCTTAATTTTGTATCGTTTATCGTTTTTAATTTTGGCACAAGAAACAGTTTGAGAGCTTGCAACACTAAAAAACTTGAGAAATGAGTATTTATTACGAGACTCTTATTTTAATCTTAACTATTCAAACTATTACTAACAACTAACTATTACTAATTGCTATTACTATTACTAATAACTAACTATTACTAACTATTAAACTATTCAAAAGTTTTTAACTTTTATACGCCTACTTACTTATAATTGGGCTATTAAATTATGAACTAACGAAAGCTCGTTTTTATGAATTGAATTTATCTTAGAACCTCTTGCTTGTTTTGAAAAAAAAAATGCATTTTCCTTATAGCTTGTTGACCTATGAAATCTTTGCACGCCTCCATGATTAAATAGCAAAATGCTATTGTACCCATCGGCGGTATTACGGTGGTATTTTACCCCCTCCCCAAAATTTTAAAATTTATAAAATAAAATAAAAATCGGGTACGGGGTACCTCAAAACTTTTCCTCATCACATCGGATTCGCTACGCTCATCCTCTCGGCATCGAATTCATTCGATTAAAATTGAACTAATGCTGATAATGAGATGAAACTTGGCACATATGTTAGCCTTATACATAGCCGCATACATACCAAATCTCAATTTGATCGCATCATTTTTCCGCGTTTTATGATTTTTGAAATTTTTGCTGTGTCATTATTGCGGGTTAATACCGTCATTAATCGTCTTTTTAATACATAGTAATATGTATTTGATTGTTTTGCCTGCAGCCTTTAAAAAACTAGCATATGCTAATGCTATATAGCTGTGAACTACTTTTTTACCTAGGCAACTTTTATCTTCGTTTCGTACTTCGTTCGAAAATATATTTGCCGCGGTAATAAATACTCTCTTTACTGCCTTGTAGCATAGTATACAATTAATGCTAATCAAGGATTACACGAATTAAATAAGGATATTGTATTACGAACCCCCTCCCCTCCTCAGGATTTGGTTTTAATGTTACAACAAAACTTCCACTGTATGTAACGAAAAATAAAACAAAAAAATATTTAATACATTAACTATTAATATGAGATAGTGTTAGAATTAAGTAACAACCTGTTTTGCACATTCCTTGTTATAGGCTTTAGATGTGTTTATATTTTTCTAAAAACATTGCGCGTTTGCCTTCTTTGTTTGCGTTTGTCTTAATTTAGCTTTTCATGATTAGTAATTAAATAAGTTATGCATTGTTATAAAATAATCGTTACAATTAATATAGTATAGTTTTAAAATAAATGTTTTTCTGGGTGTGTTTACTTTTAAGTATACTTAAAGTTAAAAGTATGCTCATTATAAAAATCACGTATGCAATATTTGGTCTTAAAATCTCTAAGAGGACAACCGATTTCCTAGTGGTGAGATGACCTTACGGCAATCAGGCTGCTATAGTAAACCAAGTGCTGGTAAAAAAGTGGCTGTGTGGAGGCCTGATAGCAGTCGACTATCATGGCTTCACCTAGGCCATTGAATGCATTTTTTAATGTTTATGATTCTGTGTTACAAAGACTAGCTCAGGACTAACAATCATGTCAAGTATATGATATTTACTAGTTATGTTGTTACTGAAATAGGTATTTGAAATTAATGAGAAGTATGCGTTTTTAATTCGATTAAGGACGTAACATTTACCGTTAGTAATATAGTCTAAAACTTTCTTTTAATAGGTTTTCCTTGTGAAAAAATCTCAGAATTTAATGCCAATATTTATCATCTGTTAAGTATACTTTATAACACTACTACACTATCATACACTCATTATAGAAGCATGGCAAACATTTTAGAAACAATATGTTAGGCTGTTTAATGTGTATATAAATCATATTTTATGGTTATGCAATTATAAATTATATTATTTTTATGTGATTAATTACTTTTTTAAGAATGTTATAGAAAGTATTAAAATATTTTATTACAAATGTGATCTGAGTTGATAAAAAATGTATTGTAAATTTGTGTGTAATTTTATTTGTTTAAATTTAGGTTTAAATATAAGTGGTTGTAATGATATTTTGAACATACTTTGTATGATCAAATACTCTTTGTAAATGAAAAAAAATTGTATGAAGTTGTCGTGGTTAACTTCGAATGTTATGTGAAATAAAAAGAGATAAAAATGTGAATTTTAATATAAATGTAAATTGAATATTAATTATTATTAGACCTTATATTCTCTTGGGTATTTTTTTACTTGAAAGTCCTCGTACATAATTGCGTAACATACATATGAGCGATGGAGCACAATTAATATTGTAAGAAAGATTAAATAATCCCAACGTAGAATATGACCTAAAAATATTGTAAAAATGTTATCACTTTAAAGTATGGTTTAAATATAGATATTTTGTGTAATTGTTTTTTTTTTTTGTTTTATCTTTATTTATAAATTATTGATTGTAAGTCATTTCTGCTTTCAACCAGGAATTGATAATAACCAGGTTATTGATTACGAAACACTATCCCTAAATTTCCATGGAATGTATGCTGTACGTCCCCTGATGTATATAGTAAACTGGCGTTAGTGAAACCACACTGTGTTGGTCTCATGAATTAAGTCTCTGTTTTAGTGTGTTGGCCAGAGCAGCAGTTAAAAATACATTGGGGAGAATCGCGTGAAATTAGGCCTTTTTAGAACTGCAAATTTTGAACTAGATAGATATGTAACAAGCCCTATAATCTAACCCATCAATAAACGTTCAAACCAAAGCAACGTTCTAACCCGTCAAATAAACGTTGCTTCTTTGTAGACTTTTAGATTTTAACGCCTTGTCATTTTCCTCTTCCTTTAATCATTAAAGAAAATGACTTCGATTGTCTAGACAAACTGTCTGTTTAGTATTGATGCCTTATCATTTAAAATAAAGAAAATGACTTCGATTGTCTAGACAAACTGTCTGTTTAGTATTGAATCATTTTCCTCTTCCTTTCATCATTAAAGAAAATGACTTCGATTGTCTAGACAAACTGTCTGTTTAGTATTGATGCCTTATCATTTTCCTCTTCCTTTCATCATTAAAGAAAATGACTTCGATTGTCTAGACAAACTGTCTGTTTAGTATTGATGCCTTATCATTTTCCTCTTCCTTTCATCATTAAAGAAAATGACTTCGATTGTCTAGACAAACTGTCTGTTTAGTATTGATGCCTTATCATTTTCCTCTTCCTTTCATCATAAAGAAAATGACTTCGATTGTCTAGACAAACTGTCTGTTTAGTATTGATGCCTTATCATTTTCCTCTTCCTTTCATCATTAAAGAAAATGACTTCGATTGTCTAGACAAACTGTCTGTTTAGTATTGATGCCTTATCATTTTCCTCTTCCTTTCATCATTAAGAAAATGACTTCGATTGTCTAGACAAACTGTCTGTTTAGTATTGATGCCTTATCATTTTCCTCTTCCTTTCATCATTAAAGAAAATGACTTCGATTGTCTAGACAAACTATGTGTTTAGTATTGATGCCTATCATTTTCCTCTTCCTTCATCATTAAGAAAATGACTTCGATTGTCTAGACAAACTATGTGTTTAGTATTGATGCCTTCATTTTCCTCTTCCTTCATCATTAAAGAAAATTGACTTCGATTGTCTAGACAAACTGTCTGTTTAGTATTGATGCCTTATCATTTTCCTCTTCCTTTCATCATTAAAGAAAATGACTTCGATTGTCTAGACAAACTGTCTGTTTAGTATTGATGCCTTATCATTTTCCTCTTCCTTTCATCATTAAAGAAAATGTCTTCGATTGTCTAGACAAACTGTCTGTTTAGTATTGATGCCTTATCATTTTCCTCTTCCTTTCATTATAAAAGAAAACTACGTTGATTCCACCAGACTATTTGGCTGTTAGGTTTGACGCCTTATCATTTTCCGCCTCCTTTCATTATAAAATTCGCGAATGAAAATCACTTCGATTCTACTAAACCAACTGTATTATTTTTGGCATGAGGTTTACTTAAGCATTAAACCTCATGCCAAAAATAATACCAGAGATTTTATCAATGGTATAAATATATAATTTTCCTCTATACAGTAATATTATGTAAGGCATCTCTTATACTAGATTTAGTTTAGATGGTCGATTATTTTAATTTAATTATATTAATTATATATTATATATATATATATATATATATATATATATATATATATATATAATATATATAATATATGATTTAAAGCCCAAAAATGACTCAATGTATAATATTTGGTTGTTTAATTCATTATACATGTCTAAGGAAGTTTCATACGTATCCTTATTAAGGTGCCTAGAACTATTTGAATGGGTATACCGCACTTAGACATGCACTGCACCCATTTTAAATTTTGTCTTCTTTCTAGAATAATGTTTTAATTATTGATCGAAAGCCAGCAAATATTAGCATTGCGCAACAGAGAATTATCATGTCACAGCATTACCATAATTATATTTCCCATTATTATTGCCATTCAACTACCAATTTCACTTTAAACATGAAAGTTAGATTGATAAATATAACAATTATTAAGTAAATTATAAGTTAATTTTGTATAAATCAATGACTGATCGATTTTCAACGAAATTCCAAATGAAAAAAGATTTGGTATTGTTTCATCTTGAAGAAATTTTCTTTTACATTTCCCCAATTCTCTTTTAGCGACTTTCCTTTGGGATTAGCGGAAATTTGCTAATGGGATTGCCACAATGGTAGGAGTCGAACCTCGGATTATGAGCAAAATAATACGTTTCGCTATACTTATTAGCGAATTTATATATATATATATATATTATATATATATATATATTATAATATATATATATATATATATATATATATATATATATATATATATATATATATATATATAATTATAATGTAGTATATTTTTGCTCTCGCTTTTTAACATCCTCAAACGCTAAGACGCCTTCGGCGTCTTAGCTGTTTGTAGTCCTAAGTCAGTATGTTATATTACTGGTTTTTTAAAATTATTAGTGAATTCTTAAATGCTTCAGTAAAAAAACGTAATTTATTTAAATCATGTTATATACATATCAATCGATAAAATTGGAACCAATACTAATAAATGAATTTAACCTCGTAAATTTGTTTACCATACATATTTGTTCACGTATATAAAATTTCAACCTGATAAGACAATTTTATATTGTTTTAAGCTACCAAATGAGCTAAAATCAGTATTATTTCCTGCGGCCATCCATTCAGGTATTGAACTCGTTTATGTATGCTGAACATTAGTAATCCGACAAAAACGGAAATTATAGAAAAGTATTATGTGCATTATAGTTTTTATTTTAAATTAGAGAAAAATCGGGTACGGGGATCCTCGGAACTTTCCTCACTACATCGGACTCGCTTAGCTCGCCCCCTGAACATAAAAGTCACCAAATTTATACTGCATATGGCTCGTTTTATTTGTAGCGGTCGTCCATTTATACGTCGATCCGTGCTGCTAAACATTTATAATCAAACTAAAACTGCGGATATACTACCCCATTAAAATAAAACTATATCTTGGTATTACATAAAGGTACACACTTATACATATTTGAACTTGTAACAAAATTTGATTATTTTTCAATTTAAACTTATTTGCTAAAAATATACTAATTCCTGTTTATAAAACTTATTTATTATGCTGTTATTAAAAAAAATGTTAATAATGTTTATGCCATGTTTATAAAACTTGAACTAATGCCAATAATAATGCCATACAATTTTTCCGGATAGCGCAACGAGCCCTAAAACGAACTAGATCTACGAACTCTGTTGCATTAACACGCTAGGAGCTACGACGATAACAGACACATACAGACGTAAAATTTGGTAAAAACTCCTTAGGAGAACTAGAGAAACATATAAAAATCCCATATAAACATATAAAAAAAAACATATAAAAAAGGTTTCGGATTTTTAGTGCAGATACATTACTTTCCCTGTATACCTACGGTATAAATGAGGGAAATGTATATATTAGGTGAAATGAAGTAGTTAAGTAAGTAATGTAAGTACATACCGAAGTAGTAAGTGTTAAATATTGGTTCAGGATAGTTCCACCAAGTATGCTTGTGTTTTT
Source organism: Microvelia longipes (assembly GCA_018340805.1). Classification (NCBI taxonomy): domain Eukaryota; kingdom Metazoa; phylum Arthropoda; class Insecta; order Hemiptera; family Veliidae; genus Microvelia; species Microvelia longipes. Next base: position 30,368,181 of record JACMZG010001870.1, read on the forward strand.
TATTTTTCGGTTCTTGATACCAGGGATGTAAATCCAGATGAGTTTTACCGTAAGATGTCGATCCGGCTGTCATCATTATGTCATTGTGCACTTGACCGCACACTTTTGGTGCTGTTGAGAAAAAAAAAACAACAAAAATATTAATTATTTTATCAATGTTAAGCTATATACTGTGCTATCTTTAGACGGTATACACTGTTATTTGAATGGCTTGTTTTCAGAAAGAAAAAGTTATTTTATATTCCCCTGGGAGGAAAAAATGTTCTCATAAGAAATTACATGTTTTGGAGCGGCATCCCCTAAATTTATACGGGAAACCCCCAAAAAATTAGGGGCGGCACCCTCCGAATTTAATCAAAAACTACGAATGAAAAATTACGTCTGGAGATAATATGTTGTATACACCTCAGTAGTAAAATGCAAATTTCCTTCAAAATAATTATTCGGATTCGCCTTGGGAGTTAAATTCTTTTGTTTCTTTCGGGTTTAGCCTTAGACCTACTTACTGCTCAGGGAGATAGTAGCATTCTCTAGATACATAAATAACTATTATTTGTTTTTTTAAGCAAGTAAAGTATTGCAAGTTTCTTTCAGTTTTTCAATACCGATATTTCTTATCTTATATTATTATTTCATTACCGATAATTTTCTTTCTTATACTGCTTATAATTGCTGTTAGCATTTTAATATTAGGTGAACCCATTAAAATAAAAATACTTAAGACTTAAAGCTTTTGTCACCAAGCTTATTGGTAACAACTTACCTAGCCTCCGTTCTCGACCAGACCAAAAACAGGATTGTAGTCGTCAATCGTGTTTGGCATAGCCATCGCTAGTGGTAAATGACTTGTGGTTAATTTCAAACTAAAATGTGACAGGGTTACTTCCTTGAATTTGTATGAATAATTCCACATATTGAGCCACCAATATTTCATAATTTCGGATTTGGTCCTTTAACTGATCAAAGTAAATTATGACTAGCGATAGCTTTGACAAAATTGACTTTAGGAGAAATGCATGGTTTATTATGACGTTGGTCCCTTTAAGGGATCACTAAGTACTATGTATATAGCTTTAAATGTATGTTAATAGTTGGTTTAATAGTCATTTCGTTTGATATTTTTATCGTAATTTTAAAGTGTAACATCGCTTTTTTTAAATAAATAACGTCTATAAGATATTTATATTATGTTGAATTTTCCTCAATCGCTATCTATACTTTAGATAACAAAAAATATGTTGTTAATGTCGGTTCTACTTCATAATCAAAGCTACTTTTCATTGTCAACTTGAGTCACAACTATAAGTTAAACCTATCACAACTAAAGAAAAACCGATAAGTTTTCCCCCATTCCATTTACGTTGAATAAGTACAAAGCATTATTTGTGTTTTAGTATATTTAATCAGACAATGTATTATATATATATATATATAGCTATACATATAAGCATTGTACTTATTGCACTCTTGCTATTATATTTATATTGATTTAATAACATATTATTAGTATTATTATATAAATGGTCCGCTGTCCCCCTTAAAAACCACCGAGAGTATATATATATATGATGTATTGTACTTATTGATTACTCATTTGCTTTATTTATGGAATCCAATCGTTATTTAACATCCATATAAAGCTTTTAAACACTTTTTTTTGTCAAAGTTTGGGAAAATGATATGATAATTGCTTAAAATGATAATTGTTTAATTCAATTTAGGCCAAGTACGTCAATAATGGAATTACGTAAATTATTTTTTACTTTTTCATTATGAAAATTTAATATCTTTAACAAAAGATATTTTGGTCTGTTTATTGCTCTGTTTTGCACGTTATAAATCTCTTTCTTTCTCTCTCTCTCTCTCTCACACACTCTCTCTCTCTCTCCTTTTGATATATATATCTATATATATATATATATATATATAATATATATATATATATATATATATATATATATATATACATATATAATATAAATAATATATATATATATATATATATATATATATTATTATATTATAATATATTATACATACATAATAATATATATATAATATATATATGTATGTTATGTATGTATATATACATATATATGTATACATTATTTTCGTAATTGATCAAGTTCATTGACTAGTTTTTTGTCTTAGTCAATGTCTGAAGATAAAATCTTTTTTACACCTTGGAAGTAAAATGTTATTTTCCCCCTCGCAATTACCCTCATCGGCTTCCTCTCGGGAGCTAATGTCATAACTTCCTTGGCTTTGCGTCATGAGTTAAACTAATAAATACCTCGGCCTCGGAGTCAAAGGCCTTGGTTGCTTCGACTTTTGCCATAGGAAACATCTGCTCAGGCAAATAATCGCAATCTTTACTTCCTTGGTGCATAAACAACTATTTTGTTGATATTGCTCTGTAGTTTTATTATACTTACGTCTAAAATGTTTAACTTGGTTACAAGCTAGCTGAGTAATTTTTATATCCCAATGATAAGTTCCTTCATTTTGTATCAGCGCCGCTATTTTAACAGGTTTTGACTGGCCTGGGTTTACTGCTACTGTCGCTGGAAAACAAATGTGGTATAAGAAAAGTTTCTTATTTTGTAAGGTGGTGATTTCCTCTGGTACTGGTGAGTGATTCTCATGACATGGAGATGTAGAATTATCGCATACTTATGTACAAAACTTAAGGAAGAAATCACATGACACTTGCTCCCAATCAAAGAATTTATAAAGTAGGAGATTACACGAAGGTTATAGTGTTGTACAATCAAGTTGCTAACCAACTTTGATGGGGCGATCCCCATGAAAGTAAAAATAAAAAATGACAGTTTTAATGAAAACATTATAGGCATAGCAAAGCTCTGTTCTGGTTAAGAGAGTTTTAATGTGTCGTTAAAGTGGGTTCAGTTTCGTTTGTTTTTTTATGTTTAATTTATTTATGGAAAGAATTTGTTAATTTTGACAAATTATTATTGCTACCTGCGTAAACATAATGGATTTAATTATACTATTCTATTCTAAGATTATATTTAGTTTGTAACTTACTGGAGTATCCTGAAATAGGTCCACACTGTCCAGCTGTAGGACCGTCTACTGAATTAAGAATAAATATTTGGTCAATATCACAAACTCCTCCCAATTTACGAGCTAAATTTACTTTTTCGTAGTCGAACCTAAAAAAATATTAGAGATATGTTACAAAAAAGTTAGAGATATTGTTACATGTAATAATATTATACCGAGTGGAACATTTCTGATTAACATTAAATCTTTAAAAATAAGGGGAAAACATGGTCAAAGATTTTCAAAATTGGTCTATACCCTTCGTAAATAGGCTCTTGCGATTTGAAATAAACCATTATTATCCTGGTAACTATTCCCAAATTATGGCGATTCTGTTACCCCATGCAGTGGCATGGGTAACTTTTCAATGTTACCACATTAAAACGTTAAATAAGAGCATACTGTATTCCTTCTTTTAGAAACTTGATTTAATTCTGATAAATGTGGTGCTAATATTTCCATATGTAGTAATTTTACATCCAGCTATTGTTTGACATATATTTACATAAATTTGAAATATTTTTGACAAAAATGTATAATATATGTCTAGCAATAGCTTGATGAGGAATTATCGGAACATCGTGATATTATAGAATAATTTCTTAGGATTTAATGCAGTCTCATTTTTGCGTAATAGTTATAAAAATAATAATGGTAAATTTAAACTGGCAAGAGTCAATTAACAGGGATAGAGACCATTTTCAAAAGTCTTATAGTATATATATATATATATATATTAATATATATATATATAATATATATATATATATATATATTAATATAAACTTCAAAAGTCTATATATAATTAATATATATATATATATATATATATATATATATATAAACTTCTACTTCTACTAAGTGTGAGTTCATATCCTTATTGGTATATACATCCATATATTTGGCTATAAATTATGTATAAATATATATCTTTATCATCGTCAAATTTTTAACATCGATTCGCTAGCAGAATATTCGACTAACATATCTTCGCAGGCACTGCTGATGATCGCTAACGGTTTAAGCTGACTTAATTGTTCATTCCAATGCAATGAATTCTATATTTTGGAGAGAAAAAAATTTATTTAGCTTAATTTCCCTATTTTGGTGTTTTGTATTTATGGATATACGTAAAACAGGTAGGTGTGAAGTATAGGTTACCTAATGGCACATGTATTTGACTGTACAACTATATCATAGTCACAAGCTAATGATCCAACGGATTTAGCTGGGTAATCTGGTGATCTGAAGTAAGTTACTTTTTCTGGTGACATATCACCGCATGTGTGAATAACTGAAACAAACAGAAATTACATTTATTGTGATATATATATATATATATATAATATATATTATATATATATATATATATATATCATGAAACTAATTTGTATTATATTGACCTAACATTAAAGAAAAGAGAATAAACTGCTATACTAACTAATTCCTGGAATCCAAGTAAGATGGGAACAAAGGGAGGTTGAAAATGAGAACAAGATGACATTCTGTCTTTTGTTCTAATCTAGTACCAAATTTCGAACGGGTGTCTAAAAGGTAGACTGTCCCTCCCCCCTAAGTAAGTCATCTTCCCCTAACTGTTCTATCGTGTTTTGGCTTCCAAACAGTTTTTTCAAAGGAACGCTTTATAACAGGAAATGCGCTCAAGCCTTTCAAAGATAAGCATCAACTAAGCTTTAGCTTTAGGGCAATAATAGAGTGCAGTGAACCTAGTTTCTTACATGAGCAATAGGATAAAAATGCAAGTATTAATGCTACTGCTCAAGCTGTAAAGCATAAACCGGAACACAAACACACACATACATACATTCATGTATAATATATATATATATATATATATATAATATATATATATATATATATATATATATATATATATATATATATATATATATATATATGTATATTAATATATATATATATAATAATATATATATATATATATATATATATATATATATATATATATTACTTACAGCCTCAAAATGGTAGTAAAACAATAATTAAGATAAAGTATTTTCTTTCACGTCCGCTAGGTTATAAAATTTTAATTTACAGCCGCTACGCTATAACTGAAATAATTATTTAATTTTAAGTAAAGAAAAATATTTATTTTATTTTTACTTTTCCTCATTTATTCCGTATGAATATAGAAATAGTATTGTGTCTACAAATAAATCCGAAACCGGGATGTCACCGAAATTATACGCTTCAGGTGTTTTTAAGACCTCCTGAGTGGTTTTTACAAAGTTGTCCGTCTGTATGTGTATGTGTGTCAGTAATTTTTTCATGACGTCATAAAACTGCACTAATGACTCAGCAAAAATTTTGAAAAATCATAAATCCGCTTAAAATTGAGCACGCATGTTAAATTTATGTTAATTTATGGCATCGGATTGAGATTTGGCACGTATGTAGCCATGTACAAGACTAACAAATGTGATAAGTTCCATCTCATTATCAGAATTAGTTCAATTTGAATCGAATGACTTGAATACGTTTTTTTAAAAAAATTTAAAAAATTGGAAAATAATCCAATATAGTTAAAATTTGGTTCAAGCATACACCTTTACGTAATAAATAAGTACATCAAGTTTTGTTTTAATACAACAAGTATATCCATAAATTTTGGTGGGTCATAAACGTTAAGCAGCATCGAGCGTAGTCAGTTCCTGGATGAAACGACTGCTATAATGAATCGGATGTATTTACTATACTCTTAAATACATCGTGTTGCAGTATAAATGTAACGACTAGTATATTCTGAGGACGAGCGAAGCGAGTCCGAATTTGAGTTGATTAGCGAAGCGAATCCGATGTGATAAGGAAAAGTTCCGAGGTACCCCGTACCCGATTATTCTGATTGTCTTAATTGTCCAATTAAATTGCTTTGATGGACCAATCATAGAGCTCGTTATTTTAGCCAATGAGAATAAGACACGTAAAAGTAATCATCCAATAAGAGCGAAGCATTTTACTTAATCCTGATTCTCTTCAAATTCAGACCATTTCTCTTCGTTTTTGGTTTCTTTTACAACAAAATCTAATCGAATTTGACTTTATTATGTAGAGATGTAAGTACTTTTTATATTTTAATTGAATGCTTTAAAATATCAAACTTAATTTAAAACTTAAATTGAATAATCTTAAGTTGTTCAACCTCAACTTGAGATCGTCAAGTTATACTCGTATTTCCAAATTGTATAACTTAAGTAACGCGTGTTCTAATTTAAATATGTTTAATCTAGCTTCTTTTCACTGTATAATAAATGAATGAAATATGCTATAATGTTTTGCGCAAGTTAGGTGTTGCGGCTCGTTTTGAGCGCATGATGCTTAGTGTGACGATGCTTTTGATTTTCTTCAAGCAAGCGATAAATCTTAAGCTTTTAATCAATCAACTCGATTTTTATCAATTCAGTTAGTCTAGTCTGTTTTACTAGATTATTTACTAAAGTACCTTATAGTAACAATATTTCTAGGCTTTAGTTTACTAATAATAACAGTTAGGTACTACATTAGTTTTATTTAACAAGTTCATTGCATTGCGGAACCTGAGAGGTTAGTTACTAATAAATGCCTGTAATCTAAAATATAAGTGCTGCTATCTATTGGAAAAGTTTCAAATAATTGTTTTCAGTACGTTTGTTGGCTACTAGAATGCACTTGCGGTCGTATTAAGTTGCTTTTTATTTTGTGTATTCAGTTTCACGATTGAGACCCATGTTTTCGTTATCATCTTTCTAGTTTCTAGATTTAGCACACTCAAGCTTTCTAATTATAATATTATTTAAGTAAAAGTAGAAATGGGTTATTATCTTGCTACCAAATTCCAATAGATTTCTTAATAACTTCATTTCGTCCATCCTTTTCAGTTTTTGGACAATTCTTTTATTTATTCCCCGCGGTTTTAAAACGGAAACATTTTGTTTGTGTTCGGTACAAAAAGTAAATCATATGTTCAGAAAATTTATCCATACTGTCTATGTTGTGTCGTTAGAAAGAGTATTTTATCAATAGCAGTTCCTGCCATTAATATTGATGAGCTACAATCGAGATTGGTAAACAAAAAGTTCCTTTCTGTTTGAAAAACGAATCTTTTTTGTGGGGGTTTCAGAGCAAGGTCTATGAAGTATTTTTAATGTTTTCATTATAACTTTTTTGTCTCCCAGAATGTTTTCTGCGTTCTACTGTGGTAGCTTTCATAGCAGTTAGGTTAAGACATTGCCATGCATGTTTTTGTTAGATAACTTATGAAATCTCTAGACAGTATGGTTCAGGCTCCCGATGCTGTGTTTGCAGTGCTATAGTATTGCACACGGTTATAATCAGTTGACAGCATGGGGAAACAGTGTTCAGGAACCTGTGAGGTTGATCTGATATGAAATTGCGGGTGTGGTTTAACATCCAGGTCTAGCCTCATTTAGTACGTTCACACATACTTCTAAATCCATGGATCGTATACAGGTCGATATCTCAATATGGTAATATTAGCTGTATGATCCATGTGGAGGGAATCCAACTGCATACTCTAGAACTAGGGAGATGGAATCTAAATGGATCCCCCGATACGCTGTATGTACTTTCAGAGGCGATCTTGTGGAACTTTTATTTCACTTAAATATTACCGTTTTTCATCAAATAACTTTTGGAAGTGTTTTGGAATATTATTTTTTTTTTTTAGTGTAAGTTTATTATTATGCAAATAAATCACAATTAAATTACAGTCTATCGTTTAGTTTAAAAATCTTGACAGGTCAGTTTAGACACCACTGATTCTTAAGAAAAAAATCCCTGCAAGAAGGGAGCGGGAAAAAACCATGTAAACAAATCAGGTTATTTTACCCGTATTTTCTTGGCAATGTTTTTTTACATTTCTTTTGTGTAGTTTAATTTTTAAATATCATTTTTAAGATTAATTTGAAAGTAGTTTTCAAAACGATGTAATCAAAAGAAGAACCACAAACAAAGTGAACGATTGCCGGGAAGAAGGTTTTTTCCCTACAGCGGTTATTGTGGTAGGGATTTTTTTTCTCTTTTTAAGTGAGAGGTTGGCAGCGGCTTCTCTGATTGGTCAATCCCCAAAATACTTATGACCTTGGAGATTTTTAAACCAAACCATAGACTGTAAATATATTTTTTGTTTTAAACTTCCTTATAACCAAAAGTGAACTTTCGCCATTAAAGATGTGATGCTTTAGCGGTATCAGTTATCACGTTATCTCACTCGATCTACTAAACAAATACGGTGCAAGAACCTTATCGTATTAAATGCATATGGAATACGATCACCTGTTATATACACTGTATGTACCTAGTAATTGTTTTTCCTGTGCTGTCAACTCATTATAACCGTGTGTTATACTATAATATGATAGGTATATAGTATATTATGCATTACTTTGTTCTCACAGGGATTTAACAGATAATGGTATGGCTGAGGTTTATTTGAAAATTTATTCTCTATAAGTCGGCGATATATAAGTGAAATAATAAGTGTTTATTGATTTCAAATATGGTTACCTCTCTTGGTTCTTACAGAGTATTAGCAAAGTGGACTCGATGCCATCTCCCCTGTTCTTATACTGAAAGGCATTGTTCACTTGACTATAGAATTGCACACAGTTATTATCAGTTGACAACGTGGGAAAATAGGGTTGAGGAACCAATGAGGTTGGTCCGATATGATATTGGGGCCATTGGCTCCCTCTCATTATGCTGTCAACTGATAATAACTGTGTGTAATACTAGAGTGAATTCAATACAATCTGTGGATTGGATATGCTGTGTGTATATAAGAGATGAATGTCTTCTTGATAGGCCATTTACCTACAGTATATTAAAATACTGTGTAAAAAGGAAAACGATTCTACACGTCCTTTGACCAAATCCAAGATAGCAAACCAATATAATTGTTTCCTCTAAAGGTTTTGGAGTCTTTGATATGGCCTGCTTTTAATATTAGTCCTGTATTTTTTGCTTCTCAAGCTAGTTGTGTTATAATAAGTATCGAGAAATGGGTGAAAATAGAAATGAGTTGGTAGCTTTTAAATGTGGCCTCATCAAGAGCCTGAACTCTTTTATTTCTTCAGGGATATTTCTTAAGGCTAAAGCAAGACACCTGGGTTATTGTACCTTTTGATTCATTGTAAAGAGCATTAAGGCTTCTTTATGTATGAGTATCAATGTTGTTTTTTGCCTTTTGTATGCAGTGCAAAAGATATAAATGATAAAATACTCGAAAGTGGAAAACAAATGATTCGGTTCTCAGAATCAAGATGATCACATATCTGTGAGAATTCAGTATTCCTATTTGTTTCTAAAAAATATAGCTATAATTAGCTACTTCTACATGATATTGTATCATTTAGTGTGTTATCTTGGTTTATTATTTGTTTGTTTTAGAGAAAAGAGTTTTTTTACAAAATTGAAGATAACATTAACCTTTATTGATTTGTGAAAGCATCATTTTGTTGTAAAGGCAAGTAATTCCTTAGTTTTTACTGTTTCATTGAGTGATAGGTTTAAATTGCATATGAGTTTGCCAGATATGATTTTTAACTGGCAGCATTCAAACTAAACTTCGTCAGATTCGAAGTAATAGATAGATTAATAAGATATAGTATAAATGTAAGGGCTGAAGGTAAGTGGGCTTATTCATATTGTATTTGGAAAGATTTTTATTGATCTAGAATATAAAGCTAAACAAGACTAAGCTGCATAGGGAATGAGAGCAGTCTCTCTATAAATTATTTTGTTTATTTACGGTGTGCACAAAGTGCCTCGTACACTCAGCGTACAAAGTACGCAAGTACAGTGCACAAAGTGCCTAACAAACAAATTAGAACAATAAAGAAAATCAAAACTTAATATAATAATGATTAAGTAAAGATTTAAATTGGATTAACTTTAAAAATATCTTAAAGTTCATCCAATTTGAACCTTAATTACACATTTTTACTTATCTAGTACCTTGGGAATCTCAGACCCAGGCGGGTTTGGTCCAGGTTTTATGTACACCGGTACATAAAACCTGGACCAAACATAACTCTGGGTTCAAATAGTTTTCACTTTTTATATTTATGCATAGCCAATGTACTTTATACATTACTTATATATGCATTATGAAAGTATATAAATAGAACATAACTGCTTTATTTTATTGCAGTATTAACAAATATTGTCAACAGAAAGTCAACTCTGTTACTTTTTCACAAATAGATTTTTTAATACAAAAATTGTTCATTGTTTTAACTCTTTTGACCTCAGCAATGTCTGTTTTTGATTTGAAAGAAAAGCAGCAATAGATATATTGTGAAGAGTCTTTAAATGCTTATTCATAGATAAAGTACTGTCCTCCTTTACAGCTAACATAGAGCTACACTTAATTAACTGAACCTCAGTCTTAGAAATAGAGGTGAAGAAGTACCACACCTAGACTGACATTTGATTACTGATAACTTAGTGTTTAATGTAAAGGGTTTGACTCCTAAGTGCCCGGTTTTGAAAAATAAGCCTTCCCTGGAACTGGATCCGGAAACCCTACTAGACGTTTTTCCAAGTTGCTTCAGTATACTGAAATATTTAATGGTTAGTGAAAGGAAGAGAGTTTTGATAGTTTTCTACATTCATTTAATATTTTACAAATGTTTGCTTTTCCATAGTTCTATTTATATCTTTCCTAATGGTAGTTCAAAGTTGCAAGTAAAATGATTTCCCTAACCTCTTTCTTATAAAAAGTAAGCTAATGAGTTTGGAGTCATGGAGGGGAAAAAGGGGTTTTTTCTGAACGAGCGAGACCACATTTCAAGGATATATATTTTACTTAAAATCCTCATTTGAGAGAATTTTCTTTGGTAAAAATGATAAATGATAAATTATTACGTAAAGAAAAAGTAACTGTAGTTAGAGAAGAACAGTGACAAATGATTTTATTATAAAATATGAAAAAATAATCGGTTTTGCTTTGTTGATCACTAATGAATAGTTCTTTGTGAGTTTGTATATAATAGTATCTAACAATAAAGTAAAAAATACTTTTGTATTATTTTCCCTAAAAATAGTTTTTTATGTTCTTTTCTTTATGACCCTGTCTCAAATTTTTACAACAAGAACATTTTATTTGTTTGAAAACATTTAGTAAAAAATAAAAACTTTTTGATCTAAAATATGAAAAATTGTTGTTAAAATGTTAACAAATTTTAATGTGGAGTTAATAATAAATAATGCCCATTCAGAGCCTTGCGGCTTATGAGGGAAACATTTGTTGGCCAGCCTTAGTTGGTAGTGGCAACTGTTATGCTAAAAATGTAATCTAAAGTTAGCGTTTATTGTAATCAGTATAAAAGAGGTTTAAATGAAGATATATTATTATTTAAAGAAATAAATAGACAATTACTTGATTAATAATGTTAACAATAGTTTAATGTGCTTTAACTTATTAGGAAAATCTAAGGCCTCTTTTTAGAAACTGCAAACTCTAATCATATTGTGAAAATGTTTGAGAATTTTAACACATTTTAATTTTCACACAAAATAGTTGTTTTCCTGAAAACAGCTAGAATATGTAAATTTTTGCTTATGTTTAACATTTCCTACGCCTTGATACTTCTTTTGTGAAAAAATGTTCATTCTTTTATTTTTTAACCAACACTACTTTCATTTTATTTCTTTTAATAAGTAATAAAGTGTTTAACAGCAATTTTTTTCTGAAAATATGTTTTATTAAGTTGGTGGTAAGTTAATACATCATTTGATACCTATCCTATCTCAACTAAGTGGAGTATACTAGCGAATGCTAGTAAACTTGCTGCATAATTAAAGTTATAATAATTGCTACTCATATATATGTTGAAAAGTCTACTTACAAGTGCAGCAAACATAGTGCACTCCACAACTATGTATAGCTGAAACGCCACTTCTTCTAAAGCATTCTTCTCCACTGATGCAAACACCTTCTAAATTTGATGTATAACATCTTGATCTGGCTCTAACTACCCTTGTTAGACCTTCAGCTTTTGGATCTGTTGAATTAGTTACATCTTCATCTACTGAAATGTAAAATATACATAGGTGCTTAATGATAAGTTATTTTATTCATAATTTATAAATTTTCAACCTTAAAATGACTGTTAGTTGTCTTATTTTAAATAAAAAAAAAAAATATTTTTGGAATATCTTAGTTGTCATTTCAATTTATAAAGTTCAAATTATTGAAATAAAGTCACATCACAAATGTGGATACAACTAAAATTGCTTATTTTAGTAAATTTCCATATAGAATGAAATTATATGATATTGGTTATTGAGGGGAGGGGGTCTAGAAGGAGCTAATCTCTTCGCTCTAAAATAGTCTCTCCAAAAAAATATTTTTATTATAAAATCAATAATATTAGTAATTAATCAAAGCAAAAAATAAATCACATTAAGCGTTAACTATGGCTTGATTATTTTTTTCTTATAAGCAATACGAATAAAAAGATAAAACATTTTATGCATTACTTTCTTTTAGCATAATTCCTTATTTCAGATTAAAGTTATTCTTGTGGATGATTTATTAAATGTTCTTTACCCTTTTTTAGTTTAATTAATTAATTCAAAAAATAATTTATTTTCTAATTTTACTAATACATATTAAGATCATGTTTTTGTTTTATCAGTGATCTAGAATGTATCAAAATGTAAATTAATGCTGTAAAATACAGTTTTTATTGTAATTGATATATAAAACCCCTTAATTGTATTGTTAATTGAATTATATCCGTTTTTTATATAACTATAAATCAGTTAAATGGAAAAAATTCAGTGTTTCAGCGCATTAAACTAGGCTACATATCTACTTTATGATGTTAATTTTGATGTATTCAACAAATGTATTATGAAATGTTCCATTGAATTGTTTTAGTTTTACCGTATTGTTAACCATTTAACTTTTTATAGCTGGACATATTTAGCTTCCTTATGCTAGCAGATTAGAATTTTATGTATTTTTTAAAAGTAGAAAGTTTTAAGTAATGTTACATACTATGATCGAGTGATTCTGTGTCATCTAAACTGTTTGAAGTATCTGTATTTTCATCACAGAAACCTTGTTTGATTACACTGAAAACAAAATAAAATATTAATATTAAAATGTCCAGTCATTTATAAGTTAAATAAATAAAGTAATGATTACTGCATCAAAATGATGTATTATAAAATAAGTAACATTTAGTGTTATCAATTTGACATTATACTCTTCTTCTGCGTGATTGAACAGTAAACAGAAATCAGGTTCTGGCTTTCTTCATCCCCGTACCACTTTAGCCCTCTTCTCTCTGCTTCAGAGTTAGGAAGTTGCCCTCAGCATTTAATTAATGTGTATGACTTGCTTTGCTTATTCTTATAAACTATAGAACATTGTATTCAAGTTAAATTCCCTGTGGTCACTAATCAAAGTACTGAGTACACATGGTTCTGTTTAAGATAAGTGATCTTTTAAAACCAGTAGATGGGCAGGTAATACTAAAATGGAGTCTCTTTAGTTGTTTTTTTGGTCACATTGCCTTGTTTTTATGAAAGTAATGACTTAAATAACCCAACTTGGTGTTTTCATCAAGATGTTTAAAAAGATCCCTAAAATTAAACTTTGTAATGTTTTTCTGTGGATCTATTTGTACCAAAATTCAATTATGTTTGTTCGTTGCCATATTTTAACAATTTTTTCAAAGTGAAGTGTATGTTTCATTCAAGTAAACATTAAGTATGACATGGAACTTGGCTCATTTGCTTTCTTACATGGGATTTCAAGCATTCCATATTATATCTTCATTCATTGACATACAATAGAATAGATTGATAAATAACACAGGTTTTAAAACACCTACAATGGATAATTCGAATGCAATCTTGGTTTTGGAAAATTATTGCTAACGCAGTACTATTTTATGTTGAAGTAGGTGATAATAGGTAAAAACTCTAAATTCGGAGTATTGCTAATTCTAAATTTTAGTGATCTCTTTTTAGTGTTTAATTTTGTTTCCAAATCCTTATTACTATTATATTTTCTATTATACTTGTTACTGTCTGTTTCTATACAGTAAGTATGGGCTTAGGGCATGTTTAAATGACAAAACATTTTTTTTGACAAAAAGTTACTCTTCATAAAAATGTTTGCTTGTTTTGAAATAAACATTTGTTGCAATAAAAAATTTGTTCCATGAACCTTTTACCCAAAAAGTACACTTTTCCATCAAGTGGCGAGGAGAGAACTATGTGCAATTTTGTTAGTTCAACAAAATGTTATTCTTTATAAAAATGTTGCCTTTTTAAAAATAGTTGAAATTTGTGATAAAAAGTGCCATAGTAAATTATATCCTCTCTACCTCCCTCCCCCCTGTATAGGTTCCCTATTTAAGATAATAGAATAATTTTTTTTGTAACGAAATGTATCAATAATTTATTCATTTTGAATGTAAAAGCAATTTATTTATTTTTTTTTCATAATTTTTCAATATAACAGGGGCTACGGCTAACAAATTTGCTTTTTTGTAGTGTCCATGGATTGAGATGCGCATACTCAAAGGGACCAAACAATTTTTCAGTCACTTAAAAGGTCATAAAGGTTTTATTGGATGTAAAACTAAGATTTTTCCTAATTGTAATTTAAAATTTTATACCCTTAACCTTTTAAGTACTATTGTTTTGAAAACAAGCAAGAGTAAAGTAGGTTAAAATTAATTTTTGAAAAATGTTATTCTTTATAAATTTGTTCATTTGTTACATAAAAACAAATTTAGCATTTAAAATATGAAAAATTATTTTAGCCCCCCCCCTTGCCATAACCCCCATTATATTGAAAAATTAAGAAAAAAATAAATAAATTGTTTACATTCAAAATTAATAAATTATTGATACATTTCATTACGAAAAATATTATTCTATTATCTTAAATAGGGAACCTATAAAGGGGGGGGGGGGCAGAGAGGATATAATTTACTATGGGACTTTAGTACAGGTGACCTGGGTGGCACCCCCAAAATTTATAAGGGGGACCCGACCAAAAAAATTATTGGCTCAAAATCCGTTTCAGGTCAAAAGAAGTTGTTTGGAGCAATATTTTTTTTTTTTTGGTGGAAGCCCCCCTCCTAAATTTATAAGGGGGTCCGACCCGAAAAAAATTAGAATAAAAAACAAAAAAACATGTTAAAATAAAATCAACGTCTGGAGATAAAATCTTGTATGCACATTGGGAGTAAAAGTTATTTTTCCCCTCGCAATTATCTCCCTCCTCTTCGCCTCGGAAGTTAAAGACTTTGGTTCCCTTGGCTTACTATGCCTTAGGAACCATTTAACTGCTCAGGGAAGTAATAGCATTCTTTACCCTTGTTGCATTAACAACTATTAGTCCAATAAATGTTCATTTTAAAACAAGCAAACATTTTTATGAAGAGTAACTTTTTGTTAAAAAATTTAATTTTGTTGTTATTTACACATATTCGAAACCCAATCCGTAGACATACTGTATATTTCCTGTAATACATTTCTGTTTAAAGTAAAACAAAAATTGGAACAAGTATTGGTATCTCACAAACTTTGCTAGTCTCAAATTTGGTTAAAGTCTTATTGGACTCCAACCACTATAAACTTTGTGCTAAAATCATATTAGAAAAATAAAGTTTTTTGTAATTTAAAATAGCTGCTATTTTGAGATATCATGTTGAATTTTTGCTGAGATAGAATAAGTTTTTCCCTTCTTATGATTGTTTTTATATTTTGTTCCTTTTAATTTTGGTTGAGTCGTTTCAACCTTTAGCATGTTTATAAGAAAAGTAGCATATACATCAACATATCTAAAAAATAATTTTTATTTTAGGAAATTAAATTTATTTTGATATTTTAATTTTGACAAATTAGAGCATTATATAGGGAAGTGTTAATTGCATGTCTTAAGTAATGATTGATTTTTATTGTAACATATAATTTATGTATTGTATCTTGGTTGCATATCTAAAAACCAAGAATATATTAATTACTTGTTTGCCTTTGAATGGCAGTTATGGGGTTTTAAAAGTTCCTTGAAGCGTTAACAAATGATTTAACCTAATAATTTTTCCATCTATTATAAAAGAAAATGATATTTTTTTTTGTTAAAACTATCTTTTTGTGTATTATTATGAAATGAAAATAATGTTATTCTGTTTATTATTACTGAGGAAGTTTAGGAAAATTATAGGACTACATATTAGGAAGTAAAAAAATAAAATGTTGACAAAATTAAAATGTCACTAAGTTTTTTTGATATGTATTTTTTAAAACAAACTGTTAATGTAGACTTCGACTACCTATCTTATTTTCAAACAATTAAAAAATATAATAGATTTTTCGTGGCTCCCTTTTTATTCAAACTTTATTATCTGAAGAACTGTGTTAGCTGCAGATGTTGTTAATCTCTTGATGTACTTTAGAAACTTTTAACTGCCGTTAGAAACACATTTTAAGAAAAATTGGTCTATTCACTGAATATATACTATATGTTCTATGGGTCTATTTATGATTTTCGGTTTTTTCAAATGGCTATAATTTTCGATTCTCCCCAAAATCTAATAAGTAGGTCTTCCCATGAGACTATTTTTTTACCCAATTTTGTTATTATTAGCTGTTTGGTATGTAGTTCTTTTGCAAGAAAAGTTCTCATACATCTACACAAGCATCAAACTTACTGACTTTTATCTTTTATAATTTTTTGGACCTTTAGGTGCTAAGGTGTGGACATTTGATAAAGAAAGTGGGTTTTTATTTTAAGCTTGTACAGTTCCCCCATTCTTGCTAGAGAAAATGGAAGACACATGAATTTGATGCACACATAAAATTGATTGCTTTGAATTTTTTGTGATTTTAAATAAAACCCTTTGTCTTTTAATATTTTTTTAACAGATTTACAATCATCTAAATTATTTTTGGTCTTACTATTACAGTGCAGCCATTTATTTTATATGATAAAACCATACCTATATTTTGAAAACTTCAGGCAATTGATATTTGGTTTGCATTTAAAATGTTTGATTCATATTCTGCCATGAAAATTAAATGAACCTAAAGGCATTCTTATTAAAAAACAGTTTGGGACTAAATCTGTTTAATATAATAATCTTGGATTGCCTATTATAAGTGAAAATGTAGTTGAATTTTTTTGCTAATTTTTAATGGTAGATATCTTTTTGGTTGTTTGCTTCATAAAAAAAAATCGGAACCTGGGATTATTCCTGTATTATCATTATCCGTTTTAGGTTTTTTTTAAGAAGTTATTTCTATGTATCCCTGTCTTTTATCATGGTAGCTCCCAGTGTATTTATGCTAAAGAGTTAAAACTTGGTGCAAAAATCATTTAGGTCTTGTTGTGCTATCCAGGAAATAATTTTTATATGATGTCATGAACTGTAAATAATGACTCAGCAAAAATGTGGATTGATTTGTAGACATGTAGACATAAATATAACACAAACATATGTTTCATCTCATTATCAGTATTAGTACTACTTTTATAACGTTTTTTTTTTAAATTGAAACATAATTAAATTGAGTTGAAATTTGGTACTTATGTATGTTTGTATGTATTATGTATGTATGTATTATGTATGTATGTATTATGTATTATTATGTATTACTTTATATTATAAATAAGTTTACTAAGATTCCTTTTAATACGGCAAGTAGATCTATGGGGTTTGTTGGATCATAAGAGCTAAGTAGCATTGACGAGGTCAGTGCCTGCTGGGAATAAAAATTGTATTTAATATCTGAGGAACTAAGCAAGTCCAAAGTAGTGAAGATGAGTGTGGTTAGGAAAAGTGATGAAGTACCCCGTACCCATTTATTTTACTCGTTCAAATACCAAGTGTGTAGGTTCATTGAGCCCAAAATTATTAATTTTTTAAAGCATTGGGATGTGTTGAGTGTACTTTAAAAAAATATTTAATTTCCAATGGCATGGAAGAATTAAAAGCAATAAGCCTTTACCTAATACATAATAAATTTATATTTCTGTAAACCTTTCCATATTCTACCCCATAACATTTGGACTGGTTATTGTTTTATGGTAAATGTTTAATCATACTGGCCAACTTTTCTTCAACTGTTTCTAATTTCCACTAAATTTAATTAATATTTTTTTATTAATAAAACATTTCTCTTATTTTGTTACAGATGAAATGTGTCAACAGTTTATTTCAGTGCGTGTAATATTTAAACTGTGCGTGCGATAATCAAGTAATAAGGGCTATCTCCTCTGTGATATTTGAATTTATTAGAGCATCGTCATGTCACATTTGAATTTATTAGAGCATCGTCTTGTCACTACCAAAATGGTCAAATTCATGTGATGTGATGCTAGAATATAATAGATTTTAAATGAGATGCTCCTGCTGACATAGCAACTTATCTTTGTATTACTATTTATATAAAATTGTTTATATTTATACAAGAATATTGCTGAGGTAGATAAATTGCCCTACGAGTAGAAGCATTTCGGGTCGATAGGCATTTTTATAAGAGCATACAAGTGCATTGGCAATTAATGTCTTGAAGATAAGGTAATTTTTTGACTCATATGTTTTCACATAGCACTACTTTTTTCTAAATATATATATTATATATATATATATATATATATATATATATATATATATATATCTGTGTGTGTGTGAGTGTATCAACATGTTTCATATAAGGTGTCCACTAAAAACAGGAGGTGATAGTACTCTTCAAGGGGAACAACAAATTTCCTATGGTATAAACTTCGATTTCTAACCGTTTTCTCAAGGTTCAAATTTAATATTTTTAAAAATTATTTGACCTTGTATCATATAATCGCAATAGCTCGTTAGCTGTTTAAGGCAGAAAGATGAAATCGGTCTTGTTGCAAAGCTAAGTAAATTTCCTAAAGGACAAAGTATTAACTATGTAAAATATTTTGGAACTACTACCCAAAAATTTGCATGAAAAATGATTTTTTGCAAAACTAGAATTTTACGAATTTTTATGGTAGGGCATTAGAGGAAGTAAGAGTTGAGAACAAGTTTAGCCAAGAACGGAAAAAACTTCTCTTATTATTGCCCTTTAAGAAAACACAAACATTGTCGTGCATTCAATAGTCAAAAGTTTAAGGTATTGTTGCTAGAAGTTGGAAAAACTGATAATTTTGGTCGTAAATGGGAAAATAATTTGTTCTTTTTACTATTTTTTTAAGTGAACAAACAATGAGATTTTAAGACTCTAGAGGGTAAAATAAACAGATTTTATTCTTATGAATTTTTCTTTAAAACCGCTCTTTCCCCCAGTTTTAGAGATTTTTAATTATATTATTTACCATGCAATTAACATGTTAGAGATAGGCTAAAATGACAAAAATGATCTCAAGGGGCCCTGCGACTGGATGATCTTAAGAAACACTATACTCCACTTACACTGGTTCACTGCCCAAAGGTCTGTGACATGGGGCTCCAAGCCAGTTGGTTTATCTATCTATCTATCTATGGTTTATCTATCTAAATCTTTCTACAATTTGACCAGACATTAATATTATTGTAAAATTAACTGTTTTGAATAAACTATATTTACATTTATTACATTAGGATTACATTTTGATGGCTTCTTAAGTTATTTAAGTGTCTTAATTACTTATTTGGGTCCATCTATAAGTTGTATATCCAGAGATTTTATTTTTTTTATTAAATTATTAAACAAATCAAAATTTGTTTGTTTCAGGATGAACTGGAAGATACAGTTAAAACATCTTAACCAATAACTAATATATTTATTAAATGCTTAGATAAATGGATCAATAACTTTAAATTTTATACTTAGTCTTTTTGATTAACTTAAATAATTACTAATCATATTTTTAATTAAATTTTTGCCTGAGAGTAACGTCCTAAGATTAGTTTTTTCATGTTAAGGTATAAATTAAGGTCAAATTGAATAGTTTTTTTTATTTTCGTGACTATACAGAACACATTTAAGATTCTTTTTACTCAGTTTTGCTTGTTATGTTTGTTTTATTTTGATTTTTTGTAGTTAAGTAATTAGTAATTATAATTATTTCTATATTATATAGTGAGTCTAAATTATTTTGTGATTATTGTTTTAACTAGCTATAAATGTTTCTTTCAAAGTAATTAATTTTTAAAGATGTGTTATTGACCATTAATTTATTTTTTTATTATTTATATATAATATTAAAAAGTACTTCTGCTTCCGTTATTTTGATACAGTATTACTTTAATTGATTTAAATTTAAAATGTGTGCTTTAATAATGTTTCAAGTTTGATTTAATGAAATATTAATCTTATAAATTGCTTGTTAGAATTAATTATTCAATATTGTGTTAGTTTTTTGTTTGTGTTAAATTGAAGTTTAAAGAAGAAAAAAACAACATCTCTTTTTTTTTTACTGAGGATGGAGCAGGACCCTGTCTTATATCAAGGTATAATTACAGTATTTTAATTTCTAAACACCTAAGTTTTTAAAATAAATTTCAGTTTTTTTTAGAGAAATATATTAAGTTTAGGCGTGCCTTGAGGCGTTCAAGTCGGAACGCCTCAAGGCACGTCCTGCTCTCCACAGATTTTTTTAGCCTTCATAAATGATTTATTTGACATTAAAGACTTTGATGGCGAGATCTATGGGTTTGCAGACGATACCTGTATCTTATTTAGTGCAGATACCTGGGAAGATGTCGCTAGAAAAGCTGAACAACAACTTACAAAAATAACCAAATGGTTCCACACAAACCTGCTAGCTTTAAACGCAGAAAAAACAAAATTCATTCCATTTTCTATTAATAAATTCGGACAACCAAATCAACTGACTATCAGACTACATGACTGCAGATGTACTATAGACAACACGAACTTAAACTGTAAGTGCCCATTACTAACTCAGACCGACAACATTAAGTACCTTGGACTTACAATTGACTCACACTTGAGGTGGGACATACACATTCAAAATATATGCAACAAAACCAAGAAATTCATCTACTATTTTAGAGTGTTAAGAGAGTACTGTTCAGTAGATTTAATGAAAACAGTATACTATGCCCTAGTTCAATCAATATTGGAATATGGTTTAGTTGCATGGGGCTCAGCCTGTCCAACCTTAATTAATGCCGTCGAAATAGCTCAAAAAGCAGTCATAAAAACAATTTTAAGAAAACCTAAAGACTTTTCCACTGTGAAACTATTTAAAGTTCAAGGTATTTACCATAGAAAACTTTACAAAAAAGTTATTCTGACAAAATTTTTCTATGAAGCCAAGTTGTATGTATCGCACTCTTGCTCGACAAGAAGTAAAACTAACAAAAAACTCAGCATCCCTACTTACAATACAAGTTTCCTATCCAAACAATTTTATATTGCAGCTCCAACTCTCTACAACTCACTACCACAACATATTAACAATGTAACAGTGTTTAAAACATTTAAAAAAATCATAATAGCATGGATCAACAATTAATATGCACCTCTCTCGCTATCGCTCTCTATTCTCTCCCACACTCTCTTTCTCTCTCTCTGTGTCTCTCCTCTCTCTCTCTATTTCACTCGCTTTCTCTCTCTCTCTCTCTTTCACTCGTTCTCTCTCTCTCTCTCCATATTTCACTCTATCTCCACCTATAAATTAGAATGTAATTAGTTTTAGTTGTTTATTATTTAAATTTTAGATTTAAAAAAATATTCAATACGTACTACTAGCCCCGGCTCAAGGCTTTGCCTTTTAGGGGTCTCCAAAAAACATTGTTGTAACACATGTTAAAAAAAAAAAAAAATTTGTAATTATTATTGGAGAAATAAAATATTTATTTATTTATTTATTTATTTAGCATGCTTGGTTTCCAGTTATCACACAAACCCAACACTACTTCATTGAATTACAAATTTGTCTCTGAGGTGTTTTTTGATATACCTTATGAATCTATGGATTTTTAACTTGTGCAAATACCAACTTGCGATTGCTGCTCTTTTTAAATGTAATAAAAATTTCATTCACTTGAGACCTTTACTATTGCTATTTAAACTAAAGTATTATAGGGAGATTATCATTGAGGGTTTCATACTTTTTAATACTTTTATCCAGTAATTTACTTAAGTGCTTTCCACTTAAGATATTTAGTGTTCTCATGTAATCAATTATGAATCAATTTATATTTATTTACTCAGAGGTTGATACTGAATAAATGGAATAATTTTCTTCCATGGTATTTTGTAAGACTTTGTTAATCAGTAGAAAAATTGATATAACTTAAAAAAAAACTCAAACTAAATTAATATTAAAATCACAGAAATTAATATTGCTTTTATCATATGGCATGTGTCCTAAATTCTAAAGCTTTTCTCACTTGAGAACTTAAGTTATGGCAAAAAGTTTGAAAATTAAACAGAGCGATATACCATACCATACAATTTCTGCCTTGTAGTTAATGTAACTAATAGCTAACGTGGACTTGACTTGTGTATGTGGACATGGCTAAAGGCACTTTTTTTAAATTCTATGCTAATGCACTTCTTCCCTATTGCGTCCAAAAATTATATGTATTCTTCACTGGTATACTTTTTTAATGAGGCTGTTTAGTAATAAGGGTTATGTTTTTGTGTGTTACAGGTTTAAGACAGGATGGCTCGCCGGTAGTTACAAGGTAAGGGAGGACCCTATTGCTTTTTATTATTTTTTGTTCATTTAATGAGGAATTTGCTGTTTTATATAAATTCTAGTAATATAGTAAAGTTAAAATAATTTTCTAAACATTTATATTGTTAAGAAGTAAAATTAATTTGTTAATATCTTATAACTAATACAATTCTGATAATGAATTAAAAATGCTCTTCCATTTTTCTTGTCTCTGTAATAAGTAATTATGTATTACTTATTTTTAACATAATCCTTGCAATTTCCTCATTAATTGAATTTTAGGGTCCTCAATTAGGGAATCAGCCGCCGCACAGGAGTGATAAAAGGTTAGATTTAGAATTATTTGCCCAACTGAAGCTTATTTGAGGTTGAGCTTTCCAAGGACTGATATTAACACTGATATTTTATTTATATATGCCTATTTTATATTTATTTATTATATACTCAATCATATGAATATATTACATATATCTAGATTTATAATGAATTTATTCACATATTTAATCTTTACATTATTTCATTTATCTTAAAAAAAAGTAATTTTGTTGAAGAAGTTAAGTTGAAAGTTTAATAATTTATTAAAATAAATAAATTATTAATATTTAAATAGATTAAATTATGAGGAAAAAGTAATCATATTCTTAACTAGTTGTGTTTGTATGATGTTTGTAACTTGATACATATAATTATGATACTTAAAAAAATAGCATATATTTTTAGAAATTTGTCTTGTATTGTTATAGTACTTATTTTTTTGCTACTTTCCCATGTAATATTATGACTAGTTTATGATAAGATAGAAACAATGATTTGCTCACCTTTTTAGATTTATTTTTTATTTAAGTGATGAATAATTCTTAGCTAGAAATTGTTAAATACTTGTGAGCCATAGCTAGAAATTTTATAATACTTATGAGCCATAGCTAGAAATTGTTAAATGCTTATGAGCCATAAGTACCCTCATTATCTATTACCCCCAATTTGATCTATCTATTATTTTATTATTTTTTTTATGACCTTTGACTAGGTGGTGGATCTTTTATGGTAAATTATTTACTCACATGCTACTAATGATAATTTTGACCGTTTTCAGGATATAGCATTTAACATACAGTCTGCTATAAAACGTGTGTCGTGAGTATTGTTCAGTGCGATTCCGTTTCCTATTTCTATATTTAAAATTTCAATAATAGTTGCCTCTTCTTGTATTGAATTTTTATTTAAAAAGGAAAAAATAACGCATGAATTATAGAAAAAATATAAGATTAACTTTATACAAAAAAGAACAAGTTGGTGCAACTATTAAAAACTGATCAATACATTTCGTGTCGGGAAATTATAGGGTAGAGCATGGCTGTATGTCGGGATAACTTAATAGCCGAAATATTCCATAATATACAGACTTAACACATTTACAATATTTATTTTTTTATTGTTTTACTAATAAAAGGCATTTTTTAGATCTCAATAGTTGTTCCTTTAGGTTATGCTTTGTGTAACCTAAAGGAACAAGGTTGTAATTTATGTATGAATTAAGTGCTCAATGATTTATGCACTTATTGAAGAGTAATTCTTAATACTATTGATTTGAAAAATTAATAATAATAAATTAATGCCAGCAAATAAATAATGTATTCATTTATTTATATAATTTGTGTTTGTTTTTGGTAGTATTTTGTATTTTTTTTAAGTATTTATATAATATTTAAATGTTTTTATTACAATTATTTTTAACCAATATTTTAGTTTTAAGTTGTTTTAGTTTATAAGAGACCCGATTTATTAATTACCGTTGTTTTAGGTTTAGAGTTAATTTGAATACATTATTTATTGTTATGAGATCTGAAAATGCTATGCATGGTAGCCTCTTCTTAGAGTTGATTGTAGGTTAAGAAAAGAAACTATTCTGCTAAATTTTAATTTTCCATTAAAGTAGAACTCTAAGAGTCATAGAATACTTCTAATACTTCCATTTACTTACTATAAATGTATCAAATCGAATCAAAAAATCTTTTTATTGTTTTTTTTTTCTTACAAATACAAATATTTAAAATAGTACAAAAAATAGTAAACAATTTAGTAAGTTAAATAAATGTAAGTTACTTACATTTATTGTTTTAGTTAGTATGCATTTTTTCTTAAGTCCTTATTCAGGCAGTGTTTTAGTAAACTGACCCTAGTGTTATAATGTTTTTTGTTTTCTTTGATATAGACAATTTTAAGTTATTTTTTTTTTTACTTGAATTATACTTTTTGTGCTTCAATAGTTTCTTTTCATAAGTACTATTTGGTTGACTTAAGACGTGACTGAATATTATAGAATTTTTTAATTAAAACTTATTTCTTGATCAGAAAATTTCTGAAAAATTGGAGACTTTCCTTTATTCTATTTATAAAGTGAGAGTTGCCTAATCTATTAAGACGATGTCCTTTTTTAACTGACAAACAGTAACATTATATTACTAATTTTTATCTTAATGCTACTGAGTAAGATTTTTTTATGTTTTTTTTTCAATGTTATTAAAAATCAATAAAATTATGGTTAAAACTTCCCTTCATGAACTTTTCTGAATAAGAAATGTTAAATTTTATATTATTATTCTTTTTTTATGGAATAGTTGTAGTGGATGTTTAAATATTATCCTTTTTATATTTATTTTAATTTTTTTGTATGTCTTTATTTTTCAGAACCGCTTTTCCACCTCAAATTTTTTTAATTAAATTTGTACAATTTCATGAATTACTTTTTCATCTGCCAAACATTTCTATTTTATGCATAAAGTTTTATAATTTAGCAAATCCTTTCTAAAAATGTGTTTGTGGTCAAAAATGTAACACGAATGTGGACTGGAGCACTAGTGTTGGATTTTAAGATATGTTTAGTTAGGCTCATTATAAAATAGACATTAGTTTTGTTTTATCTAACTACTATCAGTGTTAATTACGTGTTAATTGCTTCTATGAATATTTGTTCTAATAAACACTTAATTTTATATTAACCACAACTGTCTCATCAACTAGTCCTCTAATCATTGACTGAGCTGTGTTTTCATTTTTTCCAGGGTTCGTATTATATTTTTTGGCCACTATTGATCTATTTTTGCCTAATGTTCTCATTTAAAAAGGAATTTTCAATAATAATATATTAATGGGCCAATCACCTGTATTTAATGTTTTATTATTAATTTAAATGATGATTGGTTTTTTTTTTTTTAAATTATAATATATAATTTATTTAATTGTTTTATATATATTTATGATAATTTATCTTTAATATTGTTAAAAATATTGTAAATTCCTTTTGTTTTTTTAGAAAGGCTTTGCTAAATTTATTTCTTTCATGTTTGCTAATCCTATTTTAATTTTTTGTTTGTGAGCCGAAAGCCTTGGAATTAGAAAAATCATTCAATGAATTTAAAAGGAGAATCATTTTTAAAATTCTTGGTAATCATATTTAAATTTTTATCTATTAATTACTTTTATCAGTGTTCGCTTTATACAGTGTGTCCCAGGATGGGGTTGCCATACGTGTAAATGACAAAAAAAATCATTTTTCGAAAAAAAGTCATTCTTGATAAAAGCTCCTGCATGCTTTTAAACTAAGATTTTTTTTTATTTTTAACAGTAAAATCAAAAACTGCAAATTTTTAAAAATAGCCAAAGAGTAAAGTAGGCTTAATTTTGACTTTTCGAAAAAAGAGTATTCTTCATAAAATTTTAGAGGATCTTAGTTTTAGCCTAACTTAACTGCTAGTATACAGGAAACCCTTCTCTCTTGTAACGAATATAAAAGTTCTATTTTTTTTAACACTTGACAAATCAACAACTTTAAATATAATTTTATTTTGACTGACACCCGTCATCCTGGCGGCCACATACCTCCCCCCTAGTGAACATCTTAGGTTCACTATCATACCAGTGGCACCGTGGCGCCTTGGATGGCGAACATCATTCCGCGAACCGAACTGACTTTTTCGATATTTCGCTTGATCGGCATTCCGGTTCCGAATCTTCATCTTCCCAAATGCTGGCGATAAAAGCTGGCTTTATCCGGTCTAATGATACCCATTTCTTTGTCCCTTTCACTTCAATTTTTATATTTTTTTCGTTCCTATCGAGGACTAAAAACGGCCCTTCATACGGAGTTGCTAGAGGTGCCTTGTGGGCATCAGTGCGCAAAAATACATGGCTACAATCACTGACAGCCTTGCTTATGAATGGCTGCCTAGATCCATGCCATTTTACTGGCACTGGTCTTAGCCTTTCCATGATGTTCTTCAGCTCTTGGACTACTTCTGTTTGTTCTTTCGGTTTTGCTGCTGTATCTTCAAACATCTCTCCTGGTACTCTCAGTGTAGACCCATAGACTAGTTCTGCTGGAGATGCTTCAGCCTCTTCTTTGACCGCTATTCTTAAACCTAACAAAACTGCTGGCAACGTTTGTGTCCAATTATTTTTGTTATGAGCTCGCAATGCCGCTTTCAGTGTTCTATGCATCCTTTCTACCAGTCCGTTGGCTTGAGGGTGATACGCTGTAGTCCTGACTCTCATCGTCCCAGTTAGCTTTAAAAGCTCAGAGAACAGTTTCGATTCAAACTGTTTACCTTGATCTGTTGTTAGTGAGACGGGTGATCCAAAGCGTGCTACCCACTGTTCGAAAAACGTTTTCGCGATTGTATCTGCTTGCTGATCGGGTATTGGGTATGCTTCTGGCCATCTTGTGAATCTGTCGATGCATGTAAGTAGGTATTTTTGACCGTTGCATGTTGGTAACGGCCCTACGATGTCTAAGTGTACGTGAGCGAATCTGTCTGAGGGAGGCATAAAAGGACTCAAAGGTGCCTTTATATGTCTTCCTACCTTAGATTTTTGACATGCTAAGCAGTTTCTGCTCCAATTTTTGCAATCCTGTTTCAGACTTGGCCAAAAATAACGCTTACCTACTAATTTTGTAGTTTGTTTGATGCCCGGATGTGCTAAGTTATGAATTAAATCGTAAACAGTTTTCCTGAGTAATTTAGGTACATATGGTCGAACATGGTTGTTTTCATATTTACAATAAATGTCGTGCGCGTCTATTGTCATTTTTTGGAGGTCTTGTCGTGTGTCCTGTAACTCTTTGTCTTCTTGTTGTGCTTGATATAATTTTCACTGTTTATTCCTCGATCTTTATTTCATTGACTCTTGACAACAGGTCGGCCATGTTGTTGTTTTTCTCCGGCAATATGTCTGATATCGCTAGTAAATTCCGAGATGTATTGCCAGTGACGTATCTGCCGGTTCGTCATTTTACTGTTCACTCTTTTTAGACCATATATAATAGGTTTGTGATCGGTGTACACAGTGACGTCACTACCTGCTATTGTCTCTTGAAAATACCTGATTGCTTCGTATATGGCTAAAAGCTCTCTGTCATACGTACTGTACTTTCTTTGTGCATCGTTTAACTTTCTCGAGAAAAATGCTAACGGTTGGCGTTTTCCGTCATTAAATTGTTCCAAAGATGCTCCTATCGCTGTATCTGACGCGTCAGTATAAATTTGTAGAGGTAAATTTGGTGCAGGTGATGCAAGTACAGTGCAGTTTTGTAGAGCTCATTTCAGTTTGTTGAAGGAGTCTGTCATTTCCGGTGTCCATGTTACTCGAGTCTTGTCTTTCTTTTTGGTAGAAGCTACATTTAGAGGGGCTTGTATGCCAGCTGCTCCTGGAATAAATTCTCTATAAAAGTTAAATGCACCTAAAAACTGCTGCATTTCGTGTACAGTTTGCGGTTGTGATATTTTGTTTATAGCTTCTACGCGTTTTTGAGATGGCTTTATGCCTTCTTTCGTCAATTCGAACCCTAAAAATTCGATTTTTGACTTAGGAAATTCACACTTAGTTAAATTTATCGACAGGAAGAATTTTTTCAAACGCGTGAGAACAATTTTGATGTGCTTCAGGTGCTCCTCAGTTGATTTGAGGCTATTAAAATGACTAAATATACAAATATAAACTCTAAACCATGTAAAACTTTATGAATGTAACGCTGAAACGTGCTGCCCGCGTTCCGAAATCCGAATCCCATAAAAGGAAATTCAAAAAGTCCAAATGGAGTAATTATTGCTGTTTTTTTGATGTCAGGTGGGTGTACCGGTATCTGGTTGTATGCCTTATGACAGTCTATTTTACTGAATATAACGCATCCGTCCGTGTGATATCGAAAATCGTGTACATTGGGAATAGGATATCGGTCGGGAACAGTTACCGCATTTAAACGTCTGTAGTCCCCGCATGGTCTCCAATCACCCGTTTTTTTCGGTACCATGTGCAAAGCGCTACTCCAAGGACTCTTAGATGGTCTACAGGTTCCTTCGGCTAGCATTCTATCAAACTCTGTTTTTGCTATTTTGTACTTATCCGCTGATAGTCTTCTAGGCTTGCAACTAATAGGTGGTCCCTTGGTCTCAATATAATGATACGTCGTACCACTCGTATCAGGCTGCTTTCTGTTTGGGTTTAACACTTCCTTATGTCGCTCTAAGATAGGTTTTATGCGAGGATCTACAGTACAGTCGATAGTTGTTATCGTAGTCCCTGGTGCGTTGTTGTGACACTCGACGTTCGATGATAAACTCGTGATTGGGTCTGTAACCTTGTTGTTTTTTATGTCTACCAGTAATCCATAATGACGAAGAAAATCTGCGCCTATTATAGATTCCTTTACTTGGGCTATAGTAAACTTCCAAGGAAATTCACGACGTAAGCCAAGATTTAATACCAGGTTTCGTTGACCGTAAGTTTTTATTTGTGTACCATTCGCAGCGTAAAAACAATGTCAGTCTCGTTTTTTCTATCACTCAAACTTGCTGGAACTACAGAAATGTCTGCGCCGCTGTCAACTAAAAACTTAAATTTTTTTGTCTTATCCGTGACAAACAGGCGACAAATAGTTTGGGTTTCCCTGTCACTACCAATGCGTGGCGCCTGACTCACACATTGGGTTCTCGTTTCCCGGTTGTCCGTTATTTTTCCAGCTGCATGGTAAAGTACATTTCCTAGCTTCCTTGCCGAATTTTTTATGAAAATAGCAAACGTCACCTTTCCTTTGTTGGGATCTACTCCTCGACCGGCTTCGGAAACGAAAACATTGGCTACATTGTTTAATTGTTTTTATATTATTTATTGCATCTGTCAGTTTGATTATTTGTTGTTTTAACTCATAAACATCAGAATTTTCTATGATGCTAGTTTTTATTGCTGAAACGCTTGGACACGATTGCGTAACTTCGGTGATCTTGTCGGCCATCTTTGCTAGCTTATCTAAGTTTTCGTCACTTGTTGAGAGAATGGCTTGTACCTCTTTTGGCAGTCTGTTTATAAATAAATATTTTATAACTTTCCCCTCTATTACGTTTCCCGCGAGATCTTTCATTTGCTTGAGGAGTTAAGAAGGTTTTAGATCACCTAATTCTAACTCTTCAAGCAGCCGTTTTAATTGCTTGGTTTCGGAATCGGAAAACGCTTCAATTAATGCCTGTTTTAGTTTAGCCTGTTTAAGGGAGGATCGGATCTGGGTTCTCAACAATAGATGAAATTTCGTCTAATACTGACACAACGTAATGAAATTTTGAACGTTCAGTAGTAATGCCTGACACATGAAAATTACTTTCGGTTTTGGTTTCCAAAACGGAGGTAGTTTTACAGCTACTCTATTAACTGTTTCAGTTTGTGACTGATCTGATCTTCCCTTATACTAAACTAAAACAAGCATTAATTGAAGCGTTTTCCGATTCCGAAACCAAGCAATTAAAACGGCTGCTTGAAGAGTTAGAATTAGGTGATCTAAAACCTTCTCAACTCCTCAAGCAAATGAAAGATCTCGCGGGAAACGTAATAGAGGAGAAAGTTATAAAATATTTATTTATAAACAGACTGCCAAAAGAGGTACAAGCCATTCTCTCAACAAGTTTGAGACAATTTTTCCATAAAAAAATTTAAAATAAAACACACAACTACACAATAACACACAAATAAATAATCAATTTAATAAATTTAACTAATAAATAAATAAGTCAAATAAGGAAATGAAACAAACTATAAATCAGATAAATTATGTACCTTAAAGAAAAAAGACTGGACAAAATAAAAATTACTCTAGAATAAACACAACCTCCGACGCATTTTTCTAATCTTAATTTGAATTCCCTGTACACATTGCCCATCATCTCTTCGGTGATTGTAAGAACTGCATCGCGTATTTTATTTTTTAAGACATCTGCGTCATCTGGTACAGTTTCCTGGAATACTTTTTGTTTAAGATATCCCCATAGAAAAAAAATCACACAGAGTTAGGTCCGGTGATCTAGCTGGTCACGGGGTTGGACCATACCTTCCTATCCATCTATTCCCAAAATTTTGGAATACATTGGGCAGGACACCCATCATGTTGGTGAATTACGTTACGCCTGTACTGAGGGTCTTCATCGTCCAGCTGTGGCCAGAAGTAGTTCTTCAACAATTGGAGATATGTTTCATGATTTAATGTCGAATCAATAAAGTATGGCCCAATAATTTTCTTTTAAGACATAGCACACCACACGTTGACTTTTTTATAGCGCTGACTTCTTGTTTCGAGTGTATAGTTTGGATTTTTTTGGCCCACCATCTAGTATTATGAGCCTTAGAGCGTCATCTCCATTTTCTAACTTGTAGACGAAATTCGGCTTGAATGCTAAATACTTATTAAATTTCAAAATTCTTTGTATGTGGGTCTTACTTATGAATAATTCTCGCAACACTTCCAGTTAGATTAAATTTATCTACAAGTTTTTTTAAGACTTGCCTACTTACCTCGGGATATTTTATACTAAAAATTTCTATTGTATGCCTCTATGACACATCACCTATGCCGTAGCATTTAATTAAATATACACGCTGTTCTTGAGTTAACATTGTTAAAATAACACTAGAATTATAGCAAAAACTTATTTTACGAAGATAGATTGATAAAGAAGAGGAAAGATTAAGATGATTGAATGAGATTGAGAAGAATAGAGAGCTTGTGTAAAATTAAGTAACAAAAGAGTTAAAATAAAATAAGAATTAATAAATAACAGATAATACCATACCAAACTTAACTTAATAAGTTGTTCGTTTGTTTTTACGAATTAAAGATTAAACAATTATATAAAAAGAATACTTTTTTCGAAAAGTCAAAATTAGCCTACTTTACTCTTTTTAAATGCAATTTAAACTCTCTGAAACTGCAAGTTTTCAAAAATTGCAGTTTTTGAGTCTACCGTTAAAAATAAAAAAAATGAAAAATTTTAGTTTAAAAACATGCTAGAGCTTTTATCAAGAATGACTTTTTTCGAAAAATGAAATTTTTTGTCATTTACACGTATGGCAACCCCATCCAGGGACACACTGTATAATGTATACTTGTATGTACTTAAAAAATATATATCTGTATATTTATACAGATTGAATTAACTATTTATTTAATTTACAAAAATTATTTTTTTGGCATAAAGTTATTCTGAATTAAAATTGTGGCTTGTTAAAATGCAAAACAGTAAATATGTGGGAGGCTAATCTATGAAACGGGTGTGCGCCAAAAGATTTCCTTTGTTACTCGATTTTCATCGAGCTTTCAACCGAACATATTTTTTACTATTTCCGTAAATTTTATCTATTTAGTTAAACGTATTTAGAGGAGTTCAAAAAAATGTTGTTTTTAAATTCTAATCGTGCATCCTGGTGGGTTTAATAGTATTTATGTACTTATTTTTAGCGAATTTCCAAAGGAAAAAAGGGGAGCTGCTTTTTTAGTATGGTTGATGATTCAAGTAATATTTAAAATTCATTTTCAAATAATACTTATAGTAGTACTAGAAATTAACTTTATTATTTGTTTAAAATTTTTCATTTCAAATAGGAAAAGAGAGCTCTTGGTGTAATTAATTAACTTTAATATAAAATAAAATTGTAAATAATTATTTGCTTGGTTAGCATTTAATAAGTACTTAAGTACTTATGAAATAAGTAAAATAGTAGTGGAATAAGTATTCCACTATTAATGTCTATGCTGGAATAGATTGTGATTACAATTTTTTGAATATGATAGCTAACTTTTAGTGTTATATCCTAGTTTAATTAATTTAGTCTGATTAACTTTTTTGATTTAATGTTGGTCAAATCGGTAAAAGTTCTTTAAGGTATCAAGGAACATA
Organism: Microvelia longipes; assembly: GCA_018340805.1. NCBI lineage: Eukaryota > Metazoa > Arthropoda > Insecta > Hemiptera > Veliidae > Microvelia > Microvelia longipes. Next base: position 30,401,142 of record JACMZG010001870.1, read on the forward strand.
GAAGTAGTGACAAAATTACCACATTTCTGATATTCGGGACAATGAACCATTGCCCTTGATTTGATAAGGAAATAATCCTTCCTGAAGGGACTCAGATTAACTAAAATATATACCTATGTATTTATGTATAAATGTATTTTTTCATTTATACGTTACATTTTACATAAATCTAATTTGCCTCTTCGACCTTCTAATGATCTTTCATCTATCATTTGATACTACCGAGTTTTTCAAAGATTTAATAAGTTCTTAAATATTGACAATTTTTTACAAAACATGAATAGTTGACACATTATACATTGTGCGAGAGACACCTAGTTAAAGCTTCATCTTGGCACTGTTTCATCATTCGACATTTGTCATCATTTGTCATTATTAATGGCTTGACATAATATCATGTCCCACTCTGTTTCGTTAAATCTAATTTATCAGGGCGCCGGCTGAGCCTGAACTCTCTCTGACCCTCAATTGAAATTCCAAAGATTATAATGACGAATATTTTGATTTACCAGAGACAAGTAGTGCTCTCTCACCGCCATTATATTTGGCAATCAAAAAATATATCATTTGATACTACCGAGGTTTGCAAAACATGAATGTAGCATTGGATTACTAGATGTAGCATTGCATTAACTTGTTTCATATCCTAGGTGTCTCTTGCACAATTTATATTGAATCTTTCATCTTTTTGTTTGTCATCTTTACTCTTTTGTATTTTTATCGTCCTACTCTTCTACAACTGCATTCAATTAGGTTTATTTCAACCAAATGTACAATAAAGCCCTAAATTTTTCTGCAATAGTTGATATCGCGAAGCGGGCCTTGGCAAGGCGATGAAAATCGCTAGATGTATGGTAAAATGCTATGTAGCAATAAATACTAAAACAAAAATAGCGAGGCGATGAAAATTCTATAAATTCATGGCAAAATGCCATTTAACATAAAATAATACAAAATAACATCATTATTGTTTCAACATCATTTTTTTTATAATCAATATTATATAACAAAGTGCAAATGGATACTGAAAAACGATTAGTCAAATTTAGAAAATTGTACCTAGAAGGTTCTCTCAGATAACACTGCTGGCTTGTATTGGTTTGATACATTCTTAACTTAACTTTCTCCTTCTTTTCTATTATATATGATTGCTTTTACGCATGATTATGAAACACAAACAAAGAATTTTATAAACGTAGGACTCACCAAAATAAAGCTTTTCTTATTTTCCATATAAATCCTTTTATTTGTTTCTTTATTTTTTATTATACAAATACATTTATTTTAGTAAACACGAAGAGCGGGTAGTTAAAGGAATGATTGAGTAAAACTTAAAAAGGTTGGAAATCTATTTTTGTGATAGCGGTTGTGGTTGGATTATTCGAAATTAAATAATTAAATGACCGTTTTTAGGGTATTATGCCCCCATCGGGGTAAGGACACTGATGGGAACAAGCTCTGGTGGATTACATCTAGTATGGTTTAAGTATTAACTAAGGTTAGCGAATTATTTTTATTACAAATACTATTCGTATAAACTGAGAGCATAGCCCGATCCGAACCTCGATATCCGACCTGAAACCTCCGAATATACAATATGTTGAAGGCAGGTTATTGAAACTTAAAAACTTTTTATGAGCTGTTTAGTTTTCATTTTGATTTAATAAATAAACCAGAGTTTTTAATTTCTTTAATTAAATTATATTAATGTTGTGTTGGTGCAATAATTTTCAGATGTTTTTTTATTTTGCGTACTAAGTGATACAATTTAAAAGGTATTTAAAGTAATGCTTTATGGAGAATTATGAATATTATTCGCTATGCTTTCATTAAGTAGATGTGACAGAGATGAGTTTTAATTAGACTTGTTATATACATAATGTTATATACTGCTAAACCCTTTTAAAATTCCATGTTTTTTGTGGTTTTCTGTAGCTGTACGCCTAAAAGCAGTGTTTAATTAATGTGCACCGAATTATGTCACACAAATCAAATGAATCACGGGAGGTTTTGAAACATACGGTCGGTGGTGTTTGGAGAATAATTAATTCTGATCGTGATATATAATTTTAACAACTCATCAAATAGTTCTGTACTGTTCTCGCATAATAGTTCTGTACTGTTCTCGAATAATAGTTCTGTACTGTTCTCGTCTAATAGTTCTGTACTGTTCTCGACTAATAGCTCTGTACTGTTCTCGACTAATAGTTCTGTACTGTTCTCGTTAAATAGTTCTGTACTGTTCTCGAATAATAGTTCGGTACTGTTCTCGTCTAATAGTTCTGTACTGTTCTCGAATAATAGTTCTGTACTGTTCTCAAATAATAGATCTGTACTGTTCTCGACAAATAGTTGTGTACTATTCTCGACTAATAGTGCTGTAGGGTCAATCCATATCAAGTGTCCCAGACTTGGATGCTCAAAAAAATAGATTTTGATAATTATTTTGCTATTGATACCCATATCTATGGTGAGTAAAAAATGACCAATATACTTTTTTTTGGTCACTTTTATGGTCCTCCGACCCTAAAATTTAGTGATTTTTGACCTTCAGATAAGCAGCCGATACTCGGTTCTCGCTTGTACTACAGGAAAAATATGAACGGATCTGTTTAAAGCAAGCTTTGAGCTACATTTGGCCCTTTGACACTTTTACTCTATGACCGCTCCTTGGGGGGGCAATGGGGGCTCCAAATTTTAGGTTTCTTAAAAATATATGAAAATTTTAACATTTTTTTATAATATGAAGAAATCTGAATTAAGAGCTCCCAATTTTTTTAGGAGTTACTACTTTAAGACAAGCAATCAACAAAATTTTCAAAGCATTAATATAATTCGTTTATGAGCTATGATTTTTTGAAAATCCATATTTTTTAATTTTTGGTCATTTTTGACCTTCAATATCTCCCTTGGACATGTATACTTTTTAACAAAAATCATATCACAAAGACCCCTTACCAGTGTCCACATAAACCACTAAAAACATTCTTGTGTATTTGCCCACAAGCAAAGTTATAGCTAAATCATATATGTGTGATTTTCCAAATATCAAATAATATATATTTTTTTATAATGTGAAGAAATTTAAATTAAGAGCTCCCAATTTTTTTAAGAGTTGCTTAGATTAGGACAAACATCCAACCAAATTTTTAAAGCTTTGATGTAATTCGTTTATGAGCTATGATTTTTTAAATTTTGGTCATTTTTCAAAAAATCATAGCTCATAAACGAATTACATCAAAGCTTTAAACATTTGGTTGGATGTTTGTCTTAATCTAAGCAACTCCTAAAAAAATTAAGAGCACTAAATTTAAATTTCTTCACATTATAAAAAAAATTATATTATTTGATATTTGGAAAATCACACATACATGATTTAGCTATAATTTTGCTTGTGGCAAATACACAAGAATGTTTTAGTGGTTTATGTGACACTGGTAAGAGGTCTTTGTGATATGATTTTTGTTAAAAAGTATACATGTCCAAGAGAGATATTGAAGGTCAAAAATGACCAAAATTTAAAAAATCCATATTTTTTTAAAAAATCATTGCTCAAACGAATTACATCAAAGCTTTAAACATTTGGTTGGATGTTTGTCTTAATCTAAGCAACTCTTAAAAAAATTAAGAGCACTAAATTTAAATTTCTTCACATTATAAAAAAATATATATTATTTGATATTTGGAAAATCACACATACATGATTTAGCTATAATTTTGCTTGTGGGCAAATACACAAGAATGTTTTAGTGGTTTATGTGGACACTGGTAAGAGGTCTTTGTGATATGATTTTGTTAAAAAGTATACATGTCCAAGGGAGATATTGAAGGTCAAAAATGACCAAAAATTAAAAAATATGGATTTTCAAAAAATCATAGCTCATAAACGAAATATATTAATGCTTTGAAAATATTTTTGATTGCTTGTCTTAAAGTAAGTAACTCCTAAAAAATTTGGAGCTCTTAATTCAGATTTCTTCATATTATAAAAAAAATGTTAAAATTTTCATATATTTTTAAGAAACCCTAAAATTTGGAGCCCCCATTGCCCCCCCAAGGAGCGGTCATAGAGTAAAAGTGTCAAAGGGCCAAATGTAGCTCAAAGCTTGCTTTAAACAGATCCGTTCATATTTTTCCTGTAGTACAAGCGAGAACCGAGTATCGGCTGCTTATCTGAAGGTTAAAAATCACTAAATTTTAGGGTCGGAGGACCATAAAAAAAGAACGGGTGACCATAAAAAATTATATTGGTCATTTTTTACTCACCATAGATATGGGTATCAATAGCAAAATAATTATCAAAATCTATTTTTTTAGAGCACCTTTTTTTATTTTTTTTTGGGACCTTGATATAGGATTGACCCCTGTACTGTTTCGTCAAATAGTTCTGTACTGTTCTCGACTAATAGTGCTGTAGGGTCAATCCATATCAAGTGTCCCAGACTTGGATGCTCAAAAAAAATAGATTTTGATAATTATTTTGCTATTGATACCCATATCTATGGTGAGTAAAAAATGACCAATATAATTTTTTATGGTCACCCGTTCTTTTTTTATGGTCACTTTTATGGTCCTCCGACCCTAAAATTTAGTGATTTTTGACCTTCAGATAAGCAGCCGATACTCGGTTCTCGCTTGTACTACAGGAAAAATATGAACGGATCTGTTTAAAGCAAGCTTTGAGCTACATTTGGCCCTTTGACCACTTTTACTCTATGACCGCTCCTTGGGGGGCAATGGGGGCTCCAAATTTTAGGGTTTCTTAAAATATATGAAAATTTTAACATTTTTATAATATGAAGAAATCTGAATTAAGAGCTCCCAATTTTTTTAGGATTACTTACTTTAAGACAAGCAATCAACAAAATTTCAAAGCATTAATATAATTCGTTTATGAGCTATGATTTTTTGAAAATCCATATTTTTTAATTTTTGGTCATTTTTGACCTTCAATATCTCCCTTGGACATGTATACTTTTTAACAAAAATCATATCACAAAGACCCCTTACCAGTGTCCACATAAACCACTAAAACATTCTTGTGTATTTGCCCACAAGCAAAGTTATAGCTAAATCATATATGTGTGATTTCCAAATATCAAATAATATATTTTTTTAATGTGAAGAAATTTAAATTAAGAGCTCCCAATTTTTTTAAGAGTGCTTAGATTAGGACAAACATCCAACCAAATTTTTAAAGCTTGATGTAATTCGTTTATGAGCTATGATTTTTTAAATTTTGGTCATTTTTCAAAAAATCATAGCTCATAAACGAATTACATCAAAGCTTTAAACATTTGGTTGGATGTTTGTCTTAATCTAAGCAACTCCTAAAAAAATTAAGAGCACTAAATTTAAATTTCTTCACATTATAAAAAAAATTATATTATTTGATATTTGGAAAATCACACATACATGATTTAGCTATAATTTTGCTTGTGGGCAAATACACAAGAATGTTTTAGTGGTTTATGTGGACACTGGTAAGAGGTCTTTGTGATATGATTTTGTTAAAAAGTATACATGTCCAAGAGAGATATGAAGGTCAAAAATGACCAAAATTTAAAAAATCCATATTTTTTAAAAAATCATAGCTCATAAACGAATTACATCAAAGCTTTAAACATTTGGTTGGATGTTTGTCTTAATCTAAGCAACTCTTAAAAAAATTAAGAGCACTAAATTTAAATTTCTTCACATTATAAAAAAAAATTATATTATTTGATATTTGGAAAATCACACATACATGATTTAGCTATAATTTTGCTTGTGGGCAAATACACAAGAATATTTTTAGTGGTTTATGTGGACACTGGTAAGAGGTCTTTGTGATATGATTTTTGTTAAAAAGTATACATGTCCAAGGGAGATATTGAAGGTCAAAAATGACCAAAAATTAAAAAATATGGATTTTCAAAAAAATCATAGCTCATAAACGAAAATATATTAATGCTTTGAAAATATTTTGATTGCTTGTCTTAAAGTAAGTAACTCCTAAAAAAATTGGGAGCTCTTAATTCAGATTTCTTCATATTATAAAAAAATGTTAAAATTTTCATATATTTTTAAGAAACCCTAAAATTTGGAGCCCCCATTGCCCCCAAGGAGCGGTCATAGAGTAAAGTGTCAAAGGGCCAAATGTAGCTCAAAGCTTGCTTTAAACAGATCCGTTCATATTTTTCCTGTAGTACAAGCGAGAACCGAGTATCGGCTGCTTATCTGAAGGTTAAAAATCACTAAATTTAGGTCGGAGGACCATAAAAAAAGAACGGGTGACCATAAAAAATTATATTGGTCATTTTTTACTCACCATAGATATGGTATCAATAGCAAAATAATTATCAAAATCTATTTTTTTAGAGCACCTTTTTTTTTTTTTTTGGGACACTTGATATGGATTGACCCTGTACTGTTCTCGTCAAATAGTTCTGTACTGTTCTCGACTAATAGTGCTGTAGGGTCAATCCATATCAAGTGTCCCAGACTTGGATGCTCAAAAAAAATAGATTTTGATAATTATTTTGCTATTGATACCCATATCTATGGTGAGTAAAAAATGACCAATATAATTTTTTATGGTCACCCGTTCTTTTTTTATGGTCACTTTTATGGTCCTCCGACCCTAAAATTTAGTGATTTTTGACCTTCAGATAAGCAGCCGATACTCGGTTCTCGCTTGTACTACAGGAAAAATATGAACGGATCTGTTTAAAGCAAGCTTTGAGCTACATTTGGCCCTTTGACACTTTTACTCTATGACCGCTCCTTGGGGGGGCAATGGGGCTCAAATTTTAGGGTTTCTTAAAAATATATGAAAATTTTAACATTTTTTATAATATGAAGAAATCTGAATTAAGAGCTCCCAATTTTTTAGGAGTTACTTACTTTAAGACAAGCAATCAACAAAATTTTTCAAAGCATTAATATAATTCGTTTATGAGCTATGATTTTTTGAAAATCCATATTTTTTTAATTTTGGTCATATTTGACCTTCAATATCTCCTTGGACATGTATACTTTTTAACAAAAATCATATCACAAAGACCCTTACCAGTGTCCACATAAACCACTAAAAACATCTTGTGTATTTGCCCACAAGCAAAGTTATAGCTAAATCATATATGTGTGATTTTCCAAATATCAAATAATATATATTTTTTTATAATGTGAAGAAATTTAAATTAAGAGCTCCCAATTTTTTTAAGAGTTGCTTAGATTAGGACAAACATCCAACCAAATTTTTAAAGCTTTGATGTAATTCGTTTATGAGCTATGATTTTTTAAATTTTGGTCATTTTTCAAAAAATCATAGCTCATAAACGAATTACATCAAAGCTTTAAAACATTTGGTTGATGTTTGTCTTAATCTAGCAACTCCTAAAAAATTAAGAGCACTAAATTTAAATTTCTTCACATTATAAAAAAAATTATATTATTTGATATTTGGAAAATCACACATACATGATTTAGCTATAATTTTGCTTGTGGGCAAATACACAAGAATGTTTTTAGTGGTTTATGTGGACACTGGTAAGAGGTCTTTGTGATATGATTTTTGTTAAAAAGTATACATGTCCAAGAGAGATATTGAAGGTCAAAAATGACCAAAATTTAAAAAATCCATATTTTTTAAAAAATCATAGCTCATAAACGAATTACATCAAAGCTTTAAACATTTGGTTGGATGTTTGTCTTAATCTAAGCAACTCTTAAAAAAATTAAGCACTAAATTAAATTTCTTCACATTATAAAAAAAATATATATTATTTGATATTTGGAAAATCACACATACATGATTTAGCTATAATTTTGCTTGTGGGCAAATACACAAGAATATTTTTAGTGGTTTATGTGGACACTGGTAAGAGTCTTTGTGATATGATTTTTGTTAAAAAAGTATACATGTCCAAGGGAGATATTGAAGGTCAAAAATGACCAAAAATTAAAAAATATGGATTTTCAAAAAATCATAGCTCATAAACGAAATATATTAATGCTTTGAAAATATTTTTGATTGCTTGTCTTAAAGTAAGTAACTCCTAAAAAAATTGGGAGCTCTTAATTCAGATTTCTTCATATTATAAAAAAATGTTAAAATTTTCATATATTTTTAAGAAACCCTAAAATTTGGAGCCCCCATTGCCCCCCCAAGGAGCGGTCATAGAGTAAAAGTGTCAAAGGGCCAAATGTAGCTCAAAGCTTGCTTTAAACAGATCCGTTCATATTTTTCCTGTAGTACAAGCGAGAACCGAGTATCGGCTGCTTATCTGAAGGTTAAAAATCACTAAATTTTAGGGTCGGAGGACCATAAAAAAAGAACGGGTGACCATAAAAAATTATATTGGTCATTTTTTACTCACCATAGATATGGGTATCAATAGCAAAATAATTATCAAAATCTATTTTTTTAGAGCACCTTTTTTTATTTATTTTTGGGACACTTGATATGGATTGACCCTGTACTGTTCTCGTCAAATAGTTCTGTACTGTTCTCGACTAATAGTTCTGTACTGTTCTCGACTAATAGTGTTGTACTGTTCTCGTCAAATATAGTTCTGTACTGTTCTCGACTAATAGTTCTGTACTGATTGATTTATTCAAATCAGATTTATTTCTTTCCTTTACTCACCAACATTTTACAAACCAGATGCTTTAATAATGTGAGATACCTCGGAAAGAGTGAGCCGATAGAAACCATGGATATACTAATAGTGAAACTTAGCATGTAATATAAAGGGATATACTCGTACCAAATTTCAACTTAGTTAACGATTTTCTAATTTTAACGTTGTTATTTGTATAACGTCATATGTTTTTATCGATGTTTGTATATATATATATATATATATATAATATATATATATATATATATATATATATATAATATATATATATATATATATATATATATATAAACTAATGCTGATATGAGATGAAAATAGCTACATTTGTTGGTCCATACTATTGACAACGCGCGTGCCAAATATCAAATCGAACTGACCAATTATATAAGTTTTAACTTTCTAGCATAAATACACTGACACTACAATGACAATAGTCACACTATCTCACAAACCATACACTAACTAACTGATAAGTTTGTTAAAATCACCCAGCAGGTCTTAAATGATCTGAAACTGACAAATCAGGTGAAATCTCGGTTTCGAGCATCAGTGCAAACAACATATTTTTTCCTATATACCTTAAAAAATAGTTAAATATTTTATTACAATATAAATGGTGAAAAGTAAAAATACCAAAAAACATATTAAGTAATTATTTGACTTACTTAGTAGAAATAAATATGATAAAAACATAGATGAGCATCATTCAAAAATCCAATTACTTTTCGATCTCGCCTTAAATGTCAACATGATTTGGAAAAACACAATTTGAAAAGCACTTAAAAATCACAATTTTTACACATCGCGATTTAACATAGTTTCTAGAGAAAAAAAATTATACTGTTTAATAGTAAAAGTTAAAATAAATAATTATCTTGAGGATAATTAATTTGAACAATTAACTTATTGACTAAGTATTTTGTACTTAACTAATTTTATTAAATTGATTTTTTTTAATTGTTATAAGTACGGTTATTTGATTAGAACTGTCTCGGCATACATGTATGCTGTTTAGGATTGAAGATAAGAAGATTCGGTCTAGTAAGTTCTTAGCCTCCTACCCATATTTTCCCTCTCTGTTGGTGGAACCGGCTCGCCGTAGTGGGACCGCAGGAAAATATCCTTACTGGACTAAATAATCAGTTATAATTCATGAAAATAGCAAATGATAAACGGTTTTATTCTGTGGCCAAATTAGATATGACGGAAAATAGGAATCATGATTAAGAAAAGTTAGAAACCTCTTTTTCTTTGAGCTTTCGAGGATTTGACGTTAAGTAAATGCAAAAATAGTTCGCACCTCGATTTCTATAAAATTTTGTTTTATATTAACAACAGCTATATTAGTACTCAATATTATTTATTGTTCTGGACTAATTTAACTTTGCTACCAACATATTAATACAAATAAGTAAAAAGTTTTGTCTATCATACTATGCACGAATCTGTCCACATTTTCTTCTCCCTGTTGACCATATCTTCTGGCAAAATTATGAGGCACTTTTATGGCCTCAGAAACCTTTTATTAGCCTCCGCGATATTATTCCTTTCCGGAGATGGTTAAATGATACATCTTGAGCTAATCTTTGCTCTTATCCAAGAGTCAGGCAAGTTGGACTGTTTCCTGTATTCTCTTGAACAACAGATCTGTATACCGATTTTTGACTTGAAATTCAGTACTGTTCTGTTCAGCCTCTCAACTAAGCCACCTGATGGATGAATGAAATCGATATCCATGGCATTCTCGTTACCAAGCAGTTTCTTGTATTGTTATCTCCTTTATCTCCTGTCTTAGTTATTTTTTCTTTAGTTACTCGTTCTTTATTGAATTTACGGTACTCTTTGCTTTTGTTCATGTTTAGTTTCATTACCTCAGTGCTTAATTTTATTATACTCTTCTAGTAATATATGTACATTTTTCTACATGTATTTTCATACATTTGCCGTTACTTCGTCTATTCTTCTTTGACATTTTTGTAAAATGTTCTAAAAATAATCTTTCTGATTTATTGTAAATCTTTTTATGTATACACACACACACACACACACACACACACACACACACATATATATATATATATATATATATATATATATATATATTATATATATATATATATATATTTATATATGATTGTGTGTGAGTGTGTGTGTTGGCGAAATCTTTATATTACAAATACTATTCATATAAAGTGAGAACGAAACCTGGCAGGCATTCCGTTGTCTAAATCAAGTGCTTGTACAATAACCCTCACGGAGGCGAATATATTGTTGTGTTTGTATATATATATATTGTTGAAAAACTTTTCTATAATCCATAAAAAAGTTCTACTTTTGTAAACATTGTATCATGATCCTTAACATTTTTTTGTCACGTTGTAATGATCTTTAAATATTCTTTAGTCTGTAATTTGATTGTATCTAGAGCGGTAAAACTCATATCTGGACCATTGATTAAAATTGAAATTGAATATACCTCCTGAACATAATGTTTTAACTAATTATTTTTTCCTTTAGCAATTATATTTATTTAATTATTATAATTAATACATTTCAGTTTATTTCTTCTTTGTTATTAGGAAGGTGTTTTTTTCTTACGTATGGTAATTTTATACAGAGTAAAATTAAAGATAAAAGGCAATAAAAAGTGAAAAGGGAATCTGGAGTGGAAATGTAAATGCTATTGATTATGGTTAATAGTTTTTATCCTATTACTTCTTATACATACTTTCTCTTTTGATATTGAAAGTAAAAGTATTAGCAATTTTTTTTGTAAAAGTACAAATTATTATATTTATTTGAATTTTTCTATAGGCCAAACCTGGAAAGCACATTAAAAGTAGATTTTGCTTAAAAATATTTGTGCATGGTTCTTAATGAATTTCTAAAGGAATCATTAGCTAATTAGTTTGACATCATTGAGGATGCAATAATATCGTAATGCAATACAATATTATTGCAATCGTTGCTCGTATTGCAATAAATATACGACATAACATTAAAGAGCAATACATTTACAGCTTATAAGTTCTATAAAATAATGACTACAATTAGGTTAAAAATATATACATATTTCTTAAAGTAACAATAAATTAATAAATTATGATATTATGTTAAAAATTCTGGCGCGGTGGTCCGCTGTCGGATCGCTGTGTTTCCGTGCTAAACAACCCATTTCTTGCTTATGCAAGAACCATGCCCATTGCGTGGTTCAGGTTTATGCTTTAGAACCTAAGCAGTTACTCAATTGTCAAGCACTGCTCGTAACTCATTTTGTCTGTATTTTACAAAGGAAATGCGCATAATCATCCAGTTGTACAAAACTATGCCTCTAAAATTAGAAGTACGCACTATTATTTGCACTAGTTTAAAGCTTAGTCAGTTATCTTTAAGCTTAGTCAGTTATCTTTGAAGGTTTTCGCGCATTTCCTTTGTAAAATACAGACAAAATGAGTTACGAGCAGTGCTTGACAATTGAGTAACTGCTTAGGTTCTAAAGCATAAACCTGAACCACGCAATGGGCATGGTTCTTGCATAAGCAAGAAATGGGTTGTTTAGCACGGAAACACGCATTCTAAATGAAATTCGCCCGACAGCGGACCATCGCGCCGGAATTATTTATTTAGTAGTTGTAAACTTATACAATGTAAAAAGTACGGAAACACGCATCCAAAGGAAATTCGCCCGACATGCGGACCACCGCGCCAGAATTATTTTCTAGTTGTAAACTTATATTAAGTAAAAAAAACTATAAAAAATTATCGACCCTTCCAGGATGTGACCCCAGGTTCCCTGAGTTTGAGTGGTCGTATTGACTCCGGACCACTGGCATTCAACTCAGAGGCCCAAAAAACATCGAAAACGACACCCTACTCGAAATTTAATTTTCTTTGACCGTAATTTTGGTTTTCTATAACTTTTGTGGTTTTTTCGACTTTTTGGTAACTTAGAGTGGTCGTATCGACTTCGGACCGGTTTCATTCGATTCAGCGCCCAAAATTACATAGAAAACGACACCCTACTCGAAATTTTTTTTTATCGACCTAAATTTTGGTTTTTGGTAATTTACAATGGGTTTTTTCGACTTTTAGGTCACTTAGAGTGGTCGTATCGACTTCGGACCGGTTTCATTCGATTCAGCGTCTCAAAAAACATGTTGCAACAGTCAGCGAAAAAAATTTCGCTGACTCAGCAAACCGGGTTAATGACGTCACTAAAACCTGGTTTTCAATAGGGTTCGTGTACTCCCGAAGGTTGATTTTTGTACCAAGTTTGGTTAAAAAATATTAATCCGTTCGAAAGATAGAGTGTTTACAAGAAAGTGTCTAGAAATACATATTATATATATACATATATATATATATTATACATATATATATAATATATACATATATATGTATATAGTATATTATATATATATATATATATATATATATATATATATATATATATATATATAATATATATATATATATTATATATATATATATATATAATATTATAAAGTCCTCGCAAAACGTATTTTTTCGGTCATTAGGGACCTCTGAAACGGATTTGTGTCGTAGTCCGAGGTTAGAATTCCGCCATGACGCCTATTCCATTAGGCGAATTTCCAAAGGAAAATCGCTAAAAGAAATAAATATACATCTTCGAAGTACTTTTGAATAATAACTAACAATTAGGATAAAATATATTTATATTTCTTAAAGTAATTAAAGTCAAAATTAGAATTCTAGAAAACTATTATTAGGAGGAACATGACAGTTTTGGAATTGATTTTAAGGATTGGATGGTAGAATAGTTGGAACTTATCATCATGAAAAGGTTTCATTAGGTTTGTTTTTCATAATGAAAATAACGTGCATGATATAATTTAATCACTTTTAATTCGTTTTTTACCATTTTATATTAAAAAAACGGCGTATTATAAAAGTTTATCGGGTTTAAAATCTAATAAAATTTGTCGACGAATCCAGGAAACCTGAAATAACCAGAAAATATAACACCAGCAAAACTGAGAAAATCAGTATTTATTAAAAATATGATGCATAAAATTGTGCACAAGTGTATTTGTTGAAGCATACCCTGCTTCCTCGCGTTGGTATAGTGGTAAAGTTCGATAATTTTGATTCATTTCTCACCTGGAATTGCGGACCCCTTAATTGTTGTGGAAAATTATATTTTAAATTAATTTTTAGTTTGTTTTCATTATTATTTTTATCTTTATACATCAAATACTGTTTACTTCTGTAAATAAATAATATTAATGAAAACTGGAGATAAAACTAAATATAAAATGGAGATAAGTATAAGGACTTACAATAAGGACCCCACATTGATTTAAAAAAATCACGAATCTTAAAAACGTGTTAAAATCGGATTGAAATTTTTTACACTTGTACTACCATGTATGGTCAACAAAATTCTGGCGCAGTGGTCCGCACGTCGGATGAATTTCCTTTAGGATGCGTGTTTCCGTGCTTAACAACAATCCTGATAGAGACGATCATTTTTATAGTTTCTTACATTATATAAATTTATAACTACTAAATAATTTTGGCGCGTGGTACGCATGTTAGGCGAATTTCATTTGGAATGCGTGTTAACAACCAATTTCTTGCTTAAGGCTCCGGTTTTTGCTTTAGAACCTAAGCAGTCACTCAATTGTAAATCACTGCTTGTAACTCATTTTGTCTGAATTTTTCCAAGGAAATGCGCATAATTATCCAGTTGGTTATACAACCCTACGCCTCTAAAATCAGAAGTACGCTCTATTTTAAACTAGTTTAAAGCATAGAACACTAAAAAAATTAATTAATGACTGAAATTAAAAAAATAAACATAAATTAATAAGGGCCGAATTGCCCAACACGAGACGGACATTTGGTGACATTTTCTATATTACCCGCGCTGGATGGGCATTGTTCACAATGTCCAAGTAATATGAGTACTTACTTATATTACTTAAGTATTACTTAAATTATATAAGTACTTACTTTCAATCATATTATAAGTATATAGACTTATAATGTCACGAGTCTAGTTACTTCGAAGTTTGCATCTCTCAGAAACATCATGAGTTCTGGTTTTTTGAAGTACTTACATTATCCAGAACAGTCTTTTATTATTATTACTTTTAATTCGAAAACGGCAATTTTTTTATACTAGAAGAAAATTAATCTCTTAATATTGAAGTGTTGAAAATAGGAAAGTTACACTATAACAGAAATTATGAATTATTTTTTCTTATATAAAAAATAATTATCTATATAATAGAGTTTACATAAAGCCTGCATTATTTCCTAGACAAGATTATCTTAATCTTAGAATGATTCTCTTGAACTAAACGATGCGCGCTATATTTAAAACTCACCTGACTGAAATATATTAAGATAAGAGCATATTTCGCCAAATTATTCTATTCTGTTCAAATGGTATGTATAATAAATTTGAAAAATTGGAATAAGTAAAGTTATTATTATACCAGCTATTTATTGATAATTTTTTATTTATATATATTAATTATTATATAAATTTTACACAATCAAATTTACAAGGCAATTCTTGGTTTATGATCAAATAATTCACTTTACATTACAAATGTGAAAAAAAACCAGAAAAAATACATACTATACTTAAGATTCAATCAAAAATCATTTAGCTCTTATACATACATAGGATTTAAAGTACAAATAATACTATCCTCTGACTTTGTCTCACATGAGCTCATATTTGTGAGAGGTTTAGAAGCCATCTCATATATACATCTCGTAGGCGAGCTATTACTTACCTCTATACTCTAACCATATTTATACCTCACATGCAAAATCCTAATCACCGCTGTAGTTTCTTATACAGTCCACACCGATGGTCAGTATTTAGCAGCGTCACAACCTCTCCTACCAGTTATCTCACGTAGCGCCAACTGGAGATACACTTGTTTTTGGAGTTTACTAGCACCCCTAAAATTCCTCATATAAACATGCTTATAACACAATTATCTAATAAATATATATTATAGTCACATAAGACATGTCATCATTACTGACCTCCACCTCTCTGACACAAGACAAGCTTCTGACACACGTATTCCTATTACACTCTATACAACCACCTCTGTATACCACCCACCACGGATAGCTCGTTTTGTAGCAAAACAAACATCTATTCACGAGTACGACACAAGAGCCCATAAGTCTTAAAAACCCGCTATCACAGAGTAATCTGACTTGCACAACTTCGCTCCGAACTTCTGACCTCACAGACTACTAATCTATAATATGGAATAATCATAAACTTGCCCATCTGAGAGTTTCATACATTCGTCATCAATCGTTGACATACCTTTAATATAATAATCTTAATACTATAGTATAAACACACCTATTAAATGTATCTAGATTGAATATAACTTGTATTCATATCTATAATATCCTACTAATCTACACCTATCCAGTAGATCTGCCTAAATACATCTCACAACAATTATCAACTAAACATCGGCTCCCACAATCAGGTGGATTAATATTTGCTAATGAGCAAAAAAGGTCTATTAATTATTTAAGGTACTGTAATCGAATGAAATTATAATCAGGAGACCGAATCGATGAGCGCACCAACCATAGTAAATTCAAAAAATAGCGAAAAAACACTATTATTCGAGAGAGTTTCATTATCACGGACCCGAAATCTGACAAAAATTAACCGGATTTGTCAGTGAAATAGATCAGAGTATTTTGCAGTAGAGTCTCCGTTGTTCGAGTGTATTCATTATGATGGTCCACGACCTCGAATGATACAATTTGTCGCTCTCGAGGAATGATCGCACTACAGCAATCTCATCGAGGACACCAGAATAATAGTCAGAATATCGAGGACATAGGAACAATACGAAACCCTAAAGTTTTGGACACACCTAAGGAATCAAACCACAGTTTCAAGGGAATCGTGTCTCGCGTGGTTTGTAGGAGGCCTGTGAAGATATAAGAAGCTTTTGGAGGTCTGCACATGTCACCGATCTGACACGAGAGGATCACTCAGGGATACCAGAGCGGGTAACTGGGTTTAAATCCTGTAGGACAGTTACCGACAATTTTTTAATCGTTGAGCACAATAGACTGTACTGTTAGCGTGAGGAACCTCAACATAATACTATTACGAGTTTCGAGTCTCGCGCGCATGGTCACGTGATTTGTCGGTGTCCGAATTTTCATTTAGAGTGCTGTATATGCATATTTCCCCGTGCACTTACGTCAATCTTGGTAATTAAATAACAGCAATAAAAATATTTTTTTATTGTCTTTTTTAACAATAAATATTGTGTGCATCAGTTAAGTGCGTTTCTCAAAATAACCTACTAATATACATTAGTTCGTGAGTATGCGCGGTAGGTGTCCCCTCTGTATAGGGAGAGAGTTATTATATCTTGAAATGCGTATGTTTTACCTGGTGCTCACACACAAAGACGATTCACTCGATCTTATTAAGGATCCGGTATTTTGCTTTAGAACACATACAAACCTAAGAAAACTAATTGGAGTGATCTAAGCAGTCACATTATCGGCACAAATTAAGACAACATTGACGCTGTACACTTACATTTTGTCTAAGTTTTCAAAAAAGGAACATTGCG
The DNA here is from genome assembly GCA_018340805.1 of Microvelia longipes. Taxonomy (NCBI): domain Eukaryota; kingdom Metazoa; phylum Arthropoda; class Insecta; order Hemiptera; family Veliidae; genus Microvelia; species Microvelia longipes. The sequence goes on from JACMZG010001870.1 coordinate 30,418,399, forward strand.
TATAAATAAAGTACCTTAAAAAAAAAGTCCATTAAAAGCAGTAACTAAACACTTTAAAAACTTGTGCAAATTAATCCACTCACTATCTGAGATAAGAATGGATAGTTTTGTATAAACAATCTGGATATACTAACGGCGCTGCGGCAATTTCCTTGGAAAAATTTAGACAAATTAGTTGAACAATTAGCGGTGCTTGACAAGATATATGAAGTTGAACTGCTTATGGTTCTAAAAAGCTAACTAATACCGGAGGATTTCGTAACTTAAGGAGCCAGAGATAATTGGTTGTTTAAACCACGCATTCACATAATGCAAATTACCTCGCGAACGTACTATTACTTATGCGATTAGCCACGTCCATAAAATTATTATAAGTTAGAAATATTATATCATTAATATTTAATAAATATGTAAATAATTCAAAATAAAAATAAGAATACCTCTGATATAAAAATTAGACTTCTCTCGTCTTTCGTATCAAATTAGGAAATTGTATATGTTATTATTCGAGAATAAACCGTCACAATCACACACTATATACAAGCGAGGATATAATTTCCTTTAACTCTGATAAACTGATAACCGAACCAAACAATGACATCACACGATATTCTAGATGTGTAAACCCATAGCATGGTAGTGACATTGAGTGTCAATTCACGAATGAACACCAATTTCAACTATAAAAAAGTATATCTGGATGAATAAACAAGATTTTCTTGTAAGAAACTATCGTGATTTATTATGTGCACTACAAATGTTACCTGAACAGTACTCATTAAAATCATTCCATTTTCTTGCTTTGATTATAATACGATTGTTTACATAATATACGTTTCCACTCCTATTTTACACTTATGTTTGTTATATAGACAACCTTGACAATAAAAGTTGTGGAACTGTTTTTGAAAGCACTCTTTATAAGTCTAGTGGTACCATTTTCTCTTGTCCATCATTTACTTATTGAGAGAGACCCTAAACCAACAGAATTAACGAGAGCGTACGGTGTCACCTGTTGAGCTAGAGAATGTAGTGAGATTATCACTATAAATGAAAACAATGAATAAATGATATGGCACAGTATATGACACAATGATAATGAAGAGATAAAGAAGGATTAACATGTAATTTGGGAAAAAATAAAGACTGATAATGAAAGAGTCATCTTCGAGTAATTATTTACCATATTTAGTCTACTAGTGTGTTTCGAAGGGAGCCAGCATGCTTGTAGCTTAGCTTCCTAATAAATCGATGAGAAGAGTAGGAAAAAGGGTATATTTGAAAATTTTGCGTGTAATGATTCCAGAATCTGTCCTTAGGAAATAGTCTCCTTTGTGGTGCTTGTAGCGTGATCTGAAGCGTTCTATTTCTTATTTACTTTTGGTATGAGGTTTGAAATCTATTCGCTTCGGGACAACGCACTAGAGAAAACTAAATACAATTACACGAGTTTAGAGTCTTAATATAAAATGCACTAACCGTAAAGAAAATATAAGATTCTACAAGTTAGGTTTGAACAAAAAATGTAATAGTTGAGCTAACAATATGAGGAATCGTGAATAAATCAAAACTTACTAGTAGTACAAAGAAGAAACATTATATCATCTGAAGTATGTTTTAAAAAAAGTTGACACGCCTAAAAATTACAGTGCCTAGATCAGCTTCGGTTAGAATCTTAAAATAAGTATCACGACTTTTAATAAGATTATTTTCATGTGTATTACAATTCCTAAGCGTTACACATTTGTTTGTTCTGATGACGATTTAAAATAACACCTTTTAAATTGGAAGCTTTAATTGAAGATTGCAATTAATCGTATCTTTCATTCGAGTTCAACTTATTTTATTGTCAAGAGCTGATGTAGAGTTGTTTGCAGTCTGCTTTATTAGCTACATGTACATCGCAGTATACTGGTTAATCGCTGCAAATTATGGAAGTTAAAAAAAAATGTTTAGTCCACTCCTTTCTATGACGATCACTTGCGCACATTATTATTCACAACACTGTATAACTAGTAAATATCATCGAAATACCTTGGAGCTGTAGTCCTGCTCAATCTATCGGAACTCTATTAAGACTGATAAGTCTCTGAGACATTGTACCGTTTGGTCTTATTATCCTTGTATCACGAAAGGCTCTCCAACAATCTACTCAAACGCCATACTATCCACAAAGAATCTGTAAGACCTTGTCCTACTCATAATGAGCCAATGACCAGTCTTATTCACACACATTAAAAAGATTCTCTTATAATATAAATGTAGAAAAAGATATAAAAAAATAAATATTACTAATGCTTATTCTTAATCCTTCAGAATTTGTGATAAATGTTTGTGAAGACACTTATTAAATTAGCTGTATAATGTTGTGGGTTAGTGTTTTAAAAACATTTGTTTTGCTTTATAAGTTTTGCTTTTCTCTGAATATAAAGAAAAGCTTGGAAATGTTCAAAACCTGAATAACCAATTACATTGTCCCTTTTTGATCACTCGCCCTTGAATCGATCTTATTTTACGATCACAATTTTTTAGTTCAAATACACCGTTATTGTATGCCTATTGATTAGTAGTAGAAATTTATTAAACAATACCTTCTAATGTAATCATTAGATTTCCCTTAAATTTTTCCGCGTTTAAGAATAATTTTATTATTACACTATTTAAATAATCGAGTCTGTACAACACCAATTTAATTATTATAAACTCTACACACTTATTGAAATACGTCCTCAGTTCATTATAAGAAAAATTTTTCAACCAAAATATTATATTTACCCGCAGTGAATGCATAATCCACTACCACTTTTAACTTATCAATAGACTTTAAAATTGCGAACATAGCTTAAATTGTAAAACAGCGTTTAATAAGCGAGAATTAATAAACATACAGCATAATAAATCACAATGTTGTGTGCAATTATAGCTTACTACACTAAATCCATAATTCCTACATATCAGACTATTGAAAAAAAAAATTTAGTTCCTATACCTATAGAATCTCGAGTTAGAAATCAATAAAAATTGCACTATCGATCAAAATGATTGTAGTAAGAAAAGAGATAACATCTCCAGTGCTGTAATGGCTATATCACAAATTACAGCCGTAATTTTAGTGCTTATAATTGTGGAACAACGTAATGTAACGCTTTGGGTTTACGCTATTAAAGATCGATATTAAAACTGGAAGTTATTATTAATTTTCCCTTACACCAGTTTATAATATACGCGTGCAAACTAGTGAACATATTATACGCACATATAATACGTTATCCTTATGTTACACTTAAGCAGAAAGTGCTATAAACCGGGATTATTTTAACCATGTATAACATCATTGTTCTCAGAATGTTTTACTTATGTTATCGAGTACTACGTCTGATATTATAGCCTACTAGGGCAGCAAAGAGTGGAGAGATTTTGCACAAGAGATCGAAGTTCTTTATAAATAATTTGCACTCCACCACCCTTGAGCTCACGAAAGGACGTAAGGGTGGGGCTAACGGAAAATTAAACCTGTGACAGTAGGCGTAAGTGCGCGAGCGCAGGTAATTGTCACATCATGCAACGAATCTGCATATGCCTTTATCCAATATATGCTGCATAGTTAGCATCATCACCGGTCCATTAATATATAGAGTCTACTAATCCAGTTAGCGGCAGATACTAAAATACACAAGAGATTATTTTAAAATACTATCTCTTGCGAAGATTTTAACAGGCAGTAAGACTGCTCTTTGAGAAGTAGATGCACAAAACGCATATGACAAATATCAGGTGGAGTGAGGAGACACATCTAATAATTCTGTCATGTCAACAAATAGTAATGTGATAATCACTAAATTAATACACACACCACTGTGATAATAGTCTCTCAAACAGATTCACATAGTATGTTAATTACAAGATAAATTAACTTTAGTGATAAAAGTATTAACTAAACTCGTTTTGTAAACTATTCATTATACTTAAACTAAATATAACAACATGATAGATTACAACACAATCCTGTAACGAACTTAAACATTAAAATAATCTGTTCGTATTCATATACACAGCTAAGAGATTATAATTTACATTTAAGTGACCTATTACAAAATAAATCAAGTGTTTGCGCCGGTAAGTGTGTGTATCTCAAAACAGAGTATAACTTTCCATTTTCGAGTTTAGGCACATATCAGAGTAAGAATTGTTAAACAGTCTAAATAATCGACTTCATTTCTGTATACCTTTAGTAACAAATAACAAGAAATTAAACATCCTGGAGAACAAGTAGCACATGAATCATGAGTTAAATCACAAACATAATAAACACACGTACCGTATTCACCCTCTCCTCGGCAAGTAATTGTTAAAATACTGTAACCATGCTGCGCCTCCATTAATTCCTCGCGAGCCTAGGAAGGATTATGAGACACCTATGAGTGTCCCCACATCATAATTATATGAGTCCAATAACTCCCCAAGTACTTTGTTTCCATTATCACAAAAACGACTGTTTCGCTCTCCGGTAACCTCGCCCCTTTGAATATCATTACTATGCCTCGTCTCCTGCTTAAAATATTTATCGACTCGTATAGTTGTAAGTTGTAACCAGTGCAGGTAAAATGACCAATATTTGAGCTTAAAACAGTCCTTAGTAATTGCTAATTTTGCTGGCCGTGAGTAGCCACTATAATTATAATTTAATTTATCATCTGCATTAGATGTCAATATTTGTATCGGCAATGGCAAATCTATGTGGCGTTTTAAAAAATGCATAATTATCAGCACAAGAAAATCTACTATATTGTCATTGCAAATGTTGAGCGAGAGTATAACTCTTATGTAACACCCAAAAATTAAATGCCTGAATTACGGCTTGACCTTGTTTTTTGATCGAATGACTCTGTCTGTTTAATAAACTTTTATTCTCTTGACCAAGGATAATGAAAAGTTTAGTAACTATAACTCAAGATATGTAAGAGCTTATCATATTCAATTCTTTGATCTCCTTAACCCATTTTTCGTCCCTAACTCCCATGGTTCCCTACCTTGAAGATTCTTATACATTGACTCCCCAGCTTTTATCTAGATATTCTGCAGGCAATGCATGACGAATATGCCTGCGAAGTGGATGTGGTTTCAGCTGGATGAGATCGCAATCGTAGTGAAAGGAAGTATCCGAGTAGATGACGATCAATACGATTATATCTATCTTTTATTCTTTGTGTATAAGGAGGTACTTCTGAACTTGGAAGTATAAATGATTATGACATTAAAATACATTCTCTGTATGAAAAAACAAACGTATTATTCTATTCAAAAAGATATATAAATTTCGTGTCTAGCTACAAACAGAGGCCCTACTAATTGTTATTATAAAATAAATTTAACCCTTTAAGATAATAATGACAAACACTCGAGAGATAAATATAATTCAAAGAGGCAACACGAGATACATGTATATCGTAAAATAGCATTTTCACCCAGCGACACTACGAATACGGCTCACTCAATGCACATTTAAGTAACATCACAAATAAGAAATAGGTACCCCTGAAGGTGCCAATACTTGTGAGATTGTTATTGAAATAATCAATTTAGTACAACGAGATAAACTTATCTTTTTGTCATTTACGAAAGATGTCCCAAAGGCACTTCACTCACTTTTGAGAAAGTGTTACTCAGAAAAACCATCGTCTCACTTCGTATCTTCTACTCTTTGGGTTTTAAGCTTAAGAAAATAATTTTATTATAATAATATTTGTCACACTAATAAACGAATGTTAAAGAGATTAAAAATATAAAAAAATTAAAAAATTAATTAACGAGAGAGAGAGGAGAAAATGTAACTTTATAATGTTATTCATTTTGCTATTTCCATATATCGGCTAATATATACCCCGAAGATAGAAAATGAAAGAAAATAAATTAAAAATGTATCACATAGAGTGTAAGGTATAATTTTTCAAACCGAGCTTTCATTTCGCATAACATAATTATTACGGCCAGTCCTATATGATTTTCCCTAAGGGAGACAATTCGATGTTTTATCCGCGCTCATATCACATCATTAGTAAGACCTGCGTGAATCGTTCCATTACTAGCAGGCTGCTGCTTGCGTTGCGGGTTGCAAAGAACGAATGTTGGAAACGTTTCTCGCTGTGAGGATAAATGTCGGCTTCCGAGGTCTCCATTGAATCCATGGTGCGTCTTGCCCTCCTCGCGATATTTGTGTCCAGGCTTACGGGAAATCTAGGAGCCTAAGAATTACTTTAAATATATGACTATCAAGAGAGAGTCAAAGCACGAACCCGGAATAACTTATATACTCATTACATGAGAGCTCCAATAGTCAGATTATAAACATCGCGGCCCAAAAAACAGAAAAGATTAAAACTACATCTTTTCATTGATTAGTAAAAAAGTAGATTGGCAAGTTCAGTATTTGCATTATCAAGGGCATCAATTTAGAAACTTTATCGGAGCGATTTCCTTACCGACCATCAGCTTAACTCATTTCTTAGACCACAGCCTGGTATCGAAACAATTTGCTAACAATGTAACATCCTCGAAAAAGTGAAAAAGGAGAGTATCATCAACCTTGACGCGTCACACTGCGATCCAGATGAACGTATACTTTCACAAACTCGAGTTGTTTTCTGTATAGAAGAACAACCTAAGCGCCTGCCGTTTCAAAATTATAAATTCATAGCGCAACTACATCTTTCAGATGCTGATTGAATAATGATTGATTATCTAAGTTTTAGAATTCCGCTGTAATATCCTCGACATATTTATGGTGTCAACGTTATTTTCTTTATATTCACAAGATCCACAAGAGTCACATATTTATCGAACTGACGAGGTATGATCTCTTAATTCATAATAGGACTTCATTATTTATCTCTAATATTTACTTTGAAGCTAACTTTGTACATCAATTCTACAAAATAGATATCTACTTATTTACAGAAAATACCCACTCATTCATTGATTGATGATTAATATTACGAGATAACTTCTCTATCATATCTATTTTATTTCTCAAAAGATTTTCTTTTTTTATAGTTAATCCCCGATAAGATATTATCTTCTTATGGGTTATTTTGTTCAAAGCTTTAAGAGCCTAATTGTACATAACGTACGTCCTATACGCTGAAGCAGAGTTAATGTTTAAAATGTATACAAATAAATATAAATTGAACTAAATCGATATTTCTTAACCATACTTAAGACTAAAGTATCAAATCTCTTGTGCCAAGCAACTGAAAGCGGAATGAAGGAATAGTAGTGCCTGTTTGATGAGTTTTCTGGAAGGAAGGTTATCAAGGTTAATTCACAGATTGTGGAGAAATAATCGTAATGTCGGGACGTCGTGAAGTTGGAATGTTCCAATACACAACTGAAAACAACCTGCATGGTAATATCGTTGTCAAATCCCGCTTCGGTTTGTAAAGCTAAACAAAAACAAAGTAACTACCATTTTAATACGAGTAGCTAGAAATGAGAGAGTTAAATAGTTCCTAGACATTGAGGTTTTTATTTTAGCCTAAGTCTCAATCTGTTAGCGCGGAGGTTTTGGAGTGACACGTATTAATAAATTGTGTAATATATAATCATCAGAAAAAAGTGCTGGTTATTTAGGTGAAGGTCATTTTTGCTAAGTTTCTTGTCTACTGAAAATCTATTTAATGACTTCTCACGCATGCTAGGAAGAAAAAGAATCGTAAGCTCAAAAATCCTCAATTGGTGAGGGTTAATGATGTCATCTTATAATTACAATCTATAACTAAAACTTTTTTGCCATGACGAGCTTGCACTTTAAAATCAGTCACAAACCTACCAATCCAATGAGCATGCCTATTGCGAAATTTTTTGGCGAATAGATTGGTAACAGGAGGCGACCATGATTTTTTGTTTAAGCATATATTCCTATAATTTGCCTCAATCTCCACACGTGCACACTTCATTCAACGAAGTAATCGTGGAAAAAAATTAATATTGAGAACGAATCAAACAACTCTGCCGAGCGAGAAACTGTCAATTTCCTCACGGCATATTTGCTTGCCATATCTGGAAGAGCAGCCATAACGCACAGACAAGAGAAATGATCTGCGCACAGCGGCAGTGGTCAGAGTCGTATGACCCACACTTCCAAAAAGATCCATGTATTTACAGTATACTTCTATATACGATCTATACATAATCGACTACTTGTGAATCACTGTCATGAAATAATTTCCTTTTTTAGATATGTATTGATCGTTGTGTTCTTGGTCTAAATCACTTTACACACAGGTTGTAAAAAGGCCCGTTTATAATAAGGCTATAAGACCTGCTGTATAAAACGAGTAACATGATGTTGCCGAGTGTGAAAGTTTATGAACGAGTTCAAGTCTCAGTGAAACTTATGAACCGTTTTGGCCAAAGCATAAACTATAAGCATGAGTTAAGCTGACTAAATTTTTTATATTATTATGTCCATCTAATGTATAACTTTTTAAAGTTATCTCTACTAGTAAAAGGTCTGAACATTTACAAATTTTTGCCTCTGTGCCTTACAGCCTGAGGTTATGGTAGTGGGCGAAAAAGGCTATAGATAAGGGCACCAGGAGGAGAGGTGGCAAGTCAGGGGGCGCTATGTGGAGCGCCTGGGTTTGAATATATCGAGTAGCCTAGCTTTTCACGTGTCTCCCTTATCGGGCCTCACAGATATTGGGTATTCATGCCTAATCAGGAACTCAAGAGGAGGATACAACACTTCTATCATTCCCTGGTAAGCTTGGTACCATACTATACATTAGTGGCGTAAATTAAATTGTCTTTGCAAATAATTAAGAATTTTAACGTAATAATTAACAAATATTTATCTGCACTATATTGTCCTTACATTGAGTTAAATATTGATATTAAAAAAATATGTTAAGATTATTAAACTATCAACATATATCTTAAATTATTTGTGTATGTATAACTAAAAGATTGGAGTATGAGCGAGAAGTATAAGAAACAGAGAGAAATAAATACCACTATCATCTGTTTGGAAAGGTGTGGCAAATATACATTGTGCATACGACTGCGGACTCTGATTATAAGTTGCTGAGGTAATTCTCTAGGCTCTCTTTTCAGAGGGAGATAGCTGCCAGTGGAGGAAGTAAGTACAGATTAGTTGCCACCTTATAATGGGGGAAACATGTCAACAACTACTTCCACAGCCAGTACCCTCATCGCTTTTAATCTTGACCTCGTTCCACCCTCTAACTAATAAATTCAAGTTAGTGTTCGTACGCTTAGACATTTAGTTAGAAGAAGTTGTGACAGTAATATCAAACAATCTATATAGTGGTTAAACCATTGAAGTTCATTGAATTTCTTCTGAGAATTCTGCTCTATAATGCCGCGTCTTCATTTCTCGAAAGCAATCCGTCAATTTGCACCACTGTGATTAAACCTAAGAAATATCCGATATCTTTTCTTTCTCTCCACTATATACAATATGATAAAGTTCGTGTGATAAGGCTTTACGAAAGATGTCTTAGTGTAACAATAATTGTTGCTACTTATTACTAATCAGGACACTGTAGTTTTATGAGATCAGCACCACAAACTGAGAGGCGAATAGACTTAATCTGTCTCACAAATCGGAGTATGATCGAACCGATGTGTGACTACCTGTTGCTCACTTCGAGACAGAGAGGTATTTTCACAATCGTGAGATCTTCGAGAGTAATGTAACGTACAACTTCAATAACTACGTTTCTCTCTACAGCTTCGCTCTTGGTAACACTTTATAGAGATCCTTCACTCTTCACTCCAACACCCCACGTAGTCTTACTAGCATGTTTACAACCTCCTAGCTGTATGATACCTGTACAAATCTAAATGTTAAAACCACTTCACTCACACCATCCTCTTCTCCGATCAACTTGGCTCCACTGAGTATCCTGCCGTCAATTTTCCGCAATGAAAGTTTCCATTGGATTTGGCACGTATTGTCGCCACCTGCGCTCGACCGCTCTCTCTCTTGCATTCCTTGTCCACTAACTCATTTACTCGATTCTTGGTGAAATCTTCCTTCTTCTTATCATTGACCTCCCCCTTTACCAACACTACTGCAGCACCCACTTGAATCTATATTTCCACTGACTCACTTACTTCACACCCTGCTACTACAACCCGTACACCAATATCGAGTTCAATTATCTCATCTTTGGGTTATAGTTCCTCCTATCAAGACGCATATGCAGTGGAGTAGCACACAAGCGAGCACCAATGATCACTATGTCACATAAACCATCTTTATGTAGACATAGAGATCGATATTAAGGAATAAAAAGATTATTGATTGCACGAGGAGCTATTTAACATCGTAGGGGGTCTGCGAATGCTATTATACATGTGACGAAAATGTTAACACGGTACCGGTTTCCAGAGGTTTTTAAGAGACAGATTCTCTATTGGTCTACTCCTAATGGCATACTGACTCTTGCTATAGGCTTTAACTTCACGTGAGGCATATCACACACACACTCTATATATCTCATCAGGCTAAGTTGAGGGAGTAATTTTTTCTTGAGTCTCTGACTTGTATTTTATCTCTTGTTATAAGGCATTCCTCTTCTTTATTAAATATCTTTTTCAGAAAATACCTAATGACTTGTCTTATAAAATTTACCCGCTCATACTATGATATGTAATGTACGTTTTACTTTACATCCTAAATCATTTGATAGTTCTAAACACCCAAAGAACTTAGGTTTCTATTTTGGAGGTACACTTTAACCCTTGATATGAGTATTAATATGTCGTGCTATGTATTTTGCTAACACATTCATAATACATTTTTTATATTATATTCCTCAACAATCTAGCGAGGCGTTAATGATTTTATTAAAAAACATTCGAAGACAAATTATAAATCTATAGGTAAATCAAATGATCTTTCTGTCTATTGGATTCTCTTCGCACTAGATATTGAAGTACCTCAAAATTATATCTAATAACTTCACTAGAGACTAGTTGTCGAACTTTACTAGTAAATATATATAAGATAAAATTATATTACCCACCCTCTTAAAAATAAATTTTTACAAATTGTTGGTGTTAACGTCTAAGAAATCTTAATGTTTAAGAAGGTAAAGCAATGTTCTATTGGGCCATTGTTTGGGTCCATTTGAAAAAGAAGAATTCTGGTCTGAGAACCAATCTAAGTTATTTGTCACTTATGCAGTATAGGAATATAACACACAGTTACTATAGTAAAATCGAAAACTTTTAATATTTCATATCAATTACATTTTATATTTGGAATTAAGAATTGTGTATGTAAGTTAATTATTTTTTGTATCGAGTTATTTTTGGCTGCAGCTAACACATGGCACGCTAAAGAGGGCTGCCATAAAAATATCTTACAACTATAATTTTAAACTTGCGTGAGTAACCCTATACACGAGCATGTAGTCCGTGAAAGTTCATGATAGACATGGAAAAAAGGGAGTGCATGAATTTAACTACTAAATAGACTACACGCTTTTCTTACTCTATTTTCCATCCTTCTCAGCACATTTTCCTCTGAGATAAGCCGCTCACATACTTTAGTTATTTGAAAGAATACGAAGCATTAATGGTATTTAATCAGAAACTTTATTAAAGATTAAAAAATACGATAACTACACACCACAGCAGCCATTGCATATGTCGTTAGCGTTTTCCGTGAACAGCTTCCTTTGACAATTTGTAATTAATAGGTTTCTTCCTGTAAACAAGGAGAAATATTAAGTTAAAGATTTATTATGGCCTAATCACATTGTAAATCTACCTACGTTTCCATCAAGAGGAAAATCGCGACATTGCAATAATAGTGATCTGCAGTGTATTTAAGCGAACTAATGTTTAGAGTCTTGTTCAAGGAGCTAAGACACCGACGAAGAACTTCATAATTCTTTAAATCTGTTCTAGTTTTGTATGGATTCTGTTTTTTTAGGCTATATTATATCTCATACCTCTTATCGCGATTTCTACTGTCTTGAGACACCGGAGTCAATTGATAATTGTATTTCTAATTCTAAAATGGTCTTTTGTAGAGTAACATACTAAATATTCATACTAAGAGTAACACGACATTGATCATATACTGCATCTAATGCGTGGTTGAAAAATGGATCTTTACCTTGAGAGCGTATCGTAGTCGTTTCTCGATCAGGACATTGCTTTCATGTATGTTATCTAGTGTTCTCTAAATATCTCTCCTTCTTGCTTGCCAATTCCTAGAGGCAGCGCTCCGCTTAAGTAATATTAATACTCATTTATTTTAAAAAATCGTCTTTTACAGACAGGATAGGTCACTTGTAAATCAAAAGAATAGATAATCTTCGAGGTAAGATTATAATGAATTATTGTGTACTTGTTGACCTCGAAAGACATAACACGAATGTAGGTTTAGGAGTTAGCGTACTCTGACCCTTTCCTTGTATCCTAACTATGACCAATTTACGAAATTATCTAATATATATGAATTATACATAATTATGATACTAGATGCAATTTTTGAAATTTTGTTAACTGTTTAGTGGGTCTGGCGGTTAATCTCACCTTACATTATTTTCCGGTCTGGTTTAAATACGCGGTCTTACTATAGGTCCGTCAATGAAATAAAAGAAGTATTACGAAACCAGGTTCCCATATGTAAACTTTTGGATCCTGAAAAAATGTTCTACTATTATATTTTGAGCTTATTATTTACACATACACTCCCTCTTTTCCAACTATGACCATTAGAATTATCAATTATGAATTTATTTTGAATAGTTTCTAGAGCATCTAAATTTTGTTAATTTAGGGTTTTCGGTTAATTCCTTCATTATTTTCGGTCTGGTTTAAGACGGTCTTTCGGTGAAGAAAAAAAGAATATCTACGAAAACCAAGTTCTTAGTAAATTTGGATTCCGAAGAATATTTTTTATATTACTTTTAAATACCTCGTGTGATCAATTCACACAGTGAGAAAGAGTTCTAATAAGTCTGATAAATCTCAACAAGACCTGAATTATTTTCTTTTTACCAGACTGCATAAGTATCCCATCATTAGGTTCCTTTTGTTTACATTACTTAGTTGGACATATTGAATTCTACTTCTTGTTTAGAGTCTCGAGGTACCGATAAGAATCGGATTCGTAATATCTTTTTAAAAATTTAACAGATTAGCTGATAAAACCCCTAAAACTGGGCTTTAAATGTATTTGTGATTTCACTCACTTTGCTCTGACATTGAACTCATCAAAAAATCTTCTAAGGACATTCAAATGGAAAGTTGGTGCAATCATTTTTCTGTGGGTTTTCCATTCATCTCCTGTAATCATAATTATATTTTATTAAATGGATGTGAAATAAAATAACATTTCTTAGGGAACTAATGTTTGTGTGGTTTAAGTTGCAAATATTGTTAATCTGTGTGGATAAAGATATCGCGTATATCAATGCGAACACTATAACAATTAAAAAAACGTAGAACATTTTTTCTATGTTTTTTTAATAATATTTTTTTAAATAAAAATTTAGTAAAACCAAAGGTTTCTGATCATGAAATCTATTTTTACTTTTTTATGCTCGACCACATTGAACAACTGTAGTCTTCATTAAGATATTTGTTTTAACCTACCGTAGCTGATGAGGAGACCGTTTCCAAACCAAGGTTGGAAAAATCTGTATTCTGGTGATTTCTTGAGATGAACGTTGCTTCCTAAGACCAACTGTAACAATCAAATTTATGGTTATTAAATTGCATGAGCTTTCGATATTGTAAAAAGGTTAGGTCTTCCGGTGTACCGCGTCCGAGTAGAGACACTGTCTGTATAAGGATCAAAAAATGTGGATTCATTCTATTCTTTTTAGGGTTTAACTTTATTTTATAAAATGGATTAAACGGTGTACAATATTATAAAAACGTTACCTCAATATCTTGTGGGTTGACTAGCAAGACAAGAAGTTTAGGTCCAAACCAAACCTTAGCTAAGTCCTTGAATTTATTGTCGTAACTGATTTCCAAGGCAACTTTGAACAAATCTAAAACATTTTAATTAGTTAAATGTTATTATTCTAATTAGTTCAAAAGTGAAACTTACTATCCCCTCATTTTAATGGCAGTGTTCTTGTGGAAGCGTGTAAAAATTTTGACACGTTTTTTCTAAAATAAAAATGTAAGCATTATATGTTTATAATGCTTAAATTTTTTTAAATTTAGGAAATCAAAATTACGAGAGAAAATTCGTGGATGCTTTAATGTAAAAGAAGAAAATAAGAGACTTTACATATTTTTCCTCATCTAAGTATGATTCAACACTTTTTTACTGTTTTTTTTTATCATTTTTAAGTTAATTTAAAAAATACAATATATTACAAATTCTAATCTTCACATTTATGTTAATATTGACTGCCTCTCTAATATTTATAGCCTCCTTTTTTCCAAAATCAATTTTATTTACACAAACTTATGTTTCTACAATACTAAATATTTTTTCCTGTAATGTTTTAACAAATTTCTTTTATGTAAACCGCGAATTCTTAAGGATATATTTAGAACTAAGTTCTGTATATAAAAAACGACCAACGAATGAATATGTTAATAAATAATTTTTAAAGTTTAGATTTTAATCTTGTATTTTAGAATTAATAAAAAAGGTTTTGAAGGCCAACTCAGTAAAACTAGGAACCCTCTTCGTTTCTGAAGTTAAATCGCGGACGTGTATCATGATCGCGCTTAATTTGTAACATCTTTTGATTTTTTATTTCAAAAAAGCTAAATAATAGTTTGTGGGATGCTGTCATTTGTTGCATGATATGAGATGCAATTATTTAAAACTTACAACACGAACTTGATTTTACTTGATATGGGATTAATTTGGAAGTATCTGAATTCCGATTTCAATCCTGTCTTAGAATACATTCTAAGAATATTTCGTTGTGACTTTTCCTTATTTATTTTTATGGATTAAAATAATACATAATGTAATAAGGCAGTAAAGTGGCATTTTATTACTGTAAAAAATCAGACTTGAGGCAGTAAAGTATAAACACGTCTGAAAAAACAACATTATCGTTATATTTTTTCCCATTTCGTATTGTCTTCCGATTCGGAGTCAAATATTGAGTAATTGAAAATCGGTTTATAACCATGGTGCACTGTTATGGACATTGAGCCAAAAATTAATTTAATTTAAAATACTGTTTTATCTTAATACTAAACATTTTTCTGTATAATTTAATTTACAGTTAGATATATCAGTGGCCTTATTCTTTTGTAAGACAATGTAATATTTTAATAAGTTTCGTGTTTCTTACCATGATGATTCCTAATTTTCAAGTAATAATGTGACATTCCAATAATAGGTAATCCAGGTCCTGGAAGTTTTTCTGCTAATTCGTACATATGCGCTCTCTTACTTCTCCAGTTATAGTAGTAAACAGCGGCCGCAACGGCCACTAGTCCTAATAGCACTGACAACATTCTGCCTCTGAAAAATATATTCTAACATATTATACAAATTTAATTAAAATTTAGCTTAATTTTTTAAAAACCTTTTATTATAGACCAAGAGCCCAGGGGTGTTTTGTTAATAAAAAGTGTAATGGTTGGAACCGGTCTCAATTTTTCGTAAATATCTTCCTGAACAAGGATTTGCAATTCTGCCGACTCGTATCGGATGGGTGTCCCAGGCAGAACGCACTTTACATGTCAAATTTACCACCGAAGTTAATAAAAAGTGTATTGGCTGGAAACGGGTTTAATTTTTCGTAAATACCTTCCTGAACAAGGATCTGCAATTCTGCCGACTCGTATCGGATGGGCGTCCCAGGCAGAACGCACTTTACAGGTAAAATTTACCACCCAAGTTAACAAACAGTGTAATGGCTGGAACCGGTCTCAATTTTTCGTAAATATCTTCCTGAACAAGGACCTGCAATTCTGCCGACTCGTATCGGATGGGTGTCCCAGGCAGAACCTTTGACACCTAAAATGCATTCTGCCTGGGACACCCCCTAAATTGCACCGATATTATAGACTTAACATTGTGTACATGCTTCACACAAATTTATGCTAATTGGTTTAGAGTTAAGATATATATATATATATATATATATATATATATTATATATATATATATATATATATATATATATATCATAAACTCTAAACCAATTAGCATAAATTTGTGTGAAGCATGTACACAATGTTAAGTCTATAATATCGGTGCAATTTAGGGAGTTAAACAAACAGGTAGTAGCAAAGCTTTAAAAAATAAAGCTGGTTGAAGGGTTTATTTAAGAATTATAGGAGTAGCTCAGCTTTAAAAAATAAATCTGGTTGTAGGATTAATTTAAGAATTAAACAAACAGGGATACGAGTGGCACAGCTTTAAAAAATATAATAGTTGTAGGATTTATTTAAGAATTAAACAAACAGGTATATACGAGTAGGACAGCTTTAAAAAATAAATCTGGTTATAGGAATAATTTTAGAATTAAACAAACAGGGATACGAGTGGCACAGCTTTAAAAAATAGAACTGGTTGTAGGATTAATTTCCAAATTATGTTTTTATTATGTATAACTCTTAAATAAATTAACAATAAGGGACAACAGTCGTTTTAAATTATATTTATCATTTTTTGATGTTACCAAGTTTTGGAAAAATGAATAGTAGACCCAACTATACGTCTTTCGAACAATTATATGGTGTTAAATTATATTATTTTTTAGAAGAGGAAAAAAATTGAAGGAAAAAATATCGAGAATAAGGTTTTTATTTACAATATTTCACTTCCCATTTGAAGTGTTTAGTTTTTTAGATATTATGTTTTGAATCAAACTATAATTATCGGATTAGAGGTGGTATGTATAATTAAAGACTATAATTAAAGTATTTTAATGCATTTACGTATTATTTCGATAATTAAAATAGCCATGTATTAAACTTATTCTTATATATTCTTTAAATTAAATAATGTTTATTTTTATTCATTATCGTTATATTCTATCATGCTCTTTGTTATAGCTAATTTATTTTATTTCAGGAAAAAATATTTTTTAAAATATGACATGTAGTGGTTTGTGGTCAGATGTTATGAGAACACTCCATTGTTTTTTCTTTAATTTCCATGCATTTATTATGTAAAAGCAAATCAAACCGAATTTAATATTAATATGTTGTGACGAGTTTCATTTCCTTTGTTTGATAAAGAAAACTTTTAACCCACTACTAGTTTACTTGTTAATTTATTTTGCTGAACAAATGAAAAGTACGAGTTGATTCGAAGTGGATGATATGATCAGAATAAGTATAAATGAAGTTAATTGTAGTTTATAAAAATGAAAACTGTTATAGCAAACTACAGGATAAATTTGCCTTTATTTTCCTTTTTTGTGGACTTACTGATTTAGCGTTTTCTACTTTAATATAGAGAGTTTTAGTAATTATTATATTTATTAGTTTAATTATTAATTAACTAAGTTAATTAGTTAAGTTTTAGTTTTAGTTAGTTAAGTTTTTTTTATTAATTAATCAATTATGGGATAAACTGGGTAGCTTATAAGAAATTTACATTTAATTTATAGATAATTTAGTTTAAAAACCCTAAACATGTTATTTCGAAATTTCTTACCATGCTATTAATTAAACAAAAGAGTTATTATTTTTTATACTTTTTAAGTATATATAAGCATTCTTTGGAAATTCAGAGCTGTGGTAAGAAAATATTTTATTTTTAATAATTATCATGCTATCCTGGGAATTTAAGGACCTCCTGAAAAGTTTTTACTAAGTTTTCTGTCTGTATGTGTGTATTCATCTATTATGATCGTAGCTCCTAGAGAGTTGAAACTTGCTACAAAAAATTAGTTCTATAGTCGTGCTATCCGGAAGATATTTTTTGCGACATTACCCACCGGCAGCAGAAAAGATTATAAAACGTGGAAAGTGTTTTTAACAATTTGAAATTAAGCACGCATGTAGTTATATAAGACCAATAATGTGTCACGTTTTATCTCACCCTATCAGCACTAGTTCAATTTTTATCGAATAAATTGTATACTTGTTTGTCTTTATATGACTTGTCAAGGTATGTCAAAGTGTAAAAAAGTTTCTTTGAAAGTTTAAGAAAAGATATTCATTGGTATACGACACACGGCTAAAATCAGTCAACAGCGTAAGAAAATAATGCGAGAGACTCAATTAGGTTGGCCTGATTTAAAATTGAGGGCTTGGTTTAACACCCTAGATTAACCTCATTGGCTCCCTCGCAATATTTTCCCTCGTTGTCAACTGATTTTAGCTGTGCGTCGTACTATAGAAATCGTTTACGAAGTGTCTTTTTTACACTTTGACATACTTTAACACACGTTATCCTCTACTGTGTCCAATCCCATGGCGGTATCAAAATAAAACTGCGAACATTTTACTAACAGTTTAAGCTCTTATTTGGATTTTTTTTTAATTTAAAAAAGAAATGGCTTTTTGAGATATCAGCATTTTTATTTTATATTTGCACATAATTAAAACTTGTAAATAATCATCAAAAAGTTTGTAGAATCCATTTAAAAGGATTAAGTTTAATCTTTCAAACGCCACAAACGTAAAAATTTTACCCTTAGCAGAGTTATAGATACCAGCCATTTTTGTAGTCAAAGAAATTTCGAAAAAACACATTTTTTGGAAAATTCAGCACGTTACTGTGGCAATATGGCTGCACAGAATGAGCCAAAAATCTGGATTTTTTGTTCTTTTTGTAGTGCCTACCTTTCAGCCAAAATATATTAAAATCAGTGACATCAAGTCAAAAATGTACTTTTTTGTGTTGATTTGACATGAAATGACCCATATATCATATATCTGTATTTTCCAAAGGAAATGCGCTAAACCTTTAAAGATAACTGACTAAGCTTAAAGATAAGTAACTAAGCTTTAAACTAGTGCAAATAATAGTGCGTACTTCTAATTTTAGAGGCATAGTTTTGTACAACAACTGGATGATTATGCGTATTTGAGTGAAAATACAGACAAAATGAGTTACGAGCAGTGCTTGACAATTGAGTAACTGCTTAGGTTCTAAAGCATGAACCGGAACCACGCAATGGGCATGGTTCTTGCTTAAGCAAAGAAATGGGTTGTTTAGCACGGAAACACGCATTCTAAATGAAATTCGCCCGACAGCGGACCACCGCGCCGGAATTATTTTTTTTGTAGTTGTAAACTTATATAATGTAAAAAGCACGAAAACACGCATCCAAAGGAAATTCGCCCGACATGCGGACCACCGCGCCAGAATTTTTTATTCTACTTATATTTTCTGTATTATATTCTACCCAGAATAAAACAGTCTCTGGTTATAAAATAATCACTTATGGTTTTTAACTAGCATAAGTAAGTATAAACACTCATGCATGAGATGACTATATATCTTGAAACCATTTGCGAGAGCTTAGTACTATTATTCATAAGATTTATCTTTAGTATATTTAACGTTAAGGCATATATCTTAATATAATAATCATATAATAATGATAGCGTATATTATTCTCGGTGGCATTAAAAATAAATAATAGTAATAAACAAAAAATAAATAATAGTAATAAACATAAATCAACATACCTGTTATAAAGTTAAAATAAATAATTAATTTCTGCCTCTGCTCTTCTTTTTCTGCCTCCTTTAAACAAATAAAATAATTTCAATAATCTCAATTTTTATACTTTTCTCTTATTTTACACACAAAAAAAATTAAAAAATACTTCTATTTCAAAATATATCAATATTAGGTATAGGTTTTAAATTACTTTAACTTTTATATTAATTTATTAGATTTAATTTTTATTAGATTGTTTCTTACCTTTATCGATCGAAGAGCAAAGATATAATGGACAGAGAAATGGTCTGTCAAAGAAAGATATAAGGAAGCAAGGTACGTCACAAATCGTCACTATTTTACATGTTTGAGGTCAATGCTGAGTAATAAATTTGACATAAGAATTCGTAATTTGAGCGAGAAGAATTGTTTGAGTAAGGGTCAAGGGCATGTGGCCGGTTTGAGAAAAAATTGAATTTCATTCCAAAATATTGCTTTTGACGTTAGTGAATTGCCGTTTTTTCGTTAATAAATTTAATATTTGGCGTCAATTTTAATTGGTCAAAAATTAGTAAAATTAAAACATTATAGCTTATTGAATTATTAAATTAGCGAATTTTCAAAGAACAAATGAGCTTGTGAGATTGGGGTCATGGAGAGAGGGGGGTGAATTTTTGGAACTGATCAAGGCGAGAATATATATGTGTGTATGTGTATATATATATTATATATATATATATATATATATATATATATATATATATATATATATTGTGTGTGTGTATTTATTTATTTGTATTTATATGTTCGAGATTTTTGTCCTAGACGTCTCTATGGGACACGATAACTTTTGAACGCTTTCACGAGTCAAAATGAAACTTTGTAGAAAAATCAGCCTTTTTCAAGACCAGAACTCTTTGTTTATGAAATATGTGTGACGTCATTAACCCACATTAATGACCCCACAAACATTTTAAACAAATTCAAATCCACTCAAAGTAATATCAACACCAACAACGTCTTTCCACTAATCGAAGAATCAGCTACCGTCGATACTTGCTGTTGGAAATGAATATCTCTGGACCGGTTTCGGCAAAACACCATCATCAGCAGGCGGGGCAGCACTCGAGCTCTCAACTAATAAAGTTATATCAGTGATAAACTTCTATGCTCATTGAGACTAGAAGTTAACAGCAAGTATCGACGGTAGCTGATTCTTCGATTGCTTCTAACTTGCGGTAAATACAACCTTTTTAGTCTTTCCAGTAATATAAATTTTATTTGGCAGAGCAGGCTTTCGCTTATAATGCCATGTACAATGTCGTGGTGAGATGTTGAGTCTTTCAATACACGGAATGTAAATTGAAAGACAACATCTCACCACGGCACTGTAGATGGCATTATTGCCGAAAGCCAGCTAAAGTTTAAATTAGCAGAAAAAGACGTTGTTGGTGTTGATATTATTGAAGAAAATTCCACTGCGCTTACTGAAGTTACTGCTCAAAGGGTTTAAATCGGGCTGAAATGTTTTACACATGTACTATGTATGGTTTACAAAAATACGAAGTTCCATTTCACAATCCTAGGTCCATTAACTTGTTTATCATTGGTTAATTAAAATTGGAATACTGTTATTATAAACTATACTTTGTCTTTTATTATTCATAGATAAAACATAATCATGATTTTCTGGGTGAATTCTGTAATATTGAACATGTAAATGAAAAAGAGACAATCTATAAACATATATAAAAATTTAATTTTATTTACTTATTTTCTTTTTAGCAATTTATAATGTGTGTCATGATGTCCAATTATTTCTCTTAAAATTAAAATGTTACAGCCAATATTAGTTGTAATTTATTTGAGACCTTGATTTTATAAAAACTCAAATTAAATTTTTAACATTTTGTTTGAAAATGTTTATTTTTAGCGAATTTCCTTTGGGAAAAAATTCGCTAATGGGATAGGCGTCATGGCGGAATTCGAACCTCGGACCACGACACAAATCCGTTTCAGAGGTCCCTAATGACGAAAAAAAAAATTTCGCGAGACTTTATATATATATATATATATATATATATATATATATATATTATATATATTATATAATATATAATATATATATATATATATATATATATATATGTATATGTATTTCTAGACACTTTCTTGTAAACACTCTATCTTTCGAACGGATTAATATTTTTTAACCAAACTTAGTACAAAAATCAACCTTCGGGAGGAGACGAACCCTATTGAAAACCAGGTTTTTGTGACGTCATTAACCCGGTTTACTGAGTCAGCGAAATTTAAAAAAAATCGGCAAAATTCAGGGTTAATATTTTTTGCCGTGAAAAAGGTCAATATTTATGTTTTTTGAGACGCTGAATCGAATGAAACCAGTCCGAAGTCGATACGACCACTCTAAGTAACCTAAAAATCGAAAAAAACCATTGTAAATTACAGAAAACCAAAATTTAGGTCGATAAAAAATAAATTTCGAGTAGGGTGTCGTTTTCTTTGTAATTTTGGGCGCTAAATCGAATGAAACCGGTCCGAAGTCGATACGACCACTCTAAGTGACCAAAAAGTCGAAAAAGCCACAAAAATAATAGAAAACCAAAATTACGGTCGTTGAAAATTAAATTTCGAGTAGGGTGTCGTTTTCAATGTTTTTTGGGCCTCTGAGTTGAATGCCGGTGGTGCGGAGTCAATACGACCACTCAAACCCAGAGTACCTGGGTTCACATCCTGGAAGGGTCGATAATTATTTACCGTTTTTTTACGTAATATAAGTTTACAACTAGAAAATAATTCTGGCGCGGTGGTCCGCTTGTCGGGCGAATTTCCTTTGGATGCGTGTTTCCGTGCCTTTTACATTATATAAGTTTACAACTACTAAATAAATAATTCCGGCGCGGTGGTCCGCTGTCGGGCGAATTTCATTTAGAATGCGTGTTTCCGTGCTAAACAACCCATATCTTGCTTATGCAAGAACCATGCCCATTGCGTGGTTCCGGTTCATGCTGTCAAGCACTGCTCGTAACTCATTTTGTCTGTATTTTCCAAAGGAAATGCGCATAATTATCTAGTTGTTTGTACAAAACTATGCCTCTAAAATTGAAAGTACGCACTATTATTTGCACTAGTTTAAAGCTTAGTTACTTATCTTTAAGCTTAGTCAGTTATCTTTAAAGGTTTTAGCGCATTTCCTTTGGAAAATACAGACAAAATGAGTTACGAGCAGTGCTTGACAGCATGAACCGGAACCACGCAATGGGCATGGTTCTTGCATAAGCAAGATATGGGTTGTTTAGCACGGAAACACGCATTCTAAATGAAATTCGCCCGACAGCGGACCACCGCGCCGGAATTATTTATTTAGTAGTTGTAAACTTATATAATGTAAAAGGCACAGAAACACGCATCCAAAGGAAATTCGCCCGACATGCGGACCACCGCGCCAGAATTTTATTATTTTATAACATCAATAAACATTCTATAAATATACCTGACTATTATTAGGATATTTAAATTATAGAGATCGGATCTTAACAAGAAAACTATGACGGACATTATTATCACGTTTAGAAGTTATTTAATTATATAATATAATATTTGATCAGAAATTATATGAGTCTACCCAGATGTATGTATTATTACTATGTGAGTTCATTATAATGTGTGAGCTTATTTAATAAACTATTGTATAATTTTACTATAATGAAACAACATTTTAATGATAATTATTTAACATTTATTATTAATGAATGAATAAATAACATTATTTAATAATAAGTTAAATAATAGTAAACAATGAATCTTTGAATTTAAACGACGGGTCTGCGTTAAATACAATTTTATAATGATATAAAATTTATAAAAGGGACCGATCAATTTTTGTAACACTTTCCTGGGGACAGACCCTGAATGTTTATGGGGGGGGGGCTGACCGAAAAATATTTTATTGGATCAAAAACCGTTTCAGGTCAAATAAAGTTATTTAGAGCAATAAAAAAATTGATTTTTGTTGGACACCCCTAAAATTTATTAGGGGGTTTTTATTTTTTGGTGGATAAAATGGCTGTATGACTAAAAAAGGCCAGTGCGAAAAAAAAATTGGTGGAAATTGTCTTTGTAATTATGTACCTTGAAAAAGACTAAGTATATAGCTTAAAAGCTTGGTAGATCGATTTTTTATTCTTTTTAGACCATTTCCACCCAAAAATAAAAAGTTATAATTCTTAATACTGTGGTCTCTAACCTTTTAATATTAAAAATAAATGACTTTCCCCTCGCCATTACCTTCCTCAGAAATTAATAGTCATAAATTCCTTGGATTTGCCTTGGGAGCTAAATCAATAAATCCCTCGGCTTCACCTTGGGAGTTAAATTCATTGGTTCCCTCGGCTTTCGCTTTCTCCTAAGGTGTATAAATAACTATTATTGCCTCATCAATTGCTTTATTGAGTTATAACTTGGTTGAAGTGTATCCTAAAGAATATATTTGGTGTATCCCAAGAATATATCAAGGTGTGTTTGTCAGTTGATTAATATATAATATAATTATGAAATATATTGCATTCAAAAGATAAGAATTAATATAAACTAGGCTGTCAAGTATGACCAATGACATTATTAAAGCTTTCGTGAATATTGAAACAAAGTTTTTGCATTTTTCATGATTGAAATGCTGTCAACTACAACTGTAATAATTTTAAAAGCTTTTTTTAATCTCAAGTATAATAACCTAGAAATTTGGATACCTAATAATTATGAGGTCGAGAGTAGCAAGACATAAATAATACCACCTTAATGTCAATATTACCCAAGCCTTAAGGCTTGGGTAATATTGACATTCTAAGGACAAGCGTAGCGATTCCTAACTAATACCACTTAAGGCTTGGGTAATATTGACATTCTAAGGACAAGCGTAGCGATTCCTAACTAATACCACTTAAGGCTTGGGTAATATTGACATTCTAAGGACAAGCGTAGCGATTCCTAACTAATGGTTTGGGTAATATTGACATTCTAAGGACAAGCGTAGCGATTCCTAACTAATACCACTTTAAGGCTTGGGTAATAATGACATTCTAAGGACAAGCGTAGCGATTCCTAGGTTTGGGTAATATTTACATTCCAAGGACGAGCGTTGCAAGGTTTTGAGTTAGAAGAGACAGCATACACAGATCTTATGAAATGTATAGAGACCAATCTTTTAAACAGGAGGAATGAGTTTCTGTTATGTCGGAAAGGAGACAGGAAAGCTTGGTTCTATAGTTCTTTTGCTTGTTTTAGTTTTTGTTTTATAATCTGAGGCCTAAATTTCATTATTTATTTATTTATATATATTAGTCCAACAACCAGGCTTAAAAAATGTGACTTTTGTACTACTTCCAACCAAATTTTTATAAAATATACCTCTAATTATGAAAGAAAAGTATAGTCTGTCTATCCAGAGTTGAGCCCTTCATATGAATGCGCTCGCTCAAAATATTTTAAAATCGCATAAATTCCAGTTTTTCTTGTAATAAGTGGTTCTCTGTAGGTCGTGTGCAAAACATGAATAGTACTTTTTTAAAGCTGATAAAATTTTCTATAGAAGGAGTATTTTTTCGTCAAAATCGGATAAATACAACTAAAGTTATGACGTTTGTTAAATGGCCAAAAAATGTACAAAATGCGCAAACATTCTTCCCAAAAAAATTCCCTGACTTTGCATAAATTAACCATTTTTTAGTGTTTTTGAAAGAGCCATAACTTTAGTTGCAGTTATCTGATTTTGATTACTGAACACTCGTCGGTGCGGCTCTTGGACAATATCTATTTTTTCCTAAAATGCAATAAATATTTTATTTACATGCATATAATTCTTAACATAATTATAAATGCCCGACTTCGTGATAACCCCCACTTGTGACATAATTATTAATAATAGAACATTTTTTTAAAAGAAATTTGTTTAAGACGTCTGTTTTCTTCGTAAAATAAAACAAACAATCTGTTTAAATTTAAAATTATAATTACTATGAGAAAAAATTACTAAATTGTTATGTATAATTCTCTCTGACATCAGTCACGTATGTACTAAAAAACGTCATTATTCATCATATCATAGTTATTGTTGAAATTTTGTTTTTTTATATAAATGAATACTAAATTTTATGTTTATTATAGTACGACACACGGCTAAAATCAATTGACACCCGCCAAAATCTCAATGCTTTCAACCCTCATTTTAAATAAAAAAATCCCTTCTTTATAGTAACAAAAAAAAAATCCCTACTCTGGCAACACTGAAAGTCAGGTTATGTTTTGAATTTTATGATTTGTTTTTATTTGATATCGTATTTTTTTATTTTTAAACATTTATTTATTTACTTTTTAAGTAGGAATATCGTTGTATCTTATAAATTTACCTAAGTGTTGCATTAAATTTGTTCGGGAAGTATGAATTAAGTGAAGTTAAAGTTAAAGTTTTTGATTACGTAATGCAATGGATCATAATAGTTCTATGATAAAAGTTTGACGATTTTAATAAATTGTCAGCTATAATTTACTTTTTTCCAAAATAAACTGCTTTTTTGTGTTATGTTGTATAATTGAATGCGTATTGTTTCATATTATAAAATAATATGACACAATATGCATTCATGACTTAAAAAAGTCAAGAATGTCATCTATTGAAAGACATTGGCATTTTCGAAAAAAAATGCTGTCTTTTGGTTGACAGACCCCAGACCCTACGCTGTACTCTAATAGCAAGAAATGCTTGAAGAATACATCATTGTCCATGCGTCAAATATAGGCACTCAAATCATATTACAACTCTGCAATAATTGGATGAATTAAACAGATTGGAATGGAACGAAACGAACTCGAACAGATAAATATGCACAATGAGGGAAATAAAAGCGACGCGAGGTTACAAATATTTACAACCAGTGTTGCGTTTTTATGATTTTATTTACAAAAAAGGTATTTTTTTATTCCGAGGTTGGCATAAAGTGGAGGGGGAAAGAGCGGGGTCGGTCTAAGCCAATAGAATTCTTTCCCTCACAGATTTTTGGCGGGGTGTCAATTGATTTTAGCCGTGTGTCGTATTATAACTTAAAATACCATTAATTAAATTGGGCAAGGTATTTAAAAATAATTGAAGATAATAAAGTATAATAGAGATGATAAAAGAATACTTTATTGTCCAAGAGCCAGGCCTAAAAAATGTGTCTCAATTTGTACTACTTCAAACCAAATTTTTCTGAAAATATACCTTTAATTATGAAGGAAAAGCACAGTGTGCCTATATTCAGAGTAGATCCCTTCATATGAATGCGTTCTCTCAAAATATTAGAAAATCGCACAAATTCCAGTTTTCTTGTAATAAGTGGATCCCTGTACGTCGTGTGCAAAACATGAAGAGAACTTTTTTTAAAGCGGATAAAATTTTCCATAGAACGATTGTTTTTTTGTCAATATCGGATAAATACAACTAAAGTTATGACATTTGTTAAATGGCCAAAAAATGCACAAAAAGCCAATATTTTTCCGAAGGAATTTGCTGACTTTGCATAGGTTAACAATTTTTTCAGTGTTTTTGAAGAGCCATATCTTTGGTTGCAGTCATCCGATTTGGATGGTTAAACACTCGTTTTACAGAAAATTGTATCACCTTTAAAAATGTTCTTTTTATGTTTCGCATACGATCCACGATCTAAGGAAAACTAAAATTTGTTCGATTTTATAAAATTTTGAGCATGTTCAGTCATATGAAGGGCTCCACTCTGAATAGGCAGACTATGTTTTTTCTTCATAATTTAAGGTATATTTTCATAAATATTTTATTTGAAATAGTACTAAATGTATCATATTTTTTCAGGTCTGGCTCTTGGACTGTAATCATTTATTGCTAAGGCTATTAAATTTTTGACCTTAAATGTGCAGCATTTATGTGTATTTTTGTTTTTCCTCATTTATACCGTAGTTATATATTACTTTTTATCATTTATACCGTAGGTATATAGGAAAAGTATTGTGAATAAAAATAAATCCGAAACCAGTTTGTCACCTAAATTAACCGTTTTTGGTGTTTAAGGCCTCCAAATAACAAAAATTTAAGGCTTAGCAAAAATTTCGAAAATTTATAAAATGTGGAAACATGTTTTGACCGGATTGACGCATGAACTCACATATAGTCATTTATGCCAAGTTTCATGTCATTATCAGCATTAGTTTAATTTTATTGAATTTTCATCGAGTATGGTCAGTGCCTTGACGGGGGACCGCTGGGAATCAAACGGATGTATTTACTATCCTAACGAGTAGGACATGTTGCACTAAATATATAAATACTATAAATATGGTGATTTTCATATTTTAAGGACGAACGAAGCGAGTTTAAAGTTAGGAGGTTGAACACAGCGAATCCGATGTGATAAGGAAAAGAACCAAGATATCCCGTACTCGATTTTTTATTTTATTTTATTTTATTTTTTCAATGTTTGTGGAGAAAATTTTGAGCCTCTAGGTAAGAATATTTTAGCCCCCTAAACATTTAACTAACAGAACTTTCTTTCGCGGGTTTAGTATAAAAGTATGTTACGATATATCTGTATATAAATACCTATATATGCATAGAGACTATTACTATTACTAGAGACGCCCTGTTGGTTAAATTTTGAAACTTCGAAAAAGTAACCTGACAACCTTCGATAAAAATAAAATCAAATAATCAGTACAAAATTACATATAGGCTATGTCCCTTCTAGTATATATCTCTATGTATATATGCATATAGTTGACCAAAGTTAACAGATGATGATAGTTAAGATCAAGATGGCTTCTGAGCCTTAACTGCCCCTTCTCATTTATGAAGTTAGGGATACTAACTGGTCATTATCTTATTAAAAATTACCTCCAGAAACTAGGTTTGACAGGTACACAATTTGTCTCAGGTGCCTAGAGAATGATAACGATTTGAGTCTGTGCTAGGCCAGGGTGGCTGGTCTACTACTAATACTACAACTTCTACTAATACTACGTCTAGGGTCCAGAATACTATTAGAACTGTCAGGTGGGAAGGCACCCGCGGATGGTGTTTGTTATATGAATAAATTACTAGGGGGCCGTGAAAAGGTTATAGGGGGTCCGCGAGGTAATAGGCAAAATATTATTGAACGAACGTATATAAGTGAGTTATTTCATTTTAGAAGATTGAGACGGCGCGATTGTTTGTGTGTTTGCGTGTTTGTGTGTTTGTTTGTACGTGTCGCGATAACTGCCGATTTTGATAAAATTTTGTATACAGGTAAAACTAATTATGTGTCAGAGCTTTATAGTTTTTGGTAATATTCCGAAAAATATTTTCCAAATGGCGGATCGGATAAAAAAAAATTTTGAGCGAAAAAATCGTGTTGTATATCGTTTTAAAGCTCTTAAAGAGTAGAAAAAGAAAATATATGTTTCATGGTCAACATTTTAAAATTTTTTGAATAATTTAAAAATGGCGGCTAAAATAATGAACTCAAAAAATTTAAAATTAAAGGAATAACTCGAGTAATATATCGTTGTAAAGCTCTTGATTAGTAGAACAAAAAATGTTATATACTAAATTCCGAAAAATTCAACATGGCGGCCATAATTTAATATAATAATTAGTTTTTACTCAATTTATAAGAATTTACAAGATAAAGATCTATTGTAATATACTTTATATACTTTTATACAAGTAAAATTAACTATATGTCAGAGCTGTATAGTTTTTGGTAATATTCCGAAAAATATTTTCAAAATAGTGGCCAATATGGCGGACCGGATAAAAATTTTTGAGCAAAAAAATCGTGTTGTATATCGTTTAAAAGCTCTTAAAGAGTAGAAAAATAAAATATATATTTCATGGTCGACATTTAAATTTTTTTTAATAATATAAATGGCGGCTAAAATAATAAACTATGTATTATTATAAACATACGCAATCAAGCGAGCGAAGCGAGCCTTTTTTACTTTGCATCAATATAAATCTACGCAATCTAGCGAGCGAAGCGAGCCTTATTTACAATATATTTTATTATAAATGTAAGTAATCTAGCGAGCGAAGCGAGCCTTCTTATACTATGCATGAATATAAATCTACGCAATCAAGCGAGCGAAGCGAGCCTTTTTTACTATGCATTAATATAAATCTGCGCAATATAGCGAGCGAAGCGAGCCTTTTTTACAATAAAAATAAAATAAAATGCCCGTTTTAGGGCCTTTCGGCCCATCAGGGTATTAACCCTGCGGGAACCACCACCTCAGGTGGGTTGCATCTACTACACTCTAAGAATTAAATAAAGTTGGCGAAATCTTTTTAATACAAATACTATTCATAAAATCTTAGAGCATAGCCCGGGCTGCGAACCCCGGACCTCCGGTGCCGAAATCGAACGTTTTTTTAAGGATGACACGCAAAATCGTGAAGCGTTCCACATTTTTTTACAATATATTTTATTATAAATATAAGCAATCTAGCGAGCGAAGCGAGCCTATTTTTAACTTTGTATTATTATAAATATAAACAATCTAGCGGGCGAAGCGAGCCTTTTTTACTATGCATTAATATAAATATACGCAATCTAGCAAGCGAAGCGAGCCTTCTATAAGAATGTATCATTATATATATATATATATATATATATATATATATATATATATATATATATATATATCATTATAAATATTCGCAATTAAGCGAGCGAAGCGAGCCTTTTTTACTATGCATTAATATAAATCTACGCAATCAAGCGAGCCTATTTTTAAGTTTGTATTATTTTAAATATAAGCAATCTAGCGAGCGAAGCAAGCCCTTTTTCAACTTTGTATTATTATAAATATGAGCAATCTAGCGAGCGAAGCGAGCCTTTTTTACTATGTAAATGTTAAAGATACCTAAACTAGCAAGCGATGCTAGCCTTTTTGAGTTTATACTTTAAAATAGTATAGCATCCGAATGTTTTGATAAACTCATTTCGCTTGCTTTAAATAAATATTTTTTTTATGTATTCTTTGACGTGAGTTCTTGATGCAACGCATTACTAGTAATAAATATGTAAAAACATTAACGTTCATATCTTATTAGCGAACTTCTAAGGAAAAATGAGCTTACAAGATTGTTTGTATATATAATTATGTGGATGTTTTATTTTAGATAAGTCTATAAATAAAGAAATTATAATCCAATTTTTGATTAGCAAACAGAAACATAAATTTTTTGTTCTCAGTAAGAAGGCCGAAAAATGGGGGTGCAAATATTAATTACAGAGATTCTATTTGTTGGAAATACGATTTAAGATGTTCTCTCTTCATATTTCTTGAATCAGGACAAAATAAAGACTACAATAAATTGTTTTTTGTGCAAGTGATCGCGGTATATCTGGCAACTATAAAATTATAAGACATTACTACAAATTATTTCAGTTTATTTTAGCGATTTGATTCTAAACTGTTAAAATCTGATAAGGTTTGATAAATTAAACTATCAAAGTCATAAAAAATACAATAATTTTTCAAGTTCTTTTGGGTAGCGTATTCTAAAGCTGTTTCGGGAGCCTGAATTTATAACGTTAAAACAGGGAGTCAATCGATGAGTATTAGGGATTGTATTGGTTAGTTTGGGGGGGGGGGGATAACTAAAAGGATATGGGTCCGTCAAGTATCATTAATGTACAATTGAGGTCCACGGGGCTCTGAAGTTGGTGTATCCTTGCATTAATATATTTCGTGTGGAAGTATTAAACCATATGTTATTAGCGTCATAAATATAAATAATTAGCCTATGATTCAGATATGCCTCTTTATCTTGCTTAACCTCGACTTTCGATGTAGACAGCGTCTAGATAGATGATGGATCTGACGTTGTGGATCTAGGTAGTTAAAGGATTTTGCAACCAGAGGAGCTAAATAAAGTTTTACATTAGTTTTAAATTGAAGAGTGTAAATAATTAGCATCTGTCCCCTTCTTAATGGTTAACTAAAATTTTTTATTTGTTTGCCTTTAGTCTACCTTTTTATCCAATTTTCTGACACCTTTACTTGGGAAGTAATAAAGAAACACCCCCTCCTCCCCCATTGAACACCTTAAGATGATGGTTTGGGCCCTTTTAGGCCAAACTCTCCTCGAGCCTTTTTGGCTTAGTCCGCCACTGGGTACATGTTCTAATGTATTTAAAGTTAATGCCATTTCTATAAAAACAAAATTATAATAGGAAGAATTACTGTCTCTGATTTTTGATGTCTTCCTGAAAGCAAACTATATTTAACCCTTTCCTCTACGATATAACCTTATTTGGAGGCCAAATTTTTACTCTTCTGATGCTTTTCCTTGTTTAGTTCCAGTTTTTTGCTTTTTCTCCTTTAATTCCAGTTTTTGCTTTTAACAAAAAAAATCATTAAAATGTATGATACGTTTTAGCTCTCTTCCATTTTTCTTGTTTCAAAGACAACATTTTTTTATATTAATTTATGTTAAATGATTATGCGTTAAGGTTTCTTCTCGCGAAATGGTGGTAGGAACGTCCATAAAAAAGTTTTTATATAAAGTAGGCAGGAACTTAAAAATTGGCGGGGAGAAAAATTTCAGGGTCAAAGATAGCAAAAGAATTACTCTTGGAATTAAACACTAAGTTTGTTCCACTCGCCAGAATAATCCATATACTGTTTTATTAAGTACAATCTAAGTTTCGCAATCCGTGTTTTATACTTCTTCAGGAAATTAATATAATCAGTGTTTTTTTAAAATAAACATAGTTTTATTAAAATGTGTTTTTGTTAAAAGTTACTAATTAAGAAATATTATAGAATTTCCCAGGTAAATTTATACAATTTTACTGTGAATAAGGTTTTAAGTTTTGTTCGTTAGTTAATTGTTACTTTTAATTAATTGAAATAAATATTCTATTTATTTATTTTTTTAATGAAGATGTTAGAATTGAACCAATTTTCTTGTGTGTATTTGATAAAGTAGTGAAGTAATATTTTTTTTATTTTTTCACTCTTTTCCATGGAAATAAATATTTTTTTTATTTATTTCTATCTAAATTATATATTATAATTATTTTGTTTCATATATTTAGTAACCTTCTGTATTAAAGGTAAATATTTTATATAAAATTTATAAAGTTGACTCCAAGAAAAAAAACCTTTCATAGCCTTAATTTATAACTCTAGTGAATCAATTTTATTGGCTTTCTTAGAGCTTATTCGTTCAAAAATGTGAAGGTAAATGGAGCTCTCATTTAGCCCTACAAAATGTTATTTTTTTTATGTCAGCAAGGTTGTACAGAGCGGATATAACAGGGTTTTCTTTTGTAAAATCTAGGAAAATTTTTGTCCTAGTAAAAGTGAAGAAGATCATGCTAAAAAAAAATTACCAAAAAATGTATGGAAGAAGTTATTTGATTTTACTTTTACTAATTTATATCGTAGCTACTTGATAAAAGTATTCTGTTTGCACTAAAAATCCGATTCTTATCTTTCACCTGAATTATCTGTTTCTTGTGTTTTAAGACCAACTGAGTGCTCTGTCCGTATAAGTGTTTGTTTATTATCATCGTAACTTCAAGTGTTTTTATGTTAGAGACCTTTAAACTTAGTACAAAAATCAACCTATAACTCTTGTTGAGCTATCCGGCAATAATTGACGTCATTAACTGGCAATAATGACTCGAAAATTTTATGACAAAAAATTTCGAAAATTCATAAACGCGATTGAATGTTTTGCTCCATGTAAGTAAGTCATTGCACTCAAAAAGTTTACTGACAATAAGACGACAGTGGCGCAGTCTCGTAGTTCGTTTGGTGAAACTGCTAAATTACAGAACTTTTAGGCTACGGAACTAACATTTTCTTGTCCAAAATAATTGATCCCTAGACCATCTTTTTAATCTATAAAAATAATCATATTTTTCTCTTATCTTTATTTGGTCTAACGATATTTTAGTGCATTTTATGCCTCTTTTCGGCTTAAGTGTATCGAACATTCATTATTCGACGTTCATTAACATCGATTATTCATTATTTTTGTCCTTCGATTTTGTCATTCAATAAATTATATTAAATCGAATAAAACGTATAAAGATTCAAGAGAATTGTTTTACGTGTTAAGACTCAATTAACATTGAAAACTCTTCAAAATTAACACCTCAGTGATTGTTATTTTAGTAACTTTTTATTTAATCCTTTTTTAACATATTTGTTAAATTAAATGACAGTTTCTCTGTCATTTAATTTATAATTAAATTAAGAATAATTAAATAAATTAAATTAAAAAATTCTCATGGTATTGTTTGATTTTGCATTTTATTACTAATAACTTATTAGTAAATTATCCGTATAAATACAGCCTTTGATTAAAATAAAATGTATAATAAAAAAACTACCTTCATTATATTAAGATAATAAAAAAGTCATGTGAACTGAAGTATAAGATTAAGTTTTTTATTAAGGGTTAAGGTGAGTTATATAATAAAGGCATTGTTTTTTGTCTTCAAGGTTATTGTGTTGATGTCGCACTGTTAATTAATAAACTGACGTGGTTTTAGTGTCGCGATACAATTTTGGAGTTAATAATTTCATTTTCAAAATCATTTAAATACAAATAATACACATAAATGTTTTAATAAACACGCAAGTTCAGAGATCGATTATTGCAAGTAAAGATCAAGTGTTTGCTCTTCGATATTTATACTTATACAATTGCATAAAGTGTTTGTCTAAGTACTAAAACTCTTAATTAAATAGCCATAAAAATAATGGATCCAATTAAAAATTAGCATAATTTTCATGCTAATTTTAATGAAAATTATGAAAAGATAAAACGTGCATTAAAACAGCTGAAGTTTTTTAAAAAAAACATCGAAACTTTTCCTCACAATTTCGGACAAAAAATGTAAAACTTTGCTTGTCCTCAAAATATATAAAACAAGTTTATACTGTAACACGTCTTCGGACTCGCTTAGCTTGTCCTCAGACTGCAAATACATTCGTTTTATACCTAGCGGTCACCAATCAACTTACTTAACTGCTGAACCCATCAATGCTGCTTAACTTGATTATCCAACAAAAAACGTAGATATACTTGCCAAATCGAAACGAAGCTTAGTGTGCTTATTTATTACTTAGAGGGATATACTTGTTCAAACTTTGTGCTCAACAGAATTCTTGTTATTTAAAAAACGTATAATATTTATATGTAAAAAATTGAATTAATGCTGATAATGAGATAAAATATAGATCCTTATTTAGTCTTTCATGTACCTGTACCTGCGTGCTGAATTTCATGTCTAATCAAATTTTAATAATAAAAATCAGTTTATTATAAGATCAATAAAACGTTTTTGATTTTCAAGATTTTCAGAATACTTACTAGGTTATTTTATAGACTTTTTGAGACGCGTGTTTGTAAGGCTGAGTATGAATGACAAATTAATTAATACACTATAAGTTGTCTATTATTCGCAAGATTATTTAGGAATTATATGATAAAAAACCTACCAAGGTTTATCTTAGTATAACTATTTTTTTATAGAAACAAAGACAAAACCAATCAATTTGATCCTCAAGGATTTACATTTATAGAAATGTTTTCAAGATTTACTTAAAATTTATTAAAAGAAAACATATCACTAATATGCTAATTTTTATTTAACTAATCTTATATTTATCAAATATATAATTTTGTAATTTAGGTATGTATTTATATGTAAGATCAAGGGTGTTCCAAAATGTAGACAAACGCTAAAAGAGCTGATAAAATAAACAAGTTAGAAAAACCAGTTCCTTGACTTCTTTCTCAGGTCAATGTTAAAATTGTTCCAAGAAATAAAATTTTGCATTTGGCAGTTTTTAGTGTCTTTTTATTGACTATAACGATGGCAACAACAAAAATAATTAACGTTTTGTTGATTTTATTACTTTTATTCATAAATCAGTTCTTGTTTGTATATTAAAGGGTATAATTTTGATTTTTTTATTGAGTTAATCCCAACATTATTTGGGTTGCGCAACTTTTTATTAACATAAAATTGTTGTAGTATTTTTTGCAAACAATCTTACGTCGAAATATATATATATATATATATATATATATATATATATATATATATATAATATATAATATATATATATATATTTGTGTGTGTGTTTGTAAGATTTATATGTTCAAAGTAAGATTTATGATTTATACATTAAAAAACATTTTGCCGCCATAAAAAAATATGTTGGTGACTAGAGCGAAAAAAACATTTAACAGATCAAACTCCGTTTTAGCCCAAAAGAAGTCTTTATGTGCTATTAAAAATTTTCTATTACTTATTTATTCGTATAGACAAAATTAAATGCACATCAGGTGGAAAGTTGTTATCAAATAAAATTGTTACCATAATAATATTGTTATAAATAAAATTGTTATCTGAAGTATATGAGCGCCTTCTACAAAGGTGTTGGGAATTTTCACTGTTTTTTAACTTTTTGGTCGTGCGCTATTTCCATAGAGTCTAATAATTAATTTGAAACATCCGTTGAGTGGAGCCACTAATGTTGTCTGTCGTGCATTTGTCAGCATACTTAACTATTTGATCGTGAACATACTGGTCGCAAATAGGGATTAGCCATTTTATTACCACGCGCGACCAAGTGGGTAGGCAAATAAGTTTAGTTATTAATTTAAAAATAAAGCTCCTTAAAACTTTCCCTCGCCATATCGGATTTCCTCTCTTATCCTCTCCACTTTAGACTGGCTTCGATCGTCCTCCTAATATGATAATCAACTATTTATATTGTAATAGGTTTTCGTACTAGCTTAGCACGTCCTCAGGAAGTGAAAACAACAATTAATGTCTAAGAACGAGCGAAGCGAGTCTGAAGGCAGCTGTAGTATAAATTTAGTGACTCTTATATTCTAAACATATATTTATATATATATATATATATATATATATATATATATATATATATATATATATATATCCAAGCAATCTCATAAGCTTATTTCCATGGTAAAAAATCGCTCAAAATTATCTATATCTAGTTATTTAATTACCTAAGGGGCGGCTTTGATAGTTAATGAATGTAGCGAGAACTATGCCAAAATGAATAAATTAATTGTTATTGATAATCAATTAAATATGCAAATCTTCTTGATTTATTGTTCTATCTTCACAATGTGTTTCTTTTTAATTAATTAATACTTTATTTATGCATATGCATCTTTTTTAATAATTTATTTCTATTAGTAACACGAGATATCTATTTCCTCATATAGAATTCAATTATGCTTAATAAATATTAAATTAATATAATATTCATATTATCTTTTTATTTTATGTAAGGATTATGTGTTTTTATTATTTTTTTTTTATATTTATGGCTGATAATGTTCTTTGTCAAGTATTTATTATAATCGTATTAATGCTTTAATTTATAAAGTAATATTTCGTAATGCAAGTTTTTATAATTCTTATTTCTATTTTTAAGCCTATATTTCAAGGTTTATTATACATTTTATTAGTTGATTTAAGTTATGAAATAATGTGTTATAAAAATTGTCTTTGTAAATAATTTACTGCTGGTATGCATTGTTTTCTAATATTTTTATTTAATTTATTTTAAATATAATAAACAATATAGCTGTGTAGTTCAAAACATAATAAAACATTAAAGAAGAAAGGTAGACTTTATATAGTTGCTTGCATTGAGCTAATTTTGTTTATTGCCTTTTTGGATCCATAAACAATTATTAATGAATTTAATAAATTTGCAAAAATACATAATTGTAAGTTAAAATTACAAAACGAATGTTTTTCATGTCCCTAAATTTGCTTAGTTATATTTTTCAAATTATCTGATAAGGTATAAGTAACAACTTTATTTAATTGTGCGAGAGACACAATATAATTGTGTCAACTATTCATGTTTTGCAAAACTCGGTATTATTAAATTATATAACTACTTTATCCTTGGTGTACCCTTTGTTGTAAATTTTTTCACGATTTTTTTTTTGATTTCGTTAGACATTCGTTGGCCATTTCAGGTCCTACAAACCAAATAATAAGGATCTGAAACGAGATTTTTATACATCATACTTTTCTTGGCAACTTAAGGTGTAGTCGCTTCACGCCTTCTTTGAATGTCATGATTATTCGAAGCTTAAGATAACATTATTTCGGTCTAGTTACGCTCAATCCAAAAGAAGTTGTGATCCTAAGTCTATTGTCATATGACTTCGGACTCGCTTCGCTCGAGCTTAGAATAACCTGATTACTTAAGTATTACTCAGGCCTATACCTATACTCGTTTACAAATGCCTTAAAATACCTTCAGTTATACTGGGCAGCCTAGTTTTTTATTTTTTTATCCTTTAAATAAATAATAGCAGTACTATTATATGTTTTTTTAAATATGATTTTTTCTGTTAAAAGTCATATTTTTTATTGATGTCAACAAACTTTTTAATATACGCACATATAAAATAAGTATAAATATAAGTTAAGTTAAAACGCACCTATAAATATATTTTTTCGCTTAACTATCTAACGTGTAGTTAAATAGCTATTACATTTTTAGTGTTAACTCTTTATGTGTAATGCTATCTAATAATATAGTCCAAGAGCCAGGCCTAAAAAATGTGACTCATTTTGTACTGCTTGAAACCAAATTTTTCTCAAAATATACCTTAAATTATGAAGGAAAAGCATAGACTATGCTTTTCCTTCATAATCATAAGGCTCCACTGTGGATAGGCAATTCAGAGTGGAGCCTTTCATATGAATGCGCTCGCTCAAAATATTAAAAAATCGCACAAACTCCCGTTTTCTTGCTATAAGTGATTTCCTGTCGGTCGTGTGGAAAACATTAAGAAAGCATTTTTTATAGCTGGTAAAATTTACTATAAAACGAGTGTTTTTTTGGCAAAATCGGATAACTACAACTTAAGTTTTGACATTTGTAATGTGACCAAAAACATCCACAAAAAGTCGATATTTTTTAAAAGAAATTCGTTGAATTTGCATAAATTAACCTTTTTTGTGTTTTTGAAAGAGCCATAACTTTGGATGCAGTCATCCGATTTTGATGATTAAACAATAGCTTTTTTGGATATTATATCATCTCTAAAAAATGTTCTGTTTATGTTTTGCATCCGACCAACAGGGAACCCACTTATCTTAAGAAAACTGAAATTTGTGCGATTTTATAAAATTTTGACCAGGCGCAATCATAAGAAGGCCTCCACTCTTGATAGCCATTACATGTACATCCTGCATATCTGTTATATTTTAACTTAATCGGATTAAAATTCGGTTTTTAACAACGCTTCTTTAATTTAACGCATTTTTCATTGCTTGCCAAACTAGTCCTCGCCCCTTATATTAACTTAAGGTAACCTTGGATTTTTCGCTAAAATGTATGATTCGCTTAAATGTTTGATTTTAATTTACCCAAAATTTAATTTCAATTGATACTAACACTACTTACAATGAAAAGTGAACATAAGCGTCGTTTTCTTTTAAACATTCGCTGAAATGAATGTGAAGATGTATTGTTAAAATGAATTTATTTTAATTTTGCTGGGCTATACTAAACATACGTTCCCGAGAGGTTTATAAATGAAAACAGGAAGGAACATCACAACTATATAGTTACTCTGATGGAACGTAAACAAATAAGAGTATAAAAGAAATTGATATATGAAATAAGTTAATTGATTGTGTAGTAACTATAATAGATTATTATTATTTTAGAATTATATCATTAAAATTACAATTACACACGATATAAATTAAATATGAAGAATATAAAGTGCGGCGCGGTCTCATAATTCACTAGAGTACACAACGCGTGATGTTTGGATCTGAATGGGGATTAATCTGAAACATAAAAAATTGAAAAATAAATTAAATTAAAATAATTAAACAATAGTAACATAATTAAATAATTTTCTATCTAATAAAATAAAGATTTTTATTATCCATATTTAACTACTTCTTTGCAGTCAACAGGATAAAAAAACTTTTTAGTAGCCCTAAATGTGCAAACGTCAAGCTTAGGTAAATAGTATACGTGAATTCCTTACTTTTATTTCAAAACTTCCTTGATCGATAAATCTTATTTATAATTTATTGTTCCTTTCGTCTATATAATCATCCGGATGCATAATTTTAATCCAATCAACTTTAAAGAATGGTTTTACGTATCAACCATTATTACTGTTATTATTTTAATTAAAGTATGCTAAAATTATATTTCATTCAATGTTCTAAGGAGGTGTTAAGTGTAAGTAGAAAAAGGTCTTTAATTTTTGTAAAGAGGTCCTATTGTACTTGAGTTCTACACTTTTAACTGTTACGTATAATTAAGCTAATATATACATAACCTACATGACTTTCAAGCAGTTTATTGTAG
>JACMZG010001870.1:30460931-30586571 GCA_018340805.1 Microvelia longipes
ACAGAACCCATAAGAGCCCCAAATAGATGTTACAAGCCTCTCAATGTATTAAGATAGGGTATGCCCCTTTTAGTATCATATCTCTAGGATAAAACGTAAATGTTTTATTCATATCGTTACATTTTTTTAATTATGGTGGTAAAATATTGTATAAATGACCAAGTAAACAAACTTTAGTCTATAACTTAATGTTTTGCTGCAATCAT
Organism: Microvelia longipes; assembly: GCA_018340805.1. Lineage (NCBI taxonomy): Eukaryota > Metazoa > Arthropoda > Insecta > Hemiptera > Veliidae > Microvelia > Microvelia longipes. The sequence goes on from JACMZG010001870.1 coordinate 30,461,138, forward strand.
TTTTATAATGTAGTTTTCAATGCATATCTTATGCAGTTATCTAAATATATTTACCAGATAACTGAACTTTGAATCACCTTATCAATTTATAAGGTGATTTAATTCGACGTAAACAATTCAAACACATTCGGAGGTTATAATCTGACCTTTTTATGAATGAGGTGTGACATCATTGCAGGAATCGATATAGTTCGGTCAATATTGAAAATGTACTATTTATTCCTGCAATGACGTCAATTCCGGACTATAACCTTACATGTCAAAAAATATTTTATTCATAAAAACCCTCCAACTGAGTTTGGACAAACCAAACTCAACAGTTGATCGGTTTGTCGTTCATAGAGTTTCATCTGTTTTAAATTTTATTGTTTTTTAATTACCAGCAAAATGGGTTTGTTAAAACATTTCTATTTTCCTGACATCCATTTGATTTTTTATTGCGTTTTATAATTAGCATAAAACCAGCAGCAGTTAGGCGTCACACAAAACACTTATCCAGCCACACACACTCACACATGTTATGACGAATAATTCGCCGAAAACGGATAATTCTTATAAAATCTCAATTTTTGTTTTTAATGTTAACACAATACTTTTTATACTGCTGAGGAGCAAAAGTAAAAATATCACACTAAAAGTTTGTTTATCAATTTTTTTTCTTCATCGCGGAAGTAACAAAATAATGAACGGAATTGAGAACGAATACCTCTAACCTTTATAGTTTTGATTGTTCCGTGTACATTCCATTATTGTCTATTTATTTCATGCAAATGTATTCAAATAGAATGTAGATAATTATGCACGCATTTTATTGACGTTAGCAAGATGCTACTTTCATCTCTACTCGTGTTTTATTAATTAATTATTAAATATTATTAGAAAATAAAGGGTGTTTTTACCTCTTATTAGGCGTAAAATGCATTGTACTAGCTATAAATAAGACAGTCATTTTCCTATTAAATTTTCTCGTGTCAGAACGTACAGAACCAAAAAAAAGGATAATTACTTTTAAATTTATCAATAATGGTAATATGCTTGAGAATTTTTAATAAAACGCTCTTCCTTTTCATAATGAAGTGTTGGTGTTTCAAATGTTGTAAATGTATATTTTCAGTTTTTAAAAAAATTATAAGTATAAAAATAAAGAAAAATAAGTATACCTAACAAAAAATATACATCTTCTCTATAAGCAATGTACATCAAAAGAGTGTATAATGTATTACCCGACCCTTTTCATGAAAAGAAGGCTCTTTTTTGGAATTAAAATATACAACTATTTAGTTTTTTTAATGACAATAATAACTTAAATCCAAACAATTACAATGAACTTGAGTTACTTTACTATGTCGTTTGAAATTACTACAATTATTGATAAAATAAAATAAATACTCCAATTAAAATAATGACATAATAGACATAGACTCACGTGACTTAAAATTATTATTATTTTTCATTAATGTTTTTAGTTTTATAAATGTGACGTAAACAATTAATTGTCGTCTAAAATTGTTAAAAAGAAATGCCTGATTTAAATTCTCTGAAAGAATTACCCGTACTTACTACCAGACCAGTTTTAATAACAAGGCCAGGGGAGGAAGGGTGTCAGATTCCTTGATTTTTTAAAAAAAAATTAATTAATTATTTTTATTTACAGTTATCAACCCAAGAGTGGGGTCTAAGGAGTAAAAAATGTCTTGTTTGGCTTTGTACAGTTAATTTTTATTGGATATATGCCAATTTTGTTTGCGCTTAGTACCTCACGCACTTTTGAAAGTGTTTGATGCAAAATCGGATACAACTCACTGCTTTAATACGCCGTGTAAAAGAACGGAAATACGTGTATATGAAAGCAAAAGCATATAGTAAAGTACTACAAAGTAAAATAATGTTTTGTTTGGATCTGTACAGTTAATTTTTGATTGGATATATGCCACGTTTGTTCGCATTTAGTACCTTAAACACTTGAAAGCAAGTGATGAAGCAATGAAGTGGCTCATATGCCGGGAGTGTGATCAAAAGCCGTTTCAGAGGTCCCTTGTGACGATAAAATAGGGTTTGTACAACGTATATGTATGTATAAACTATATGTATATTTTTTCTAGTGTTTTCGTTGTTTCCCATATTACTAAATTAATATTTTCTTGACACTTCAGGGAAATATACAAAGAACCAATTCTTCTTACATAACTATATTTCGACTCCTCCACGAGTCATATTCATGTAATAATACCACACAAGAGGAAAACATCCTACAGAAATTGTATCAAGTTATAAAATAAACCAGAGACATTAATTAACTCTTTAGTCAAAAATGTGTTTCAATCTAAGAAAATCATATAAAAAGTTGAAAAGATAAAGTTAAAAATTACACGATTAAAATAAATTTAAAATAATTCAATAAATAAAATTCAAGTAATCAAAACTAAAAAAGATGGAGGCTACAGAGAAACCTATATGTATATTGTTTCTACATACATATGTTAACTACAAGTATGTGTGTGTGTATGTATTTCTAGCGAATTCTTCTAAACAAATTAGCAAGTAAAACAAGGAACAAGCTAGCTAAGTCGAAAAACCATAGTAAATTACCGGAAAACTTAAATTACGTTTGATAATTAAAAAATTTCATTTAGGGTGCAGTTTTCTATGTTTTTGAGGGTGCTGACTCAAATTAAGCTGGTCCGGAGTCAATAAGACCACATTAAGTGTACATGAATCTAAGGTTTATAGGCTCGAATCTTGGTTCAAACTTAATTTTTTATCCACTCATTTCTAATATATAAGTTTATTACTTCAAAATAGTTCTGGCACGGAGGCGCCGGTTTCAAGCCGGGCAAATTTTCTTTCTATGCGTACTTCCTTGGTAATCACTCTAATCTTGGTCTAAATTTTCGGTATATTCTTTAATACTTTTTATCAACCTGACCAGTAACATCACAACTTTTTTTTAATTTTTAAAAAATCAGCTAAAAATTAGCAAAAAATTAGCTTCAAATGAGTGCAAATAATGCTGTGCCGTGCATTGCATAGTAATTTATGGGAATAATTTATGCATTATCTGTGAAAAAATTAAGACAATTAAATAACGTTATTGCTTAGGTTATAAAGCATATACCGAAAACTTATAAGCATAGATATTACTGGTAATAGCTTACGTGTTATCTTTTCTCATATTTCAAACCAACAGTGTATTAATTGCAGCAACTATTGTTGAATTCTTACTGTATCTATTAATTTTTAGAACAATTAATTACATATAGTTATATAGCTTTTCTAGTCATTAATGTTTATGCTTCCGTATTAATCCCATAATTTTAATAAAGTGCGTTTATTGTTGGCTTTCGCGGTTATTGTCATGAAGAGTTAGGTTTTTTGGTAGCGACCGCATCAATGTTGGTGAAGAAACTGACATTTCGCTTCCACTGTGGGACGCATCTTTTGATATATAGGGCGTTATGAATGAAAACACAATGTTCTACAAAACTGACCTGACTATAATTTTATAGAGCTGAACTCGCTTCAGTTTTGTATTATAGAATTGTGTATTATAGCATCCACGATGCCCTGGAGTGTAGTTTATACTATTTTTTCTTATGTAAAGAATTAATAGTATAATAAACTACATTTCTATTAATTAATTTTTTACGTAATTAATTTTTTATACAAATAATTAATTTTAAAACTGGATTGTAAATAATTTAGTAAAGAAACAAGAAATAGATATCAGAAAGAAGTTTATACTGTACGTTAAAACAGTGTTGCCATTTAGCGGATCTAAGGGCTGAACCACCACAAGAATGTGGTCTTCAGCGCTCCTTGCGGAAAATAGACGGACACCCAGCTGTATAAATACAATTTTTCTGTACGTTGTCATAAAACTCTTCTTTTAACAGTGGATACATTTTTTTATTTCACGTTCTGTACAACTGGGGATAAATTGAACCTTAACCTCCCTTCCTCAGAAAAACGTATTTTTAGTCGCTTGCAATGTTTACTATGTCAGGTAAAAGCTTTCTGCTGTTCTTAAAGTTCAGATAAATTAAAACACCTTATTACCCCACTCAATCAAGTGCTGGTACATGTTATTAAAAGATTACACTAACAAGAACTAAAATAAATTGAAACAAAAAATATTATACAGAGCTTTATTGCTAAAACTATTAATTAAATCTCCTTGTTCTGCTGTTTTCAAGCCAGAAAAGGAGAAAGAATTCTTCTGTAAATAAGTAGGTACTAATTCAAAGAGGCTGCAATTTAATTTCTTATTTTTTTAGTAAGTAAATTATTGGCTCGCTATTGCTCGTCGTTATAATAATCAACAACTCGAAAAGTAAAAGGGAAGAATAATATTGTAATTGTTACTATTATACCTCCCCTGTCAAAAAAACTTCATTAATAAAGTATATTAACTTTGTTAATAACTTATTATTTACTAACTTATTAATAAAAGTGTATATTATTATTGAAAAACTTGATTCTAAAACACTTAAATAATTACACAGTACTACTCCCTCTAATAATTATTATTTGTGTAAAATCCAGAACTAATTTTTTATATACAGCCTCGAGCTTTGTAAATTACAGTTATTAAGTTTGATGTTTTATATTTGAGCCAGTGTGACAATTAATCACAGTTTAAAAATGTTCAAGATTGTTTTTATTAAGCATACATTTTTTATGTTTTGATTTGCCTTATTATTTTGATATCAATGTTTATTTTAATGAAAATCTTATGAGAATGTGGTCTTCTGCGCTCCTTGCGGAAAATAGATAGATTTTCCGTATTAGATTAATTTATTAAGGCTGTGCCCTGAAATGCCAACAAGATGCCTTCGGCCTATTGACCTGGGTGTCGGCACTTAGGTCCGACCTCCGTGGTCGAGGTCGTTAAAGCGTTAGTCTTTACACTGACCTTTGACACCACGGAGGTCCGGGGTTGGCATCCCTGGTTACGCTCTCTGTTTATATAAGGTTATTGTATAAATAAATTATTGGGAACATTAGAATACACTTTGAGCGTAACGGTCGCCTTTACCACTTGAGACGTTTTCCGTAGGGCTTATCCCTGATGGGCCGCAAGGCCCTATCAGTCTAATATAGTCTAATGTCTCTAAACAGACATTTTTCTTATTATTTTGTCGTATATTAGTAGTTTTGTAAATGGCATAACGCCACGATATTAGTAAATCGTCTATTTATTAGTCGAAAAACGTGTTTTTTACATAATATTATTTATGTAGTTCGATAAAATTAGAACTAATGCTGTTAATTAAATTTTATTTCATCCTCGTGTTCTCCCTTTATAGCAGCATATTGTAATAAATTTGGAGCCTGATTCAGAGGTTTTTTGAATATTTGCTGTGTCATTATTGTTAATGCTGTCGTACGTATTTCACAAACTAAGTGTCTCGAGACATTTTTAATGTCGAATTCTGTACCAAGTGTTATCCGAAATTAAACAAATAATTTTATTCTATGGCTACAAAGAATTCTAACTGTTTAGAGGACTGATACGAATCACCCTAGCGTAGGTCCTTTACAAGACCAATCCTCGGCCTTCTGACTGTTAGGCTTCGTGCGGCTACTTCGTGGTTATTTGGTGCAGTAGGAAAACAAATCAGGTTTATAAAAACATTGTTGTTCTACACTATAATTATTTAAGTTTGTAAGCGATTAATAATACATTACATTGCCTTGCAATATCCTATTAGTATTACACTCTTAAAACTTACAGGAATTAAAAGTCTAATGTTTAATTCAAAATATTTGTTTCCTTTTAAGTCGCAATATAAGTTAATTGCTGGATATAAATGAATGAAGCCTGCAGGTAAAAGCTTTTATAGCTGTTTTATTCTCATGTTTTATCTTGAGTGTAATAGTCGTTCTTATATCGTCGCATATACCTAATGAATACAATTAGATGAATAAAATTCTAATATTTTTAATTAGAGAATCAAATAGTTAACTTCATATTTTCGTTTATAATATAATAGTTTTCCTCAAACTAATCGTTTAACGCCATTATTATTTCTAAGAAGACAGCAAAGATAATATCAGATAATTATTACTTCTGCTAATAACAAATCAAAAGATTATTGCTTTATCAGAAGGTATAAAACTAGAGACGTTTTGATCAAGTATTACTTTTTAGAGTTATTTTGTTTTATTACCGAATTTCCTTTTAAATATTTTGTGGACAAAACTCTTGGGGAGGATACGAACCGTATAGAAACCAGGTTGTTGTGACCTCAAATTTTTTCAATTTTTTAAAAATTGGTGAAATTCGAGGTTATTATTTTTCTCTGCAACAAAGGAAAATTCTTATTCTTGTTTATGCTCTAATTAAGTGACCAAAAGGACTTTTGGTTTTAATTTATTTCTAAGTTAAATAAGTTAGTAATTTTGTAATATGTTTACCATCCTCTACATTTATGTACATTAGTTTGTATCAAGTATTTATTTAAAATTAAGATGTGATCTATTTCATTTATATCATAAATGAAATTTTTATAATTTAAAAATAAAAGAAAATATCTTGATCAAAATTTAGGTTTTTTGTGCTTTAAACCATTTATTGAGATAGATAAATTCTTCTTGTATTCCTAGCTTCCTGAATACATAGGTTAGGTGCTTTATCTTGTCACTATGTAACATCTCAATTTTGCGTTGTTCCTATATTCGTTTTATCTCGATGCTATTAAATAAACTTTGTGTCGATCTTACGTAGTCTCAAGATATGTTACTTGGACAAGGTCCTACGTTGTATCGAAACTACTGAAGATCGGCACATGGTCCAGTTAAAAGCGTCCAAAAAAGAGTAATAATATAACAAAGAATGTCGATGTTACATTGTTTTGAGACATCGTAGTTTCGATACGACCGTGCTGCACCCTCGTATGTGTTCAATCGCAAGAATAAGAAGACAATCGCAAGTCGAGGTATATGCTGATATACCATAGAATTTTACAAGACAAAAATATTGCCTCGAGAAATCCCGTGACAAGTGTAGCTGAAACATTTGCACGTACAGAACTTGAAATCTAATGGAACACGTTTTTGCTCTCAAACCTTATACAATAATGCCTGATTTAATTATAGTATCGGGTATTCTAACCAGTTTTTATAAATTTTTTGCTAGTGGAAATAAAGGAATGAAAACATTACACTGATTATTTCTAGACCTACAAATATTATTTGTAATGTTTCTGCAAAAATCTCTGTAACATGTGAATGACATGCTAAGCTGAGTTTTCTACTAAATCACCCCTAAATAATTAATTCTAACTTAGTGGGGAAAAAATACGAAGAATGCAATTAAACTTAATGCAATCTCTTGCATCAGCTTCTTATGTCTCTGATTTGTTGGTCTCTTCTGTGGGTTATTAAAGCAGAGTTTATTGCTTTAGTTTTTACATTTTTAACAATTTTTGCTTTGAGTAATTAAATTTTATTTCTGCAATACTTTTTGCCGTACGGTATTTATAAAAACCTTCTTGTAAATATCTCTCAGTTCAAACTTTTTGCCAAAACCTGCAGTGCTGTTGTAAGCTTACAATATAGATCTGCCTCTCTTCCTGTATCTCTTAAAATTGTTGTAGGGTTAATGTGTTTACCTATCACGCCATGCCATGTATGTACTTCGAAATCTTGGTTCAATTGGGTCCTGGACATTTATAAGGTCGATTTTCGTGCGTATTTCATTCAGATCTGAAAAAGTCTGGCGCTGTGGTCCGCATATCAGGCGAATTTCCTTTGGAATGCGTGTTTCCGTACTTAACAATCCATTTCTTGCTTAAGATTCCCGTCTATGCTTTATAACTTTAGCAGTTACTTAATTATAAAGCACTACTCGATTTTTTTCTGTATTTTTCAAAAAAATGGCCACAATTATCCTGTTGGTTATACAAATCTATCCCTCTAAAACTGGAAGGTGCACAGCATTATTTGAACAAGTTTATTGCCCATTTGGTGTTTTACTTTAAGGCTTTAGCGCATCTCCTTTAAAAAATACAGAAAAAAATTGGGTTCGGGCACCACGGAACTTTTTCTCATGACCTACTTCGAACTCAATTAGATTTTTTCCTAATTTTTCACAATTTTTAAAAAAAATGTACACAAGTCATTTGATAATTATTAAACTAATGCTGATAATGAGATGAAACTTTGCTCAGTCTTATATGTGGTTACGCTCTCTCGAAACTTAGTTTTCTTCAAAATAATTTTAGTTTCCTGTAATTTACCATGTTTTCTGATTTTTCGTATCTTCCTGGTAATAATTGACTTCGGACCGGTTTCATTGACCGGTTGTAATTTGATACAGCGCCCACAAAAACGTAGAAACGAATCCCCCATGATTCGATTTTTAATTATCATCGACCGGCAATTCACTGTTCTTTTCGACTTTTTGGTCACTTATAGTGGTAATATCGGCTTCCGACTGGTTTTAGTCAAGAGCACTATGATTTAGTACTTATATGTATGATTTATGATTTAGTACAGACAGCACTAAATTTCTGTGTGTGGGTGTGTGACTGTGTCACGCATAACTCCCACTGTGCTATTGAGTTGAAACTTGTCACCAAAATCAGACTCTATGTATATTGTGCTGCCTAAATGATGATATTTTTCAGTCTATGATAGCTATTTTCTGAGCCTTTAAATTTAAAAAAAATTGTTAATTTTATTATTAACAAATTTTTTATTAAATTTGACTATTCGAGTTGACATTGAACACAAATAGTGTACAGGTGGTCAGTGATCAATTAATCCACGAAATTTAATTTTTGACATTGTTCGCTATTTTGATAATATTGACTATTACATTTTAAAATGAAATGGCTAATAAATTTTAATAATCTAATTGCTATTTGACGTTTGACGTATCATCAAATATATTTGGTGAACCTATATAATTTGCAGAATTAGGCTGCCAAGTATGATCACATATCTTCAATGCATTTGTGAACATAATATATACGTGTCGCCCGTCGATGGAATGCTATATACCGTATTATGTTTCTTATCTTCAATTAACCTTTGGCTATAACACCCTAGGTATTCAGTAGTGCCTACCGAAGAAATGCCACCTTAAGCTTTAAATAATCATAAAGATCTGAGGACGAGCGAAGCGAGTCCGAAGTTGTAATTTCCTAGACATCGGATAAATACTCTATTCTGAGGTCAAGCGAGACCGCAGTAATACTAACTTAAGCTTTGGTTAATCATGACATTTTGAGGATGGGCGAAGCGAGTCCGAATTCATTACACCCCAAACTTTATATAATTTTTTTTCTATTTTGTTACACATTAATACTCAATTTACAATTACCAAATGTTATTTGTTTTAGAATGATAACTGGAGAATCAAGACTTAGATTGTATTTATGGAGTATAGCAGTATTATCAACATGCATTATATCGTTAGGAAGGACAACGAAACCACCTCAACCTCATATTATTATGATATTAGCTGACGATATGGTAATGTATTAATGGCATTTATACAGATTTAGATGAGTATATAAGGATTTGATATAAGTTACCATAATAGATAATAATATAATATAGTCTATGGTAAATCTATCTAGTAACTATGGCAGCGTCCAGAAAATGCATTGTTAGCTAATATTTATGGGAAATGTCGTCGTGTTCTATCATGGCAAACTGTTAACACTTAGCATCTGTTGAATGTCAGTTAATGATTTAGTTGAATGATTTAGTTATTATAGAGAACATTGCTCTTCTTGATTCAATTTAAGATTACCAATATTGCAAAAGAATTTGAAAAAACCATAAAACAAATGGTTCTAAACTTCCATAAGTCTTTACATAGACCTTCTGCCGTTTTTAGCAAAACAAATTCGTTAATTAAAATTTATTTAAAGTTATGCAAGAAATTACAATTGTAAATTTGGTATTCTTAACCGAGCATTTTTCATAATCTCTTTACTCTTCAGTATTATTATATGAGAACTTTTAATCTTATCTAATTAAAGATCAGTTAATCATAGGAAATTATATAGCAGAAATATGTTATTCTATAGATAGCGGAAATAAATATTCAAGGCTCTGGACATTTTTGTCTGTTTATTTGTTGCGTTTTAATTAGAAAAGTTTTGTCCTTAATAAAGTTTAAACTGAACTTTTAATGTCCATTGTTAATTAATTTAATAATAATGCATGTTTAAAGCATTGCAGCCCATCAGGGGTAATTCATGTGAGAACAACCTCAGCTGGTAGTGGCTACCAATGCGCTTAAAGTGTTAAGTTTTATCTAAAGTTTTAATCTAAAGTTGGCGATAATTTAATAAAAAAAATCGAGTAGGGGATACCTCGGAACTTTTTCTCATTACATTGGATTCGCTGCGCTTAACCTCCCTGCTTCGGAATCGCTTCGTTCGTCCTCAGAAATAAAGTTCGCCAAATATATACTGCAACATGCCTTTGGACTCGATTCGCTCGTCTTCAGATATTAAATGCATCCGTCTCTCAGCAGTCACCCATACAGCACTGACCACGCTCAATGCTTTTTAATTTTTATGATCCAACCAAAATCATGAATAGACTTGTCGTATTGAAACGAAAGTTAGTGTACTTATTTATAATGTAATAATATACACTTGTACTAAATTTCGACTCAATTAGATCGTTTCCCAATTTAAAAAAAACGTACATACACAAGTGATTAAAATCATTCTGGCGCGGTGGTCCGCATGTCGGTAAATTTCCTTTGGATGCGTGTTTCCGTGCTAAACAACCCATTTCTTGTTTATGCAAGAACCATGCCCATTGCGTGGTTCCGGTTCATGCTTTAGAACTAAGCAGTTACTCAATTGTCAAGCACTGCTCGTAACTCATTTTGTCTGTATTTTCCAAAGGAAATGCGCATATTCCCGTTGGTTGTACAAAACTATGCCTCTAAAATTAGAAGTACGCACTATTATTTGCACTAGTTTAAAACTTAGTTACTTATCTTTAAGCTTAATCAGTTATCTTTAAAGGTTTTAGCGACTATATATATATATATATATATAATATATATATATATATTATATATATATATATATATATATATATATATATATATATATATATATATAGAGAGAGAGAGAGAGAGAGAGAGAGAGAGAGAGAGTCTCAAGAAACGTATTTGTTCGTCATTAGGGACCTCTGAAAAATTTGTGTCGTGGTCCGAGGTTCGAATTCCGCCATGATGCCTATCCCATTAGGCGAATTTCCATAGGAAATTCGCTAAAAATGAACTAATGCTGATAATGAGATGAAACTTGGCACATATGTTAGTCTTATACGTCATAGTTACATGCGTGCCAAATCTCAATCCAATTGCTTTATTTTTCCCCATTTTATGATTTTTCGATATTTTTGCTAGTCATTATTGCGGATTTATGACGTCATAAAAAAAATTATTTTCTGAATAGCTCAACTACAGTGGTAGACTGATTTTTGTACAAAATTTTAACTCTCTAGCATAAATACACTGATAACAGTGTATGTTATCAATATGATGATAACAGACAGACACACACACACATACAGACAGACAAATTTGCGAAAACCACTCAGGAGGCCTATTTTAAGGCCTCCTTAAAACGCCTGTTTTCAGGTGTTTTAGCCTGAAACGGATAATTTCGGTTTCGGATTTTTTTGCAAATACAATACTTTTCCTATATACCTACGGTATAAGTAAGGAAAAGTAATAATCTTATAAACTGAGAGAGTATCCTGAGATACGAACCTCAGACCTCCGTGGTGTCTGGGGTATAAATTAGGAACTAAATCAATTATTACTGGAGAGTTAAAATTATACAAAAGTAGGTTAAAAATGTTGTTCTCTTTCGTATCCCGATCTATCTGGGAGACAATTCGGAAAATACTGAGATGCTAATCCATCCATCTAGGTAAATCGCTGTTTTTCTTTATAAAGGTTATCATAAATTCTGACCGTCTGACGCTCTAACAACCTCGAGTATGGAGGTGGCAATTATTTTAATAGCAATTCTTATTATTACAGGGTTGGAATGATGTTGGCTTCCACGGTGCAGATGATATCTCAACACCTAATATTGATGCCCTAGCATATAGTGGAGTAATCCTTAATCAGCATTATACATTACCTCTTTGCACGCCGTCTAGAGCTGCTTTATTAACTGGCAAATATCCCATTCGAACAGGTATTTTCTAATCCATTATATAAACGACAGAGTGTATCTTCCTTAAATTTTATGGGCCTTGTATATCACAAATTATATAGTTCTCTTTCACTAGGGTATTCTACCTAATGAACAAGTTGATAACATTGCTAAGCTTAGCAGTACTAATCACGATCTAGCCATCGACTATGGCATCAAGTATAAAGTTCCTTATACCGATTTTAATGAGGAAATCAATCGATCAGCAAAGATGAAATTCAACCAATGGTATATTAGTTTTGAAAGCGGGGGTCACTACAGGTCACTTCACCCTAGCATCGAGTTTGCTCCATGGTATAAAAGAGAGAATGTAAGCAGGGCTACTGTAGTAAGCATTACTCGTCTTAAAGCAAACCATGGAATTTGCAACTATTATCTCCATCGTTTTTTGAAACATGATTCGCCTCTTTGCACTACTTGTCATGAAGTTGAAACCCTTGAACATATAATTATGCATTGTACTAAGTACTCAATTCAGAGATCAACCATGTTTAAAAATCTACACAAATGTAAAACGACACACTCTTTTAACTATAACACTCTACTAGCATCAAATAATTCAATAATATATAAGTATATAGTCTTCTTCCTAAGGGAAGCAAAAATCAAACTCTAAAAAACAAAAACAAAAAATTTTAATAACCAAAAAAGAATAAACAATAAAAAACACAAAATAACAAATAAAAACAAAACACAAAAAAGAACAAAAAACAAAACAAAAGACAACGAAGGAAAATTAAAATTATCAAATAGACAATTTAATTATAAAAATGGGAATAATAATCATTTACTCTTTTTTCATTTTCTATGTTAGTAAACAATAACTAATTTACAAAGAATTACACTTGAACTCTTAAACAGCAACACTGAAGAATAAAAACAAATTTAATCGTTCAATTTTGAACTATGTAATTCAAGAAATTCAATAACTTTTAAACACTCAAACAAATCTAATTGAAACTTGATTAATAATTAAATTTTTCATCATTATTGATGATACTTTTATGGCTTAAATGGTTTTATAAATCAATGCCAAAATAAAAAAAAAAAAAAAAAAAAAAATAGTTCTCTTTCGTATCCCGATCTATCTGAGAAACAATTTGGAAAATATTGAGATGCTAATCCATCTATCTAAGTAGATTGCTGTTTTTCTTTACGTTTTTTATTTCTACACTTTTCATATAAATGTTGATTTAGTTATAGATAGTTATAAAGTTCCCTGTTAAAATTCTAAAGTACATTTTTAACCTACATTTGTATAATTTTAACTCTCTAATATTTATTGATTTAGTTCCTATAAGTCATTAAAACTTATTTAATAATCCTAGACCTTGATTTCAAGCTTTTATCGTTTATATTATAAAACTTGCCAAGTCCAGTACCTAATACAAATGATGTAATAGTAAAACTTCACTTTACAAATCCATTCTATAAAATGAGGTTGAAACATTTTTGAAAAAAGCTCTTGAAACTTTAAGTAATATTCAATTGTTTGCTTTCTATTCATTTGTTACATAAATATTTTGAAGTTTATTAACTATTATTATTCATTAAGATTGAGCTGCCTATGCCTTCTTAAATTTTCATATTTCTTCGTCCTGTTTACATTTCATGTGTCCTATTTATAGTTTTTTTTCGTCCAATCTTTGCACCGATGGAAGTAAAATAGTGCATACACCAAATTTGATGCTATCCAAAGTCATGATATAGGTCGTATGTATACAGATTTTCTTATGCGCATATATAATTATGAAGAATAATAACTTAGTAAAATTTTAACAAAAATTTAGAGAATGCATAGTGTGGTAGAAGTAAAATACCTAATATAAATTAAATTTTGTTTTATCGAGGTAGAAGTGTTATTACTGTACGAGTATGTAATAAATATTTTCTATTTTTTGTGCAATTTTCGTTTCCCTGGCTCCTGAAAGGAGGGGATATATTTCATTAGCAAAAACTTTACATCCACTTTTTTTTATCAAAAAAAAGTGTTTTTTTCTTTAGTCCTTTCTTGCCTAAGTTTCCATTATAAATTTGAGGGTGCTCTCAAAATATTGGAAAATTACACCGTCTTAAAAGATTTGCGGCTTCTACCCCCAATTATAGAAAACACTTTTTAAGAAAACTAATTAAACTTAAATTCATATACCGTCTAGAGGTAAAACTAGTTTATTTCCGTCATATTGTGCATTCACATAATACCATATTTTGTATACTTTATACACTTACTAATTGGCTTATTCCGAAAAATAGTTAGACAGGATCAAGGAGCTTATATACATAATCCTCCATCTAATCTACATAATGTATATACTACTATATGTACTATATATGTATATATACTAATATACATAATGTTTCCATCTAATCTAGCTTGCTAGATAATCTAATCTATATAATCTAGATAATGCTCTTATTGCTATAAGAGCATCGAGTTTCTTAATTTCGTTTCTTGAACCAAGGTCGAATGAAGGTTACTATGATTCGTAGTGGAATTTGATTCTACTTTAGATATACCCTATTTTTCACACCGTGCAAACAAAAAAATGTAAGAAGTTGAAAACCTTGTCAAAACACTCTTCTGCACTATAAATTGTCTTTTTATTGTTGGTTTTTTTGCAGTTAGCTATTTTTTATATAAATTTCTTAGAAATTTATATAAAAATCAAAACAAGTTTTTGAATTTTATATGATTCATTTGCATATTAATTTATTATTTTTTAAGTTAAAATTACTTTATTTTAAAATAACTACATTTATTAATATTTATTCATTTCACTAATTAACCATGAATTACATGGTTTTAATATTAAATTTTCCTTTTGGAAAAATAAATATATTTATTTTTTTTATAATGAATAAATTTTATTCAGTTTTATGCATAATTGATTAAGTTTAAAACTGTGTTATTTTTAAACTGGTATTGGTACTGAAAAACTTTTCGCTACACAATTAATATTTTTGTTTTTAATATACATATTTGGTATCACTTCAGACCTAAGGAATGCATCTAGCGTCGGTAATTTTTACTTGTTTCCTTATTTACCTGCAGGCATATTTAAAAAGTTATGGAAAAGTCCGAAATCTAGATTTCTCGGGATCATTTGTTTAGCTGTGTATTAAACAACCTGGGTAGCTTTACCTATTTAGTGTCTATTATTAACGTAGCTCGTGGTAAAAACTTAATATTAAAAAGGTTATATTTACCGCAAGTTGAAGAAGCAATCGAAGAATCAGCTACCGTCGATACTTGCTGTTGGATATAAATATCCCTGGATCGGTTTCGGCATAACGCCATCATCAGCAGGCGGGGCAACACTCGAGCTCTCAACTAATAAAGTTAAATCAGTGATTAACTTCTAGTCTCAATGAGCACGACGAGCCCTCTGAAGATAAGGGAGGAAGTAGGAAAGGGTTTATAAAGGGAATGTGTACTGAGTCAAGGTCGTGACCCTGAGTAGTCAGGTGTGCGGGTGAGCCATCTGGCGTTATGATGCTTTGTGTCTTTTATTATGATGTGTACCGGTGTCATGGTTTTCCCGTTTTCGTTTTTTGTCAAGTGCTGGTTTGAGTACCGAAAAAGTAATGTCCGAATTGAAAGTAAGTTGTTCGTTAATAATTGTCTTGTCAGTAATTCTGTGTTTGTATATTTCTAGTCTTTCAAGTACGTCAAGCTTAGGTCCTTTTGATTGTTTGTGTAGCAGTTTCATAGAGTTTGACATTGTGTCTGGTTCCGTGTCCGTGTGTGCGAAGGTGTTGGCAAAGTTAGAATCTGATTTATCTTTTATGAATGAGCGTAAGTGCTCTTTATACCTAGTGTTTAGTGTACGATATGTTCTACCTATATAATTTTGATTTTAATTGCCAGATGGCTCACCCGCACACCTGACTACTCAGGGTCACGACCTTGACTCAGTACACATTCCCTTTATAAACCCTTTCCTACTTCCTCCCTTATCTTCAGAGGGCTCGTCGTGCTCATTGAGACTAGAAGTTAATCACTGATTTAACTTTATTAGTTGAGAGCTCGAGTGTTGCCCGCCTGCTGATGATGGCGTTTTGCCGAAACCGGTCCAGGGATTTTATATCCAACAGCAAAGTATCGACGGTAGCTGATTCTTCGATTAAAAACTTAATACTTTGAACAAAAATCAATATTTAGGTCTAGTTGTGTTTTCCAGAAATTATATTTTATGATGTCTCAGACCGTTATTAATGACGTAGCAAAAGTGTAATAAATATATTTATAATAAAATTGAACCCCGATATATAAATCGGGGTGCAATTTTATATACTGTTATGTATGGTTATCAAAGATACGAATTTTTATGTTATTATCTGTATTAGTTCTGGTTTTATTGATTGACATATATAACATAATGTAAACAAATCATGTTTTTTATTAATACAGTTAAAAATTTGCCTATAGCGTGGCAGTATGCCATTTATATAAACTAGTAATATGACAAACTGATATTCGAAAACAAACATGGGGCCGCAAACCTGCCACACGGAATCCGCGAAGCGGCCGTCTGTGCCGACATCGCGGAGCAGCCAAGTAGCCTAAGGCCTCTTGATTTACATTATATAAGAATACTGGCGCGGTGGTCCGCATGCCGGGTTAATTTCCTTCAGAATTCTTATTTCCGTGTTTAACAATCTACTTTTCGCTTACATTTTTTGGTTTATGCTTTATAGCTCAACTGAGTTAACTAATGCAACTAATGGTGTGCACTGGCAATTTTGAAGACATAATTTTGTATAAACAATTGGATAAATATGCAGATTTAAAAAAAATACAAAAAAAGTAGCAACGAGTAGTGTACTTTATAATTGAGTAATTTCTTAAGGCGAAAAGCATAAACTGAAAATGTAAAGAAGAAATAAATTGTTTAACACGAAATAAGCCTTCTAAATAAACTTCGCCCGGCATGCAGACCATCGCGCCAGAATTTATTTACATTTCGTTTTATTTCTTTCCTTGTTATTGTTTTTATTAGCTAATTTTTATTTTTGTCTCTGAATATGTTTATTGTCTTATATGTATATCGTATATCCAATTTGGAAACCCCATAGTTCTACTTATAATAACTGCTAATGCTTTTATTTTTTCAAGGTATGCAACATCTAGTAATTTTAGAAGACGAACCATGGGGCTTAGGACTTGACGAAAAGATACTTCCCCAATATTTGAAAGAAGTTGGTTATAAAACTCATGCTATTGGTAAATGGCATCTGGGATTCTACAGAAAAGAATATACTCCTACCTATAGAGGATTTGATTCTCATTTTGGATATTGGCAGGGATATCAGGATTATTATAACCATTCTGTTAAGCCTGAGGTAAGTTATGGAGGTCAAATTTAATATTTTTTAAAAAATATTTGACTTCGCATCATAAAATTGTTAATATATTTTTAATTGTTCAAGCTAAATCAAGCTAAAAAGATGTAATTAGTTTCGCTGGATAGATGAGTAAATTTCCTTTAGGACGAACTATTAACTATATGTCAAATGTTTCAGTTCAAATGTATAAGATTAAAAAACCAACTTCTAGCAAGAATAGCTTTTATTTTGATTATTGAATGTATAATAATGTGTAGGTTTTCTTAAAGGACAATAATAAGATAAGTTTTTCGTTCTTGGCTAAACTTTTGCTCATCTCTTACTTCCTCTACTGCCCTACCATAAAAATTTCATTAAATTCAATTTTTGCAAAAAAATCATATTTTATGCAAATTTTTGGGCAGTAGTTCAAAAATATTTGACATAGTTAATAGTTAGTCCTTTAGGAAATTTACTCAGCTTTCTAACAAGACTAATTATTTCATCTTTCTGACCTGAACAGCTAAAGAGCTATTACGATTTTATGATACGAGGTCAAATAATTTTTTTAAAAAAACAGTTTTTCTTTTAATCGAAGTCGATCTTACATAGATCGAAGTTTATATTATAGGACATGTTTTCTTCCGCTTGAAGGGTACTATTTTCCGATTGTACCGGAAATAGTAGAGTATCCGATTGACAAATTATGTAGCATAATATAAACAAATCACCCTTTTTAATTAATAATTTTAAAAACTCGCTTAAATCGTGGCAGTGTGTCACTAATATAAACTAGTAGTTTGACAAACCTAAATACGACAACAACTTCAATTCGCAGGCTCAACTCCTACCATGGCGCCTATCCCATTAGCGATTTTTTTTCAAAGGAAATTCGCTAAAAAGGTGTGCTCGAAAGCGTTTTTTTAGCACCGTGTTTTTTTTAGAGTAAGAAGTACTCCTCTTCTCCTCCCCCCCCCCCATTAAAATATTAAAATGAATTTAGTAATGACAAATAATAAACAAACAAGTAGTATTAACTTTTTGTAGAATAGTCTTATCGACTTCTACTGGTTTTACTCGATTTAGTGACCTAGAAAACAATCATTTCCGGCTGGGGGCCGGAAATCGGAGTACCTTAGAATTTTCAATTATAAGTTTGGGTTGGCTCGGTATTTCTACTTCTTTCTGAACTCGCTTGTCGTACTCAAACACATTTACACTCGTATCATCATGATAAAAATTACTCTGAATGTTTTACACATTCTGAGTTAACACGCATACAACGGATAATTTCGATGAAATTTCGGTTGTGGATTTTTAGGGTGAGCGCTATAATTTTCCTTTATACATACCATAGATAGAGGTGGAGAAAATGAAAATTAAACTTTATTTAGAGAGCTATTTTAAAGAAGACCATGTCAAAAATCATCATTACGAATTATAAGAAAGTTGCAAAAAAATGCAAATGAAATAAATGAAAAATGCGACATGAATTAAGAAAAATGCTGTGCCAACTTCACACACGTCCCAATGTAGGCAAATTTATAAGAATTTGCCAGTAGCATATCTAAATTAAATCTTATAACAGATGATTACTTTTTGAAGTTAAATGTGCCAGTTTTAAATCTACTTTATACAGCTTTGATAGAATTGTCATATTCATATTGATATTTAATAAGATAAAGGGATTGTTAGTACAATAATAGAAATTAAATAAACTTATGAAGACAATAATATGGTATTTTATGATACACTTAGAAAAGATAAATGGTTAATTGTGTTTAAGTAATCATATCAACTTATTGTTCAGTCCGATTTAACTGAGGAAATGAAGATTTAATAGTGTAATTATAGAGAATAAATTTTAATGACAGTGAACCCTGCTGATTTTGAAGAGAGATACGAGTTTATAACGGGGCTTACCAATTACGTTAAAAATCGTTTGTGAAGTTATTAATACATTTAGGTATGATTGAAGGCGATAATTATCATTTCTGGTATGACACAAGCTGAATTTCCGATTTCAAGAAGTGCTCTTCGGTAGTTCTTCATCGTGCATTGCCTCTAGTTTTGTTTTTAAGTGTTTATGTATATATTTTGTCTTTATATATATATATATATATATATATATATATATATATATATATATATATTCCTACACATTTTTTGTGAGAATGCTATCTTTCGAACGGATTAATATTTTTTAATCAAACTTGGTACAAAATTAAACCTTGAAGAACACGACCCCTATTGAAAACCAGGTTTTTGTGACATCATTAACCAGGTAAGCTGAGTCAGCAAAATTTTGATATAATCGGTAAAATTTGGGGTTAATATTTTTCGCCGCCAAAAATGTCCTTATTTATGTTTTTATGGCGCTGAATTGAATAAAATCGGTCTAAAGTAGATACGACGACTCTAAGTGATCAAAAAGTCAAAGAAACCATAATAAATAACCTAAAATACGGCCGCTAAACAACATATTTAAAGTGGGGACGATAATGTTTTATTGTTTTTTATGTTATGTAAGTTTATAACTAGAAAGTAATTCTAGCGCGGTAGTCTGCATGTCTGGCAAATTTCCTTTGGAATGCGTGTTTCCGTGCTTTACAATCCATTTCTTGGTAAGGATCCGATATATGCTTTATTATTTGAGCAATTACTTAATTATCCTAAGGACAAAAAAGAGTCGTTGTGAGGAAAAGTTCTCTGATATCTTGCATGCCATTATTTATTGATGCTGTGGTAATTTCACTGAGACTTTATGATGAACTCAAGTTTAATTTTTTTAAACTTGTAAACTTTTAAACAGTAAAGTTCAATTTACTGCATAGTAAAGGTTTAGATACTTAAGTATATAGAAGAAATGCACTTATAAGAACCTCGTATATCAGATTTGGGTCAATAAGTTAAACACTAAGCTACCTAGTAATTTAATAATTAAACTAATAATAAATTTAAACTAAATAAATGTAACTATAATAACTGTAAAAATATAACTATTGGCTACGTAATAACCTTGTAACTATCAATAATGAACTTAACTTTTTTCAAAAATAATTAAATAAAAAGATGTTGTTCTCAAGATGTTAACTTCTTTCAGTTGGCGTTAATATGTGAATGGAATATGTATTTTTATCAATTTTCTTAATATACACTATGTGTATTAGATTTATTTATTTTAATACTATTTCTAATTTTTACGTTATTTATTTATAAGGGTCTTTGGTATTTACTTTTCTCATTAACTATATATTAGTACTTAGTGAAAAGATATTTTGTTTACTCATATAAACAGAGTAATAGATTTTTCACGAATTATTCGTTTAAATTTAAACAAATTTTTAAATTTTATGTCATAGTAAATAAAATGTAAAAAGAAATTCTCAAATTACAATTACTTCAGTTTTTTATGAATTTTATTGATATACTTATACTTTTTTGCGTTTTATTTCCTTCATATCAAATATTAGGAAATAAAGTATAAGGAAAAATATTCAATCAAAATTGCCACTCCTCTTTAAAGAAAAAAAATATTATTTGCATTTTAAAATTAAAATGCAAATTAATCAATATTTAAAACAAATACATTAATGAAGATTAAATTTATGGAGAAATGTTTTGATGTATAAATTAACCGTTTCATGTAATTTATTCTAGCCTTGAAACTTTGGCGTTATAAAACTAAAAATTTGAAACCATTTAAAATAATTTAAATATTATTAGGTATATGATGATGGATCATTAATTAATACCCAATTTAAATGTTGTTATTAGATTTGACAATTAATAAAGACTTAACAGTCAATTATGCATTTTTATTTTAACATCATATAGTAAATTCTCAATAGTTCGTTGCAATGTATATATTTCGCTTATCATTTTTTTACAACTTGTTTTATACTTATTTGTTTATTTTTAATTAAAATACAATTAATTACTATTATTTTATTATCATAATATAAAATACAAAATACCGAGGTAGTGGGTACTATAGGTACTTTAATCTACGGATTTTGTTTTATCATACAAGTTATGCATCATTGAGAGGGTCAGGGCCTGGCTGGTGACCGCTGAGACTTATACAAATGTATTTACTGTCTGCAAGGCGAAGCAAGTCCGAAGACGTGTCGCAGTATAAATTTGGTGATTTTTATATTAGGATGACGAGCAAAGTGAGTTTAAAAAAGTGAGGCTTAGCATAGCGAATCTGATGAGGGAAGGAATAGTTCCGAGGTACCCCGAACCCGATTTTTCTAAAGTATGTCAAAGGTCGAATGCTAATAATTATTACAACAAGTCAGGCTCATATGCGTCTCTTTTCTTAAATTAGTAGTTTATGGGTACTATTTTTTTAAACGTAAGGACGATAAAAATAATTTTATATTGTGTGCCTTGCATGTTCAGAGATATATTAAACCTGAACGCGTTTAATGTATTGATGTACTGTGTTTTTAGACTCTTATCCATAATTGTTTTAAAGATACCCAATTTATTTTTACTTTCCCTTATTTATATTGTAGGTATAAAAGAAAAGATTTGTGTTAGCAAAAAAAACTGAAACTGGGATTTCACCTGATTTATCCGTTTCAGGTGTTTTTAAGAGCTCCTGAGTAGTTTTCACAAAGTTATCTGTCTACATATGTGTGGGTGTCTCTTATCATCGTGTGCATAAATACAAATTTAAAATATAATTGATTATGGGGCACTAATGAGGCCTTAAAAAATTACTCCAGTTTACTTCATTTTCCTGTTTTGTCAATTTATCATGAAAATGTATCGAGGGTAGATATGAAATATTTAGAAAATGAAGTAAACGAGTAATTTTTTATTGTTTGATTAATGCCCCATTATCAATTATATTGCAATCATGAAGACTAACACAAATTCTAATAACAAATTTAAAAATATAATCTGTCATTTTTGGAAAGCTACCAGGGTTAATTCATGAGTTGTCCGAACTGGTCCTCCGCAGCAGTTATTTCCAGTAGCTTCCAATAATTGAATCCACGTCTTTTCCTATTTAAGTCCCCCCCCTGCTGGGGGGGATCTTCCAATGTATTTATTATAGAAAGTTAAGGCTTAGTACAAAAATCAATCTTGAGGTGAACTGTGATATCTGTAAACTATTTTTTATGACGTCGTTAACCCACAATAATGACAGCAACATTTTTGAAAACACGGAAAAACCGATGTTTTGATTGGTTTGAGATTTGCACTAATGTAGTCATACTCGTATAAGACCAATAATTGTGCTAAATTAATTAAATTATAAGAATTATTTCAATTTGTACCGAAAGTATACCTTTTTTAAAATATTCGAATTAAGTAGTGAAATGGAGCACATGTTTATATATTTATGTAATAAATAAGACGTGCTGCAGTTCATTTGATGTTTTTTTTTATTCTGAGGAAGAATTTAGGCATTAAGTGCATGAATAGGGTATTCGAATGGTAACTCCCACGTAGTTTATAAGCGTTCCTACCTAGTTTTTAATATTTTATCAATAATCGCTACAATACTTTTTACTGTTGTTAATTTATTTTATTCCACCTTTCCAGACAATTAACATAGACGGATATGACATGCGTCGTAATATGGAACCAGCATGGGATGCCCGTGGAAAATATTCAACTGATTTATTTACACAAGAAGCTGTTGGCTTGATAAAAGAACATAAACCAGAGGATGGCCCCATGTTCCTTTATGTATCACATTTAGCTCCTCATACCGGTACTTCTAGAGATCCAATGCAAGCTCCTTATGAAACAGTTGCCAAATTCAAACACATTACTAATCTTGAGAGGAGAATGTATGCGGGTTGGTATTTTTTTTTATTAAATTATTTAAAACTAGCAGTGTTAACATTTTCCGAGCGAAGCTCGTAAAATGTTTTTTTATTTATAAAACAACAAATATTTAATTATTTCTTCAAGGAGTACAACAAATTGAAGTTGTTAACATTGTTAAATTGTTCTTTGTTTAAGATGTTTTTGTCCATCCGGTAATTCTCAAGCCATGGGTTATGATTGCTTGGTAAAGTTCCTTGTTTCGATAAGTTGGCAATAAAAAATGGGTATCTTGAATCATTTGTTTTGATTTTTAATGATAATACAATCATATTCTATACAAAATAGGCCATAAACTGAACAATTCTTAGGCAAAAAACAATTTAGAATTTTTTTAGCACTTATCTTCACCGTCGCATTAATTATAGAAATATTCTTCCCCATGTATCAATATATAACAAATATTTATTAAATAATAACATTTAAATATATCTACATAGCTTTCTAAATAATTTTTCAAGATATAATTGGTGCAATAAAACAATTATATGTCATGCAAAAAAACTGATCCTTAAGTAAATTAAACTATTTCTAAACAAAGTTACCTAACAAAGGAAATGTGCTAAAACCTTTAAAGAAACCAACTGAGCATTAAAATAATGCTAATAATGGTGTGCAATGCTAATTTTAGAGGGATATTTTTGTATAGCCAATAGGCTAATTGTGCGCATTTCCTTTGAAAAATACAGATTAAATGAGTTACAAGTAGTGCTTAATAATTGAGCAACTGCTCAAGTTATGAAGCATAACCCGAAACCTGGCGCATAAGCATAACCCAAAAACTTATTTTTTTACACCAATCCCCTATTGTTATTTTTTTAAAGGAATTTTGTCAAGATGTGGTCAATATGACCTATGAGTCGTATAAGTGTAGAGTTTAGTCAAGATCCATCGATTAAAAACCTATCATGAAAAATAAATGCTATTCAATACTGAAGAGTAGGGATTTATTTTAAAAAAAATAACATCCATATTTAATTTTGTTATTTTTAAACCTTTGATTGATAGAAATGCAAATATTATCTGATTTTCTTCACTGTGAAATAGTGACTTTTGAGAAGAGGCTCTTTTCTTTGTTCCTTATTATGCAATTTTTTATTGGCTTAGCACCCATATAAGAGTATCTCACGTCATCTTTAAAATTAACTTCTTTACATACGTTATATATACACGCATGATCCTCTTTGAAGTTGTGAACTTGGTAACCTCCAGTAATAATACAATGAGGAGGAGCGATGGTCAATTTAAAAATCTAAAAAGGGGCGATGAATGAAAAAACAATGGAGAACCGATGGTGTAGAGGATAAGAGTAGCGAATACAATAAGGTGACGGAAAATTCCAGGGTACCCCATATTCGATTTTTAACGAATTTATAAGAAATATATATTTTTCTTTATTATTTAAAATCTTTATAAGATTTATTTTCATCATGTGTATGTTTTATGAGCTCCTATCATTTAGTTTTCCATCTTGTCCGTCTGTCTAACTATGAATATAATTAAATTTTCTTCCTTAAAATGGTTTAGATATCATATCCATGTTAGTACCATCGTTCTATTTCCTTGCCAAGTTAGTGAAATGAGATGGTAATGCGTTGCAACCTGCTTAATAAAAATAATAAATTTGATTACCCTGGATTAAAATCTGTTTAATATTTTCCCCTTATTACTTCTTCATATTTATAAAATCTTAATTTTAAAATTGTTTACATCTATATTTTTCAGCTATGGTATCGAAATTAGATGATTCAGTTGGAGAAATAGTGGCTGCACTTCAAGATTCTGGAATGTTAGATAATTGTGTTATTATGTTTCTCAGTGACAATGGAGGTGCTACTGCTGGAGATCATAGCAACTCTGGGTCTAATTATCCATTAAGAGGGGTAAATCTTGATAATTATTTCAAATATTTATAACTGCCCGATAAGGAAATGGAAAATATATTAACACCAAAGTAAATCACAAAGCTTTAAACTAATAATTTGATTCTAAAGCCATAGGTATATATCACCCTTTCAACTAGCAAACCTTAATTAATACTGTAACCTACAACATATAAAAATAAAAGAAAAGAAGTCTCTCCACAAAATAAAAGCTAAAGCGCTTTCAACCTAACTAGAGGCAATCATTAGTGCAATTAGTGCAAAACCTAACAAACGGATCATCTCAACAGTAATTTCTCATTAATCATTTTTATTTTATTCATTATTTGATTTTGCTATTATTTATTTATTATTTATTTATTATTTATTTATTATTTATTTATGTGTTCCTTTTAATTACAATTATATACATATTTTATCTCCCACATATTTTATTCATTATCAGCTTGGAGCTATATTGTAGAGGGTCGTAGTAGCACAAAACTCCTCTAAATTTCCTTAGCATTGGAACACATCCTTCAAGTCCAACATCCTTCAAATACCATTTTCTATGATTTTAACAAACTCTCACGTGATAATCGATTATTTGTAAGTCCATTCGCAGATTTTAACAGTCTATC
The DNA here is from genome assembly GCA_018340805.1 of Microvelia longipes. Taxonomy (NCBI): domain Eukaryota; kingdom Metazoa; phylum Arthropoda; class Insecta; order Hemiptera; family Veliidae; genus Microvelia; species Microvelia longipes. Next base: position 30,487,025 of record JACMZG010001870.1, read on the forward strand.
CTTTTATCGGTAAAGAGTATTATTATGAGAGATTATTAGAGGAGTTATAGGATAAGGCTCCAATAGTTTTAATCCTATAGCTCAAACTCTCTCCCAAATAGTTTAGAGAAAACCTCATTGTAACTACAAAGAGGTTTAAGTCTAGTGACTTAAACTGAAATAAATGTGAACTTGAACTTCCTCGGCTAGCCTCGGTAGCTACTGCATTTTTTTAAGAGAAAACTGAACCTCATGGAAAATATGCTTCGTTTCCTTGTATCTTAAATAAGTATTAATATTATTATTTATATAAGTATATAAATAAGTAATTCTGTCGTGGAAGTCCGCAAGCCGGGCGATTTTTTTAAATGCAAGCTTTCTTGATAATCAATCCAGTTTTTGTTTAATTTTTCGGTGTATATTTAATAACCTGAGCAGTAATGTCACAACTTGTTGTTTAATTTTTTCTAACAAAATACGCTAAAAAAGAACATAAACTGAGCTTCAAATGTCTGCGATTAATAGTGTGCAGTGTAGTGTATAATCTATAGGTTAAATATGCACATTTTCTTTGAAAAATTAAAAAAAAAAAACTAGTTGTGACGCTACTGCTGATATTTTTAAATGTATACAGAAGACTTAAACAAAAATTGGATTGATAAGCAAGAAAGCGCGCATTTTAAAGAATATTCTCCCGGCTCGTAGACCTCTGCGCCAGAATTGTATTTATTTACGCTTATTTGGTTGTATTTTTTTAGATGAAAGCCTATCCATGGGAAGGAGGAACTCGAAATAATGCAGCTATTTGGAGTCCATTATTAAAGTCTACCCAAACTATTTCTAATCAAATGATACATTTAGTTGATTGGCTGCCTACATTAGCACATTTAGCTGGTAAATATTGTTTATCATTCATTTATCTACTATCGCACTATATTTGTTACAAGCCTGGAGTGATTCTTAATTTACTGGAATACTTTTAATTTCTGCTTAGTGTACACATATATTAAGTAATAGTAATCAGAGTTATAGTAATAGTAATATATTTATGGAAATTTAAATAGGGATATATTATTTGTTTTATCTATAGATACTATAAATAAAATAATACAAATAAATGATGGAAAATACGGATGATTTTAAAAATAATTATTGTCTACCTTTAAACATTTTACTTACAAATTAATTTAACAAATCTAGCTCGCAGAAGTAGGTCGGCATGCCGGGCGAATTTCCTTTGGAATGCTTGCTTCAAGCAAGCATGAGCAAAAGAGGCTCTCTTCAATCGCGAGATTACTCGAATAAAGATTATAAAAAGGGCTCGCTTAGCTTGCTAAAATGCAATGCAATGATTTTAAAAATTTGTTTTAAAATTATAATTCATTGTGGGAATCAGAATGAATGGGTAGTTTTTTACGTTATTCTTTGGTCGTCTTTAATTTACAGAAAGATTTGGCTTGATTATTATAGCGTTTTATGAGCTTTAATAATTGTAAACAATATTAACTGATACATTTATAGACTGAAATAATGGAGTCATTAGGATGTCTTGTTAAAATGCTGTAAAAGTATAATTTGTTTTAAGGTCAGCAAAGAATAATATCTTATTCTTATTTCTTTCCGTCGAAATAAATACTGCTATTAGGCATTAAGGGTTATATATTTACATTACTAGAACTTTTAGAATTACTGGAGAAATATTGTCCATTTTATAGAACTTTAAAATTATGGGTGAATTGTTATTTAACACATTAATTTTGGTTTCTATTTTCATTGAATTGATGTTATATAGTTAAGTGAGAAAATATACTGGTTCGAAGGTAATATTTTTTAAAGTTTTTCGCACTGGTTCGGTACGGAAGAAAGTATGACATTAAGAAAAGGTGGTGACCATCCTGCACTGAAAGTAATAGTTTTAGACGTTTTTCGCACAAATGCGGTAGAGATAAAGGTTAGGTATGAAGTGAAGGTGGAGAATCTCCTGTTTGGAAAGTAATATTTTTAGACATTTTTCGCACAAACTTGGTACAGATAAGCTATGAAGTGAAAGTGGAGAATCTTCTGTATTGAAAGTAATATTGTTATACGTTTTTCGCACAAATGTGGTACTAATAAAGGTTAGGTATGAAGTGAAAGTGGAGATAACCTGTGTGGAAGGTATTATTCTTAGACGTTTTTCGCACAAATGTGGTACAGATAAAGGTAAGGTATGAAGTGAAGGTGGAGAAAAATTTCTGTATTAAAAGTAATATTTCTAGACGTTTTTCGCACTAATACGGCACAGTTAAAAGTATGGTATGAAGAAAAGTTGGAGAACATCCTTTTGTGTAGAAGGTAATAATTCTAGACTTTCTTCAACGCTTCTCCTAGAATGTGCATATCAACTTGAAGAAAATATAGTCTCCTGCTGACCTGACTGAATGGATCTTATATTTTTTTAAATATAAAGGTAAAAATATTATATAATAAATAAATATATCAAACCTTTTACTGAGTCTCTTACTGGTTTATTTAACCTAAAATTATTTAGTGCGTTTTTTTGTTTTCAAACTTAAATTTATTTATATTATTAATCTTGCTAAATTATTTGATTTTTCAATGTTTTTTTTTAAGGAATCGAGTCTCACCATATAGCTGGAATTGATGGTATGAATGTTTGGTCTCATTTATCAGAAGGTGAGCCATCTCCTAGGAATGAATTTCTTTACAATATTGATACTATTGACTATCCTTATGCAGCTGTCAGGAGGGACAAATGGAAATATGTTAATGGTAAGTATCTATTATAATAGATAATCATTAATTTATTTCTTAAAAGTTTTCGTTTATTAGTTAGATAAAAAATATAACGCTAAACCTATTCCATTTGAAAGAGTGTGAGTATTACCTGCTAAAGAAACAGCTATGACCATACTTTTATATTACTGTGCCAATACTAGCATTCTTTTTCTTATAATATAACGTATTATAAATTATAATATTTATTTTTATATAAAATGGGAAATATAACCTAGAGTATAATCTTAAGTCATAGTCATTAGGTAAACAATTTAAAAGTTTTAACTACTTTCTAGGAACACCTCACGATAAAGACAATGGCTGGTTTGGACTAACTGGCAAAGATCATCAATATTTCTACTCTCCCAATGCTGTTATGAATTCAAAAGTTGCTTCTACAATATCCGGTTATTACACGAGAAAAGCGATCATTGATAATGGTAAACATGGTAAAAATAGGAAAACATCTCTTACGCAAGGTAATTACCGTATTTTATATATTTTTTTTTTCACCAATTGACTATTTTTGTCTACGACTCATATTTAAAGTAAGATTTACATGTTTAAAATTAGTGATGTAATTTATCTTTAGAGCACTTGTGCGATAAATAAATTATTGATAATTTTATTACGTTTTTCTGTATGTTCTTATATTTCTTAGTTAAATCAAAATGAAACCAAAAAATACTACATTAATAGACACAATATAATTCTACTCTCAAATTGTCTTTTTCGGCGAAGTCTCGGAAGCTAAAAGAAATTTTCCTCTCCTTGCTTAAAGGACCCTGCAAACAAATATAAAATTATTTCGCACTTTCAAATCAACTGATTTCAATATTACGTTTACCCACCAATTATATTGCAGGGGAGGAGGGGGACTCTTTCTACATTCCTAAGACAGTAGACTACTGTATTTGAGTCCTTCATTGTTGCACTACCTTACAGGTTAAGAATACTTAACACACTGTCCTGCCGAAGGAAGTGCTACAGGTATCGTTCTAAACCATTATTTTATTTGCAATTTGAACACATTTGAGTCTTATAACCTAAATGACCTCTAGGTTAAATTAGGACTGTGCTGGATTCTGCGCGACTCCATAATCAGACAAATATAAATTTCTTTTTAACTGCATGTAATTCGTTATTCATTGTATTATACTTTAATTTAGTTCTATTTTTACTATATACTTGTAAATATCTTTGACACAGGTCAATCATCGCAATGGTTATAAAGGTCAGACAAGTCACAATTGAATTAAATAGACTTGTTTAGTGCAGTCGCCGTGACATGATATATGATTCAATTTCTTGACCAGTGTGTGCGAGAGTTGTCAATGAAAGGAAAGTTTTAGGATTACGTATTTCATGATGCATTGTTAAAAGTTTTCCATTGTTAAGTAGTTAAATGTTATAATGCAATAATTTGTGGTCTAGCATGTTTTGTAGTACCATCATACATTTTATATGCTATATGCGACACGTAGAATTCTCAGATGGTCTTAGCTTTTATTAGCAAATGTTGTTACCCTTTTGACGGAACATCCATCAGATAAATGGGTATACTTAGTAGTTTCATCATTATGTGTGCAAAAGATGCTAACAATTTAATTACACTTTCGGAACCTGGTGAGATTAGATCATTTCACTCTACTACTAAACAAGGTATTTAAGCACATGGTACAGCCTTAGCATTGGCTGTAACTAAGACCATTATCAATCTCAACATTTTTTAATTTTGTTGTTACAGTACACTTGTAATATTTCACGCTTCAACGAAACATCTGTGTTGCAGTCAGAATTTTAAATTGCAATTTATAATACATCCCCAGTAAAGATGTTATTGTGACAAAGTACTAATTGTGTCATAAGTTGACTTTATAACTTAATATTTCTATAAGGTTTATAGCAGCAATAAAAAATAAGATTCTTTTAGTGGTTTAATGAATAAAAGTAGTATTTTAGGACCTACTTAATTCTTTAAAATTTAAGTAGCCCCATTACTTCATTCCCACCATTAGATTTTACGACCTGTACCTTTTTTCGAATTAGTGTACAGTTACTAATAAGATAGAAGGTAGCATTGTTTAGGTACCAAATGTCCTAAGATAAACCTTTTTCTACGAACCTATTTATAGATGTGTATAGTAATGTTATTATTTTAAAGGCGACACGCCTTTTATACGTTTTGTTACTTAGTCCTGTCTATAGAATCTTATCTCGGATCTATATCTAAAACTAGATATTGTTGTCGTTGTCGTCTTGCTGGCGCTGCTTGAATTTTCCTTACATTTATTTATTAAAATTAAAATTTATTTAAATTTTAAATTACTCCCGTTTCCATTCCAATACGTTTTAATTATCTTAAAGCGTCTTTTGTTTCAGATGATATGTATTCTAAACCATTAACATCAGATACAATTTTAGAACTCAGGAGTAAATCAGGCATCCACTGCTTATCATCTGGGAGTAAACCGTGGTCACGTTACGAACCTTGTGAGGCTTTGTCAAAACCATGCTTATTTGATTTAGATTGGGACCCTTGTGAACAATACAATATAGCTGAAGAATATCCGGATATAGCTCAGGAAATGCATCAGCTTTTAATGGAGTAAGTTATGATAAAAAAAGTCAATTTGTTTACGAATTTTCCTCCGGTTTTTTTTCGTCTCATAACGGTTGGAAATTAAGTTAATAGAAGATTTAGTCTAAATTTATGTTGGACTAAAGATCTCATTTTTAGAAACACAATATAGTCATTTGATTGTTTGAGATTCCATCAGTTTTTCGATATAGGTATAGTACTAGGGTAGTATAGCACAAAGATATGAGGTTTTGTAGCATGGCCATTTCCATTTGGTACCACTATGGTACTTGTCCCTACGTCGCAGAAACTAGAGACTCCCCATTCCTCAACAACCCCTATTCAGTGACGTCACACTAAATCACTTTATGCGCAACACAGACAATTTCTGCGAAAGTGAGTCTTGTAACAAGCCTCAAGAGAAAAAATTAGCTTCGTCTCACCGGCACTGAGGATGACCTGTATTAGGTTGAAAGCCGGTTTTGTCATCATTACATTTTTTTTCCAACTTTTACAAATAATACACAACATTATATAAATAATAATTAATAACTTATATATGTATTAAACATGCCACTTCTTTAGATTAGATGATCCCTTCCTTAATATTTATAATTCGCTTCTAATAAATTAATTAGTAAATTGACTAAATTAATTAGTGAATTGTACTAATTAATTAGTACATTAGTTGAAATTTTTTGTGGAGTGACTTTTATTTACATCCTTATGGTATAAAATCCACTAGTGCTTATAATTTGAATATACTCTTTAAAATTTTAACTGAAGAGTTTTATCAGCTAAATGCGGATCATGAATTGTAGCTATTTATTTATATTATTTGACATACGCAATCAGGCTCATAATGCCCCCGACAAGTTGAAATATTGCTAAAAGATAGAGGATCATTAAATTCTAGTCTATACATAGAAGAGTGTAAGAAAGATATTTCCTCTCCTTGTAAAATATAGCTTTAAAATGTGTATATAAAAATTGTAAAATAGTGCTAACTAATTAATTTTAATGTGGTGTTGGTTATGAATGACTACAAGTTTTATTACTAGTTTTATGAGTGTCTTAGCATTAATTTTTCTTTTATGTTTCATTACTGTTCAAACCTATTATGAATTTTACAATTCAATTACAATGCTATTTTTATAATTATACTCTTGATATTTTTTTATGAACTTCATAATCGATGGAATCTTCACATCAATGTGGTTTAGTTACGGGTGATCTTTTATGTAGAAAACATTTTTGAAGAGATTAAACGTGTTTATAATTGAAAATTGGTAGGAACTCCAATTACATTGTTCTACTACTCTATTTTCAGCGCTTCCTAATGGTATTTTTATTTCACCACTATTTAAAATTATTTGTTGATTTAAAACATCATTTTGCATTTTTTTTCCTTTTTATTTATACCGTAGGTATATGTATTGTGCAAACAATTGTTGTAGAAAAACAAATAAAAAAACTGAATTTCATCTAAATTATCCGTTTCAGGTGTTTTTAAGACATTCTGAATGAATTTGACAAAGTTGTATGTGTGTATTTTACAAGTGTCTGTCTGTTATCACCGTAGCTCCCAGCGTACTTATGCTAGGGAGTTGAAACGGGGAAAAAATCCATTCTAATTTCTATTTGCGCTATCTGGATAATAAATTTTTTTTGAGGTAGTATGTAATTGAGCACTTTATTGGACCGTTTTTAGGATGAGAAGCCAATCATTATTGTTATAGGAGTTATTTAGTACTTTTCACCTCCGAGGACAATAATGAATGTAAAAAAACTCCTAGGACGTAAAAGTAATTCATATATTGCCGCCATTACTGTAATGTAGCGTGTTCAAAAAACAATCTGTGTTAAACCTTTATGAGTTTTCTTTAAAAACGTTCATTTTATTTCTGTTTTTGTTCGTAGACTAATTTTTTTCGCTTTTAAAAGGTGTTCTAATTGACAATTTTTGTGTGTTTATTTGTAAAGCATTTACATTTTTGAGTAAAAGTGTGAAGCTATGATGAATTTAATGACGACGATAATATGGAGTTAATTGGACTTTTTTTCAATTAAGTATATAGCGCAGTTTATTTAATGAGTGCTACCTCAAAAAAATAGTGTATGCCATCCGGCTGAGAATGTCTATATGTCTTGGCAATTTTTCCCGACTCGCTTTGCTCGTCGGTAAATCTAATTGCCGTGACATAAAGACACACTTCTGAGCCTTATGGCATAAATAATTATTTTATGACGCCATTAACTGGCAATAATGACTCAGAAAACTGTTTCCATCAATTAGAGGTGTAGTTCTCATTTCGTCATATGTAACACCTACAAATGGCCCAAGTTTTATTTCATTATCAGCATCAGTTCAATTTTTATCGAATGACTTGTATACGCTTTTTAAGAAAATCTAAACATAGTCCGATTGAGTTAAAATTTGGTGCAAGTGTATCCCTTCATGTAATAAATAAGTATACTATATTTTAGTTTCTTTCCAGCTCTGAAATTTTAGTTGAATCTTAAAATTTGAGCACCATCGAACGAGGTCAGTGCCTATATGGGTGTCTGCTTAAAATAATACGAATGTAATTACTGTGTTAAGACGAGCAAAGCGAGTCCAAAGACGTGTTGCAGTATAGATTTGGAGATGTTTATATTCTAGGGACGAGCGATGCGAGTCCAAAGTAGTGAGGACGAGCGTAGTAAATGTGATATGATAGGGAAAAGTTCCGAGGTACCCTGTACCCCATTTTTTATTTTTATCTTTTGCTTTTAATATAAAATATAACAATGCATGTTATCTTACTAACATTGGTTTTGTGGTTCAACGGTGAATAAGGGGTGTAATTAAAAAACGAATTCTTTTTGTTTAAACAGGTTCGATCGATTGAAAGTAGAGCCTCGGAACAAACCTGGTGAACCTGAAGCCAATCCAGCTCTCTGGAATAATGTCTATGCATGCTGGCACGACGAACTTGATCAACTAGCATATTCAAATAGACTCACTAAAACTATTATAATTTGTTCTGTGTGTCTCATTGCTTTGATATTTCTCATACCCGGATTGACAGCAGTAGCAAATAGAGCATATGCGTCTAAGAAAAGAAGAGTTATGCAAGAAGTTGATTTATCTGATTCCACCACATCGTCGCTTACTGGCCAAATATGCGTCAGAGAATAATAGTCGCTCTAGTTAATGTTTATTACTATTTAATGCCATTATTTGGGAACTACAAAACATAAGAGAAAGGCTCCCCTTAAGCTAAGTAGTCAGGGATAAACTGCATAAATAGAGTAGGCCTTAAGTAACAGTTTTACATTTTAATGACGATAAATGATATTAAATTAATGATAATTGATGGTTAGGCCTTGATATATCTTTTAAATCTCTGATTACTAAAGGGAAAAGTAGAGTAAAAGATTTAAATAATAAAATTGTGCAGTGCTTACTAAATGTATGTTAGCTAGCGTCTCAGATATCTGCTGTAAAAGTCTAAGTCATCATTAATTTTCCGCCCATAAATAATGAATATGTGAATAGTAAAGTCATCATAAAATGTCAAAGAGTAAATAACATTAAGAGATTAAATGTTATTTGATGTAACCAATACATGACAATTAGAAGATTTTAATGGAATTAGTAAAACATGGATATTTAATAAAGTTTCTTTCTTTCATTTTTTGTCACACACGGCGGTGAAACAAATTTAAACTAAATAAACTTTAAGTGTCATTTATAAAGATATTGTGAATTTATGCTTTTTTGAATTTATAAATTTTTCTGTGATACTGAAATAAATTGAGATTATTTTAAAATTATTTTTTTACTTTCTGTGTCAATTAATCCTTGATTTCTTTTAATCCCTGCTTCCTGTAAAACCAAGGGCTAAGATTCATGTAAGCGTCGACAGTACGTAGTAACTATTTCTTATTTAGAATGTTGCAATAATCTTAAAGTACCATTGGTTTTTTGGTATGATGCGAATATCCTATTTAGTTATATAAAGTTGTCCAAAATTATCTACACCTTAGTAACTATACCTGATAACTTCTTAGAACTCTAAAATTCTGTTATTCGACTTTGTGTCTCCATGATTGCAATATAATTGATGATGAGGCACTTAGAATATGAAGCAAACTGGAGTGATTTTTTTAATTTCTCATTAGTGCCCCATCATCAATTATATTATATCTATAATTCTGTGTGTTTAAAAGTATAACGTTTCGTGTGAACTGTAGCATTAGATTTCTCCGAAAAGTAAACTTGTTTAGATGGAGTTTGGGCTACGTGAGTCCTCCCGCATAGACAAACTTAATGGAAGGGTTTGTCTAGTCTACTTTAGGTCTGATTAATAGTAAAATGAATTTAAATCAGGTTGATGAATAGGAGACTTCCTAAAAAAAACTGGTTTCTTCTAAGAATTCTCGCAATCGTTAGCAAGGAACAATGACCTTTCGATTTGTAGACCTATAGAATTACACCTGTTATAAATTCTTTAATAAGATATAAATAAACAAATTACTTAATTAAAAATTCCACCGAAATAATGTTTCGTTCTTATAAACTTTTCTATTTCAATTATTTATTGTACAAAACTGTATGTACTGTACGGACTAAATACATTGTATATATTTATTAAATTCATTTTATTAAATATCGTAGAATTTAATTCGGGAGACAAATGATCTAGTTTTACTAAAATAAACACTATAGAATATTTCTTAAGTGATATGTCTCTTTTCTCTCGAAGTGCGGAGAATTAAAAAATTCTGGCGCGGTGGTCCGCATGTCGGGCGAATTTCCTTTGGATGCGTGTTTCCGTGCTTTTTACATTATATAAGTTTACAACTAGTAAATAAATTATTCCGGCGCGGTGGTCCGCTGTCGGGCGAATTTCATTTAGAATGCGTGTTTCCGTGCTAAACAACCCATAATTTGCTTATGCAATAACCATGCCCATTGCGTGGTTCCGGTTCATGCTTTAGCACCTAAGCAGTTACTCAATTGTCAAGCACTGCTCATAACTCATTTTGTCTGTATTTTCCAAAGGAAATGCGCATAATCATCCAGTTAGAAGTACTGGATGATCATCCTAAAATTAGAAGTACGAACTATTATTTGCACTAGTTTAAGATTAGTTACTTTCTTTAAGCTTAGTCAGTTATCTTTAAAGGTTTTAGCGCATTTCTTTGGAAAATACAGACAAAATGAGTTACGAGCAGTGCTTGACAATTGAGTAACTGCTTAGGTGCTAAAGCATGAACCGGAACCACGCAATGGGCATGGTTATTGCATAAGCAAATTATGGGTTGTTTAGCACGGAAACACGCATTCTAAATAAAATTCGCCCGACAGCGGACCACCGCGCCGGAATAATTTATTACTAGTTGTAAACTTTATAATAATGTAAAAAGCACGGAAACACGCATCCAAAGGAAATTCGCCCGACATGCGGACCACCGCGCCAGAATTATTTTTAGTTGTAAACTTATATTAGGTAAAAAAACGATAAAAATTATTGTCCCTACTAGGATTTGAACCCAGGTACTGGGTTTGAGAGCTCGCATCCAAAGGAAATTTGCCCGACATGCGGACCACCGCGCCAGAATTATTTTCTAGTTGTAAACTTATATTTAGTAAAAAAAAAAAACGATAAAAAATTATCGACCCTTCCAGGATGTGAACCTAGGTACCCTGAGTTTGAGTGGTCGTATTGACTCCGGACCACTGCCATTCAACTCAGAGGCCCAAAAAACATAGAAAACGACACCCTACTCGAAATTTAATTTTCAACGACCGTAATGTTGGTTTTCTATATTTTTTGTGGTTTTCGACTTTTGGTAACTTAAAGTGGTCGTATCGTCTTCGGACCGGTTTCATTCGATTCAGCGCCCAAATACATAGAAAACGACACCCTACTCGAAATTTATTTTTATCGACCTAAATTTTTGGTTTTTGGTAATTTACAATGGTTTTTCGATTTTTAGGTCACTTAGAGTGGTCGTATCGACTTCGGACCGGTTTCATTCGATTCAGCGTCTCAAAAAACATAAATATTGACCTTTTTCGCGGCAAAAAATATAAACCCTGAATTTTGCTGATTTTTTGAAAATTTCGCTGACTCAGCAAACCGGGTTAATGACGTCACAAAAACCTGGTTTTCAATAGGGTTCGTGTCCTCCCGAAGGTTGATTTTTGTACCAAGTTTGGTTAAAAAATATTAATCCGTTCGAAAAGATAGAGTGTTTACAAGAAAGTGTCTAGAAATACATATATATATATATATATATATATATATATATATAAAATATATATATATATATATATATATATATATATATATATATATATATATATATATATTATATATATATATATATATATATATATATATATATAAATATATATATATATATATATATATATATATATATATATATATATATATATATATATATATATATAATATATATATATATATAATATATATTATATATATATATATATATATATATATATAATATATATGTATATAAGTCTCGCGAAAAATTTTTTTTCGTCATTAGGGACCTCTCAAACGGATTTGTGTCGTGGTCCGAGGTTCGAATTCCGCCATGACGCCTATCCCATTAGCGAATTTTTTCCCAAAGGAAATTCGCTAAAAAAATATTTTACTTCAAATGTTTGGAAAGCTTTTGTGCCCTAAACAAGGGCTTTGGAAGTTTTACTTTCACGCTAAAACGCTTTCCTACTGATGAATTTTATTTTATGCTTGATTTTATTTATCTCCGAGTCTAAAAAGAAATAGTTTTTCCAATATATATAAAATAAAAAATGTGTAATAAAATACCTCAAGGGTTTGGAAGGTATAGAGTTTTGATAAGATTTACTCTCGTTTACCCCGGGGCTGGTCCTTGTCTAGAAAAAACATGATTCTCTGTAGAGGATATATCATCTATATAATGATAACTCGTAAAGATTTACTTCCTAGTTTGAAATTTCGATTTGTTTCATACATCAAAGTGACAAGTCAAATAAAATCAAATATTTGTTAAGTGCTGCTTCTCTTTGCCTGAAAGTATTAAATTCGGATGTTAATACAAAATTTATGACTATCCATTTTTAACCAGTTATGTTGGGTCAGTTTAATCTCTTAAGTAAGACTGAGGTAAGAATGTTATATTAACTTTACAACTAAAAGAATAGACTTGACCAGATGAATCGTATAGGTATAACAATGTAAGACAATGTGCTCGGTGAATTAATTTATTTTGATCAATGTGGTTATTTAACATGTTTTGCTTTTATATCATTTAGGCAAATCCTATTTTAACTTTTCCTTATTTATAGGAGAGATCGTGAATAAGTGGTGGGATAAGTTTTGTGTTTGCACTAAACCAAGATATGACTTGAATTATCTGTTTGAGGTGATTGTAAAACCCTCTGAGTGGTTTTACCGCTTTTAGCGAATTTTCATCATGAAAATGAGCTAGTGAGGTAGTTCGGATGATAGAAGTTTAGGGGGAGGGGGGATCAATTCAGTTTGGCTTCCTGATACTAAAAATATATGTTCGAAAATAATAGCACCAAAATAATGTAGTTTGGACAAAAATGGCTCCCATGGACCCAGAGCGAGCTAAGCAGGACTGCAAAGTGGAAGGACTTAAAGTTGCTTCTTATAGTCGTATAAGCATTCTTAAACGATTGAGGCCGGTTTTAGCTTAATCAGACCATTTCAAGTGGCGCCATCGGCAAATGAGTTAATCATGACGTCATCACGAATGAGTAAAAACAAGGGTAATATTCAGAGGGTGTAAGGTAATTGGTCAACGCTACATATATTTTATTGTACATATGTTTACGTCTATATGGCTCCGGAAAGGCCATTGCTAGCCTTATAGGCCCGCAGAATTGGTTGTGAGGCGTGGCGATGAAAATGTTTTAAATTCATTGGTAAATGCCATGTAACAACAATTAATAATTGTGGACTCGAAGAGGCCTCTCAATAAGAATAACAATAACAATAACAAAACAATAAGAATGTATCCACGAAGCTGCCGAGACGCGAAGTGCCGTGGCCGCGTAGTGGCTACGGGCCGAAAGCCTGAGTTATGATAGTGGAATTCTAAAGTGAACCCCCACTATGTGGGCCTGCGGTTAGCTCATTCTTCTTAGGTGATAAATGAATTGTTATTCCTGGATATTTTGACCTATGGCTTTTGGCGGGGGTCTACTAAATTAATGAGCCTGTTAGCCATTTATTGTGGTTTACTGAATTTTAAGAGCTAATTTGTAAACAGACCTGCAAAAGTAAAAATCATTTTATTAGATTATTATTTTTTAATTTTCATCCTAGGATCAGTAATATACGTTATATATGATTAATAATAGTTAAGATAACATGCATTTTACTAATCGTACATTATCGTTTGAGTCATTTATTGTTTGTTCATGTCAAACATTTTGGATACAATCTTATCTGTATTTAGTATTTGCTGATTTAAGGGCATATAAACGATTTACATATCTTTATTGTATTGACTCAACCCTTTGTACCCTTCTTATCGTAAGGGCAGGTCAAAGCCCTTTGTTTACTTCTTATTTATGAAGTATATATATATATATATATATATATATATATATATATATATATATATATATATATATATATATATATGTGTGTGTGTGTGTGTGTGTGTGTGTGTGTGGTGTGTGTGTGTGTGTGTGTTTTCACTGGCTTTAACTACAATTATAAGAAATAGTTCACTACATCTTAAAGAATAAACGGAGCACACATAATCAATTTTAAAAGTGTGTTATTAATAATTAATTATTTTGTTTCCCATTTCTGTATTGATATACGAGATTCAACACAACTAAATTTGTACTGGTGCGTAGAAAAAATAAATATGTTACGTATATTCCAACTGAAGATGACCAAGAAGTAAAAATGTATTTAAGTGTCATCCTATAACAGAGTTATTATCTAAAGTTGTGGCATTTATGGTAGTAGTAACAAGTTTAAACGCTTGTGAAATCTGCTTAACATGCCTTTATTGAAATTTTCAGCTAATTTCTTTCTGTATTTTTTACCTCTACTTTTAACGATTATAACTACTACAGTATTCGAACCGAATTTACTATTTAATACTTCATCATAGCACGAATATTCAATCTAAAAGTCGTTGCTTGATTTATAGCAAGAAAATTCTGTTCATAAAGATCAATATTTTTAACTCTTATCACTCAGTAAACAGAGTCATAAAAAATGAAATTCAATGCACTCTTATACCTGATAAAAATATTTTAACAAAAAAGTGTCTAGATTAAAAACTTATCATTTTATGTTATCAATTTTTTATCTGGGTCTATGTCGAGTTTTGGCGGGAGATGAGGGTTGTACGCATGCGCTGTTGGTTGAATAATTCTTTTTCCGTATTAATACTCGCTAACCGTCCTCTATTCAGGTAGTCTTATGCTAACAGTTCAGTGCAGTGTTAGTTGAAATATCCTTCTTGTTTAATTTTTAAGCACGAATACAACGACGCGAAATTTGTTAAATTTTATTTATAGCATTATTAATTATGGTAAGTTTAATTTATTTATTTTACACCCTTAATTTAAAAAAAAACTATGATATTCTATGAATCATTTAAACATTAACTATTATATTAAGTTGTTTAAAACTTAGTTTTAGTAAAACTTAGTTATTTTTGTTAAAAGGTATTCAGTCCTTTTTTATAAGGCTGCCTCTATTAAGTTTTATTTCTAATTTCCTACTTTTCATTTTTTTAAAATTCTGAGTTGTATTATTACATTTTTTAGATGTAAAAATTTAGATTAGAATTTAGATGTCCATTCTTGAATATTTTTTTGTGTGCTATAGTTCAAATTTATTCAAAATTAATTTATAGTACTATGTATTAATTACATATTGTTTCAGTTGTGTGATTTTTTTGAAATAAATTCTTATATTATGGATATTAATTAGTTGACAACAAGTTGTGTGTGAAAGTATTTCCCGTCAAATGAAAAATGAATTAAATAAGAATTCTTATGTTTGAAAATTTTATCACGTTGTTAAACGTGATAAAATTTTGGCTTTACATTCTTTTTTACCTTTGGAAAATTAAGGAATATTGATTTTACTATAAGAAGGAATAGTAAAGCCAGACTACTCCTTTAGTGAGAATAGTACTACACTTTACTATATTTCTTTTCTTCTACTCCATTTTTCATATTTGTATTATTCTTATAATCTTGCCTTGATATTGAATAATAGAAAGGAATAGAAAAAAGTACTCTATTAAAGTGATAAAACCACTCTTTACAGTTAATATTTCTGCTCCTTTAAACTTATTACAAATTGTATTATTAACTATTAGATCAAGTAAAAAAAACGTAGATATTTAAGTGAGAATATAGTTGTGCTCATTTCTTTTATTTTTTACTCGTCTTTACTATCAAAAACTCAACTCTACTATAAATATATATTTTTCTCGCATTTATAAGATTAATATTACTGTATGTAAAAATAGTAAATTGCTAACATAGTAAGAATGTTACCCTTTACTATCTATCTATAGTCGTACTCTGTAAACATATATTCATTAATATATGTATAAAAAATATTGTAGTGAATTTTTCAAGCTATTTTAGCTAATGAAACAATTCTACTATTTACAACGCACCTCATGCATGCAAAAATATTACTGAACAAATTATGAAATATTTTATACCTATTCGATCTGTTGACGTGTTTTTTAATGAAATTTAATTATTTTAATAACAGTCAGAACTCGTGAGAAACATCGTTCTTCCATCTCTAGTACTTTTCTTTATTTAAGTACAACAAATAAAATCAAATGTACAATAAAATAGTTATGCGTTGCATCAGGAACTCGCGTGAAAATATTAAAAAAAAATTATAACTGAGGACGCTTCTTTCGCAAAATTGCTTATATTTGTGATAAATAATAAGCTGGAGCTCATTGCTTTGACTCCAGATAAAAGTTTTAAATAAAGTTTGCTCCGCCCTCTAGATTGCCCCTTATAATATATTATATTATAGTTAAAAAAATATAGCTCTGCTCGTCAGATCGCAGTTATTAAAAATCAAATATATAAAAAAAATGATGTATCATTTATGTAAGACTATCAGTATTAATTATATCAATAATGATACGTAGTAGAGTGCTACTATTAGTTATTGCTTATATTAGTATAATAAAACATAGGCTCATTGCTTTTGCTAGATAGCTTCTAGTAATAAAAAGTTTGCTTCCCCCGCTCGCTTCGCTCGCATATTTTTTTCTATTAGCAACGATACTTATTAAAGAGGGACTCGGTAGATTGCTCATATTAATTATGATATAATATAATAATTAGAGGCTCGCTTCGCTCGCTGGATTGCATGAAGAAAATTGTAATTTGTAATTGTAAAATTGTATTTTATTTACATTTAATAATTATAAAAATATTGAAGAAGAGCATGCCCGGCTCGCTAGATTGGGTTTGTTTATTATAATAACAGTTCAGCTCCCTAATAGTAGAAGCTCGCTAGATTGCTCATTTTAAATATAAAATTAAATAATAATATTAGGCTTGCTTTGTTCGCTACAGTGCATAAAATAATACCATAATTTGTATAATAAGGATTCTTATGTATTTACAGTAAATTACAATATACATTTAACCAAGTAAATTATTTTAAAATTGTTTAATTCAATTTTAAATTATAAATCCATGTTTTTATATGATCTGTGTGACCTACATTATTAATGTTATCTGTTATCAAACCATTTTTTGAGTTATTTATTGTGATTCAATTTCTAGTCTATCGTAATTTATAGTTTTTTAATGTATTTTGGAAATGGAATATCCTAGGGCCTTTCATTTGATGGATGTCGGCGTTTTAACCATTTTTTTAAACCGGCACAGTTGTTAGGTCGATAGGTTGATATTTACGGAGCGGGACAATTGTAATGCTTCCATATTCGGTTTTGATACTTTCATGTCGATATTTTTAATTTTTATACTTCCGGGTAAGTATGTAGTGTCTTTACTTGATAATAAAAAAATAATAATATTGTGAAATATGATACAGGGTACGTCGGAACTTTTTCTTTCCGCATTGGATTCCCTTTGTTTTCTCGGACTCGCTTCGCTAGACCTCTGGGTGCATTTAACACTATATATCTGTTTACTTGTATAATATGTTATTAAATGTGAATCTTGATTCTAGTCATCTTATTACCGAAAAAGATCTAGATTTAATAAGAAGAATTTAAAACATTGGTTGCTTGAGACCAATTATTTAAATTTGTAATTTCCCTAGTTTTAAAGTTTTATTCTTTCCAAGCCAATTTTTATTAAATTTTTTTTAGTATTAATTATTATACTTATACTAATTTTTAGTCTATTTACTGAAATTTAGATGTTTTTATAAATTATTTTTTGGCTTTTTCACTAATACAAAAGGTTAACCTGATAGGATAAAGCTTGTAAAAATTTTTTGAAATAAGGAATCATTATTATATTATTGTAGATAATCTTTCAATTTGATTCATATATGCCAAATTCTAACAATTTAGAAAATATTTCTAAAAGCATTTCTTTCAATAAATCCTTAATCATCTTTAATCTGGGTCAAAATATTAATAAGAAGGTTATTTTGAACCAGGTAATATTCTTAAGAGTATACACCAAACATTTTTGCACACATATTATGATGGCGTTTGGTTTATTGCAATTTTAATCAGGGCATGTAAAGACTGTGATTCAGAGTTAGCAAATCTCTAATGATTGATGTCCACTATGACCAAGGAAAGATCCTCTCAATGCGATCCTGGTCATGGTCAAATTAATTCCATTTCAAAATAATACGTCTAACACCTCAGTCCTGTTTCTTCACGTTCTCCCGTTTCTCCGATTCTCCGTTGTCCTTCAGTAATTCAGTTTATGTCATTCAGCTTTTATAGGGATGTTTTTTTTGTTAATCAGAATCCACTGGGCAATCGATGAGTAATAGTTTATTTTATCCAGAAAAATATAAAAGCCTCGTTTTGTTTCTTTTTAGCGAATTTTCTAAGAAAAACTGAGCTTATTTTATTTTAATCTTTACTCTGGTTTTGATTTAGCTACATTTCAATATTATATTTTGTTCTTATACTGCAGCAGTTTTTCGTATTAGTAGTTTTGTTAGTAGTGTACAACGTATAGCCCCGATATCAGCGAATTTCTAAATTTAATATACGAAATCCTTGCTTTGTTAACACAAAAGTATATTTCAGACCTAATACTAAGTGTTAAATTTCACCTCATCCGTGTGTTTACCTCACATTGTTGTAAAGAAGTAACTAATTTAAATCAGATCAAATAACTTCTCAAGGTTTAGTGACTTTTGCAATATATGCTAAATATTTATGTGTTAATGAAGTCGGACATAATTGATCGAAAATATTATTTAATAAAAAATTAAGGCCCTGTTAGTTATTAAGTCGATTTTCGTATCAAGTTTCATTCTGAGCTTTCGAAAATCATCATGTCCAAAAGAAGCATTTGTAGGCGTATCTGTGTGTGTGTGTATGTACGAAATTTTACTACTACTATAAATATAGCTTGTATAGGATACAATAACTTTCGAACGCTTTTTCGTTTTGAAACAAAACTTGATATAAAAATATCTTATAAGGTACGAAAGCCCTTATATCTAGTCATATCATAAGATTCTTGTTCATAAATACACACACACGCTGTCTGGAAGTCTGGAAGAGAGAACTTTACTAACCAAGAATATATATATAATATATATATATATATATATATATATATATATATATATATATATATAAATTATCTACCATAAGCTGGAAAGATGTTCTTCATTTCTAAATAAATCAAAAGACTGGAGGTGGATGTGGTGGAGTACGCTGGAGGATTCGGGGCTGGCAAGAAGGGCCCAACAACGTGGCCTATTTGCCTGGCTTTGCCTCCCCCCTATTACTACTACTACATATATATATATATATATATATATATATATATATATATATATATATATATATTAATATATATAATATATATATATATATATAATATATATATATATATATATATATATATATATATATATATATATATATATATATATATATATATATATAATATATAATATATATATCTAATCAGAAAAGTCTCCTCTTCCAGATAGACACTCCCCCCCCCCCATTAGCTTCTTTGTTTTAGGAAATTCGCTAAAAATTGAGGAGGTTTGAATAGAACTATCAACACTTACATTTTCATGTGATAATACGTTCAGTTTATCTTAAAAAAGCAAAATCCCTTTTGGAATTGGGCTGCCTCTCTCCCGAAACTCTCTACAAATATTTCTTTAGGATGTTCGCACTTAATTTTTATTTTTCACTTTTATAATTTTTGTCGCGCTAGGGCTAGGGTAAGATAAAGACAGTCTGCTTTGTTCATGTTCTGATATCTCAGAACTCATACCTTCAAATATTATATTACCTAAACTCGTCTTTTATTTAATTTAAATCTTTAAAACTTGGGTTTACACTAATTGGACTTGATTTCATATTAAAGTTTAAAAGGAAGCTTTATAAATGTAGCTAATCAAAATGATGAGTTAAAAGTATCGAAGAAGTAGGTCAATTTTGCCCCTTGAATCTCAACCTATTTCGCCCCTTTTTTCCTTTTCTTACTTGACCTAATCAAATATAAAAGGGTTCGCGTGAGATCTATCCATCGAGCCTCCTCTTTTCTTGTTTTAATTTCAATGAAAATTTCAATTATACTAAGTGATTTTATCAGATCTTTTACCTTATGGTCTCTATTCTGTGAAATATTTTAAATTAAAATCATTAAAATTTTAAAACTATTTTAACATTTATTTTAATAAAAACTACTACTGTCACTATCAAAGATAACTGATCAATGACATGGATTACTGAGAAAACTGTATGATGACATTGACAATTATTAGGGAATGTACTTGAAAGAAATATAAGAGGGATTATATTTACATTCGTTGGATTTTTCCATCACGATTCACTTTGAATTATTTATGTATTTAAAAAGGCAACCTATCTCAATGGCATGTAATTAAAAATAATAATAGACTAAGAGCCCAGGGGTGTTTTGTTAATAAAAAGTGTAACCGGTCTCAACCGTGGCTGGAACCGGTCTCAATTTTTCGTAAATACCTTCCTGAACAAAGATCTGCAATTCTGCCGACTCGTATCAGATGGGTGTCCCAGGCAGAACGCACTTTAGGGGTCAATGGTTCTGGGACACCCATCCGATATGAGTCGGCAGAATTGCAGATCCTAGTTCAGGAAGGTATTTACGAAAAATTGAGACCGGTTCCAGCTATTACACTGTTTGTTAACTTGGGTGGTAAATTTGACCTGTAAAGTGCGTTCTGCCTGGGACGCCCATCCGATACGAGTCGGCAGAATTGCAGGTCCTTGTTCAGGAAGGTATTTACGAAAAATTAAACCCGTTTCCAGCCATTACACTTTTTATTAACTTGGGTGGTAAATTTGACCTGTATAAAGTGCGTTCTGCCTGGGACACCCATCCGATACGAGTCTGCAAAATTGCAGATCCTTGTTCAGGAAGGTATTTACGAAAAATTGAGACCGGTTCCAGCCATTACACTTTTTATTGACAAAACACCCCTGGGCTCTTGGTCTATAATATTATTATTATTATTATACTCGGTAATATAAGTGTTCTTAACATCTGTAGCACCGTTTAAAAATTGAAAGTCACTATAAATATTTCTATGTTTGTTCGAGTCTTTGTATTTAACTTTCTCAGGCTCATTAATAACAGAGGAAAAACTCTAAAATATTATATTTATTTGATTCACTTTGCTGTTACAATTTAAGAAAATAAAATAGTGTGTAACTTTTTTCAACATTCGTCTTTCTTTTTCTGGCACTGCTGATGGCTTCATATTAGGTTCAAAGCTCTTTGCCAATAAATTATTTTTATGGAGAAACTCTTTTCTTTGTTTCCAATTATTATATTAATTAACTATTGTATTGTAAAAGACACAGAATAAAAATCGTAGTTTTTCTCCCATTTTTTAGCCCCATTTTTTAACCCTGTCATGTTTTGCAATTAACACCATTTGCATTTATCTTTATGGATCCTTTAATCTTGATTTAAGGGATTAATGATATAAAAATGCTTTCTCTTAACTCCTTGGAGCTATTTTATGTTCTCTTCCTTTTTAGTTCTAATATTTATTGTAATAAATTAATAACATTAATATATTATTTAATATTATATTATTAATGTATTATTTAATTAAAAGTTAGTAGAAAATATATAGTGAGTAACTATATTTTACTTTTGTAGATAACATACTATCTTCGGTATTTTATCCACAATGTTATTATTTAAAGAGGTCTTTATTCACTTTGATCCGAAATGAAATGAATTAACAACCCCCAGTAACATAATTTTCTTACACTATAACATCACATTACTGAATATTTCCACAGAAAATTCCTTAAAATATAATAAAAAATCGGGTACGGGATACCTTGTAACTTTTCCTCATCACATCGGATTCGCTACGCTCATCCCTCCTGTTTCGAAGTCGCTTTGCTTGTCCTCAGAATATACAATTCAGAATATTCGCCAAATTTATATAGCAGCATGTCTTCGGACTCACTTCGCTCGTCCTCTGATAGTAAGTACATCCGTTCATTCTCAGCGGTCACCCATTCAGCCCTGATCACACTTAATGCTGCTTAACTTTTATGATCCAACAAAAATCATAGATATACTTGTCGTATTGAAACGAAACTTAGTTTACTTATTAA
Organism: Microvelia longipes; assembly: GCA_018340805.1. Taxonomy (NCBI): domain Eukaryota; kingdom Metazoa; phylum Arthropoda; class Insecta; order Hemiptera; family Veliidae; genus Microvelia; species Microvelia longipes. The sequence continues at coordinate 30,509,220 of JACMZG010001870.1, forward strand.
TTACGTGAAGGTTTATACTTATACTAAATTTTAACTCATTTGGATTGTTTTCCGATTTTTTTACAATTTTATAAATAATGTACACAAGTCATTTGATAAAAATAGATCTAATGCTGATTATTAAAAGAAACTTGGCACATATGTTAGTCTTATACATAGCTACATGCATGCCAAATCTCAAGTTGATAGAATTCTTTTTCGTGTTTTATGATTTTTCAATTTTCGCTGAGCCACTATTGCGGGTTAATAACGTCATAAAAAAGTTTTTTTTCCGAATAGCACAACTAGAGCGGTAGACTGATTTTTGTACTAAGTGTCAACTCTCTAGCATAAATACACTGGGCGCTACGATGATAACATACACCCACACATACAGACAGACACCTTTGCGAAATCACTAAGGAAGCCTTAAAACACCTGAAACGAATGATTCCGGTTTCATCCCGGTTTCGAATTTTTTCGCAAATAAAACACTTTTCCTATATACCTAAATGAGGAAAAGTAAAAAGAAAATATTTTTATCACCATGTAAAACAAATGTATTTTAAAAAAAGACAAGACTAAACTTGCCGCTTTACGACTGTTTAAAAATGTATTTTACAAAACATAAAAACATCAAAAGAACAATGCCAGTATGAATTCTCTTCTTTACATCAAAGAAGGTATTAATGTAAGATATTTATATACGCTTATATGGTTAAATTTAATGCTTAATATGTTTAAATTTAATGCTTGAAATTGTGAATGGCAGAGCTTAAAAAACAATGATTCTTTTACGTTTCTTATATTTGTTCTAAATTTTATTTATGTACGCATTCTATCTGTGAATATTATTTGTTTGTCAATTTTTTAACTTCAACAGCCAGTTTGAAGAAGATATAATAAGCTAGCGATATGAGTTTTGTTCTATTCTTTAATTTTTTCCATGTGTAAAGTAACTTTCTTTTAGTAACGATTTCACTATCGGTATGTCAAGTCAAATTGAGAAAAATTCTTCTAATATTGTATTTTCAATAAATACCCCTCACTCTGGCCATGCCTTGTGGGTTGCCCCTATAAAATTTCTTATAGTCTGCTTATAATGTTAAATAGTTTTCTTAATTTTATTATATATATTTCTTAAGTGTCGCACTTCTTGCTGAATTCTAATATGGTTAAATTTTGTATTTTTTGGCAAATAAAATGTTTTGAAAAAAAACCGTTGGCGTAGATTAGTGTCATCACAATCGAATATTTTTACTACGCTGATTCTATAATCTTTTGCATTTGATAGTAAAAAAAATAAAAAAAGGATGAATAAAATAAGACGGGAGAGAGATAATTGAAACCTTAATGAAGCCCGCAGAGAGTCAGAGACTGACGAGGAAAAGAGAGGTATAATTGTAACACAATTTCCTTCTGCCTTGTAATGTAACCAATTAGACCCTGGTTACCGTGGTAACGGTAATTCAAGTTTGCAGGTAACAAATCTTTCCCAACTTGATTCTTAACAAACTATATACCCTTTAAAGAAAGTTTTTAATCATTTTTATCATTTAGTTTTTTATTACTTATTTTTCTTTCGTCTCAAAAAATAAAGCAAAAGAAAAACATGATTACTTAATTTGTACTATATGCATATAGGTATTGCTGGTCCGCACTATTTCATAATAAATAAAAGAGGGTTGTTATTGGTTTAAAAGCTATTTTTTTTTTTATTTGAACGCTACATTTTTCGGTTTAAACAAACCAATATAAGATGTCTGTTAATATAATGTCTAATAATATCTTAACTCCTTACATTAGAAAAGTTAAATTATTTCGATTAAAACAAAAAGCTGCGTCTATGGCTTCTCTGGAATGTTGGTTTATAACGAGGCAAATTCAAAACTTTTAACGTTTTGCCTCAATACAATTTTTATTATTACAATTATAGTCTTCATATTTCTGTGTCTTCCTACTAATGAATAAATGTGGTCCGAATGCTTCGCAATGGTCTTACGAAGTGTTGACATTATTAAGAATTCGATTTGTTGATGCTGTAAAATTTTTATACGCAGCTGTAAAGTGATATTTATCCCCAACCACTCCCCCGCTTTCTAGATTTGTCCGGCTCGATTTTAGGTGAAACCTGGCAACCCTATAAGTAGATCCTGTAGAAGATAATGATTTAACTCAGTATTTTATGCCTCTTGTAATCGTTTAGTCATTGTAAAGATACGTCAAAGGGAATATATTGGCAACACTGTCTAAGATCATTTCCTGCATTATTATTTATTGATACTGATTTATTAATACTTTCCGCTCACCTAATATTGAAATCTTACTATTAAGCACTCAGCACTTGCTTATTATTGTATATTCTATACTTTTAAAATATTTAAATTATAATTCTCGTCATGATTTATAAATGTCCACTGAATAAATAATGAATTTTATCAAAAATGTCCTTTAAATGATTCTTCTTTAGAGTAGTCATAGTACTTCAGAAGTTCTTGCTATTTGTTTTTCTCTTTGTAATATTTATTTGATGTTCATTGTCTTTCTTATTATTTGTTTATATCTTAGCTTAGTGTTTATTTCTCATTTAAAATTCATTAATATTCAGAGAATGATCACACATTTATATTTCAAACAATTTTGCTTCTCCCTTTTTATTGATGAGCATAAAATGAATAACATTGCTTTTTAATATCAATTTATTAGATTTTTACGCTGTCTAAACCTTGATCCGTGATGCAGAAAACACATTTTTTGTTCACAGCGCTCTGAACGATAGGGCCTCTGAAATGCAGTTTTTAGATTTAGCGAATTCTTTTACGCATTTTTTAAAGAAAATAATGTTTATGAGATATTTGGCATGGGAGAGTGATAAAGTCTCCTCAATTATTTTTAGCGAATTCCCTTAAACTAAAACGATAATTTGATGGGCGACATGTCGGGAGTCGAACCTCGGACCAAGACCAAAATCCGTTACAAAGATCGCTAGTCGCTGAACGAAAGAATGGATCCATCTTTCAAACGATAACTATTTTTTTTTTGAGGTAGTACGTAATTGAGCACTTTATTGGACCGTTTTTAGGATGAGAAGCCAATCATTATTGTTATAGGAGGTTATTTAGTACTTTTCACCTCCAAGGACAATAATGAATGTTAAAAAAAACTCCTAGGACGTAAAAGTAATTCATATATTGCCGCCATTACTGTAATGTAGCGTGTTCAAAAAACAATCTGTGTAAAAGCTTTATGAGGTTTCTTTAAAAACGTTCATTTTGTTTCTGTTTTTGTTCGTAGACTAATTTTTTTTCGTTTTTAAATGTTGTTCTAATTGACAATTTTTGTGTGTTTATTTGTAAAGCTTTTACATTTTTGAGTAAAAGTGTGAAGCTATGGATGAATTCAATGACGACGATAATATGGAGTTAATTGGACGTTTTTTTTTTTTTCAATTAAGTATATAGCGCAGTTTATTTAATGAGTGCTACCTCAAAAAAAATAGTGTATGCCATCCGGCTGAGAATGTCTTTATGTCTTGGCAATTTTTCCCGACTCGCTTCGCTCGTCGGTAAATCTAATTGCCGTGACATAAAGACACACTTCTCAGCCTTATGGCATAAATAACTATTTAATCATCTTGGTCCAAAAATCAGCCTTGGGAAGATACGAATCCTATTAAAAATTAAGTTGTAACGTATTAACCCAGTTTGCTGAGTTAACAAAATTTTAAAGAAATCGGTAAAGTTCAAGGCTAATATAAACACTAACTGAGCTTTCAACTAGTACAAATAATGGTGCACGGCCAATTTTAGAGTTATAGTTTTGTATCAAGATAACTATGCGCATTTACTTTTAAAGAAAAAAATATTTACCAGTTGTGCTTGATAATTGAGTAACTGCTCAAGTTAAGCTAGTAATAGATTGTTGAGCACGGGAACACGTATTCTAAAGAAATTCGCCCAGGATGAGGACTTCCTTTTTTTGGAATTTTCTTTAAAGTTATATTCTTTCTAGGTGGAAAAAACGTGAAAGAAATCTTGAAAATTATTGCTCGATGGTACATTTCTTAGAAGAGAGTCTAGAAGTCATTTACTGATAAACCTACATCTGTGTGTTTTAGTTATTAATGTGTTAAGATTCTCTCTTATTGCCTCATAAAAATGTATTATTAAAAATTTCGCTTATGAGATATTTTACGAGGAAAAATGTTTAGGTAGACGTGGGGGTATTCCTCTTTATTGCCTCTCCCATGATGAAGGTCTAGGTCCGGCCTTGATAAGGCATTTCGTGTATAGATGGCTCTACTGGGAGTGCATCTCACTCATCTTTTACTACTACTATACTACAGCTACTCCCATATACTACTATCATACGACCCCTAATGATTTTCTTTTACATTATTAACATTTAACCCTTTTTACTCTTGATGTTTTTTTATTCATTTCAAGTATTGCAACATCGAAATTTTCCTTACTTATTTTAATAATTCGTCTTAAATTTATTTACACACGGACACCAGTGCCCAATAATAAATACTGTCCGTAAAGTTCTTAATATTTAACCCGATTATTTAACCAGACTATTTAACTAAAACAGTTACAAAGACAACGACGAGATAGATAAACCCTGAAATACCTTGGTTTAACCTCGCTTTCAGGTTAGCCGATGAAAATCAAGGTTAAGGACATAATATATATAATACTAGTTTATATATCTGTGGACTAGTGTAATTACGATGATGTAATGGTATTACGTCCCCTTACCACTGTTCCACTGTAAACTCGGACTGCATACGTTTTATGATTAAGCATGCTCCAATTTTAAAGTTGTGGTTTAATATTTCAGGTATAAAAACTTCTTTGTGGAAGTTATTGACTGTCCTTTTTCCTATGCAGAAATAGGCCTTTTATAAATTTTACTAATTTTATAAAAATTACTTAGTGAAATTCTTAATTATTTTTAACTTTTTTCAATTATCGATTAAATCATTGAATCAGATAGATGGTATAGATAAAGTAAAATTAAAAAATAAAAATTTACCAGAAAAAAAGTTTATTTAAATAATATAAAAGCTGGATGAAGCTTGATATTCGCATTAAATGAAAATGTATTCAGTACTAATTGAGGTTTGGCCTCCTCTGGTCTTTCCTGCGGAACTCTGGGGAGAAATCCATTCCCTTGACCCAGGGCTTTGCTTAAACAGATAATTATTTTACTGAATTTCAAATAGGAGGGTAATGTTTAAACCGAAATACACTTAACTAGGAAATTTACCACAATTATGCATGAGATTCAAGTTATTTGATATGATTTTCGAGATAATTGGAAATTATTGGAGTTGAGGAAATCAAAATATCAGAAGTATTTTGAAGAGAATGTAATAAATCATTAGTTTTAGCTTTATGAACAAAATTCTTCATTTGAAACTAACTAGACTGAAAGCGATGACTCTAAAGTTTTAACATTTTTGTGATTTTATGTAAACAAGTTTTGTGATAAAACAAAACCAAAAATATTATTATTTAGGGGTCATTCCATATCAAATCAACACAGGTAAAAACACGTGATATCTCCAATTTTAATATAATCTGTTAGACACGATAGAAGAAAGAGAAAATCCAGATTTTTGGCTCATTTGGTCCAGTCATATTGCTGCAGTAGGGTGGTGAATTTTACAAAAAATGTGATTTTTCATCATTTCCTTGACTACAAAAATGGCTGTATATAAAATTCTGCTTAGGATATAAGTTTTATTTTGGTGGCGTTTGAAAGCTTAAACTTGGCCATTAAATAGTTTTTTCATACTTTTGGATAATTAGTTACACGTTTTTATTATGAGCCAATATAAAATAAAAATGCTAATATCTCAAAAGCCAATTTTTTTTAAAATTTTAAAAAATTCCTAAAAAGAGCCTAAACTGTTAGTAAAATGTCCAAAAAGTTTCATTTTGGACTTTGTACAATTTTGTCAAATTGTAAAAAAGTTAAGATTTATCGCATAATCATTGATAGAAATTGCAAAAACAGTGACTTTTTACAGTTTGATATACCTTGACACACGTTATGCGCTACTGTGTCCAATCCCATGGTGGACCCAAAATGAAACTTCGTGGACATTTTACTAACTGTTAAAGTTCTTTTTAGGATTTTTTTCAAAATTTGCTTTTTAACATGTATGTATGTATGTATGTGAATGTGTATATATATATGTGTATGTATGTGTGTTGTATGTATGTATATGTATGTGTATATATGTGTGTATATGTGTGTATATATATATGTATGTGTGTATATCTATGTGTGTGTATATATATGTGTATATGTATGTAAGAAAGAACTGCATGTATGTATATGCAGTATGTGTACATGAACTGTATATATGTATATATATGTATGTGTGTGTATATATATGTATGTGTATGTGTGTATGTATGCATGTTATGTATGTATGTATGTTGTGTGTATATGTGTTGGGTGTATGTGTGTGTATGTGTATGTGTGTATGTATGTGTATGTATATATGTGTGTATATGTATGTATATACATATATATATGTTTGAGTGTGTATATGTATGAATGTAAGTATCTATGTATATACGTATATAGGGTTATATACCCCAGCATCTAAGGGGAAAAAATAATCTAGTAATACTATTAATGATTGAGTTAACTACCGTCAAAAAGCATAGGAATAACTCTTGCGGATTATAAATTTCATCTGAGTTCTTAGATGTTAATATAAGTTCTTTTAGTTCTTTTTTCTTATTAAAAATTTGTGGGGGGGATTTAAATTCAAATATTTAAATAAACTTGAAAGCTTCTGGTGAGAAATTATACTATTATGCAAAATACCTTGTAAAATAAGGGTTCTTTCATGTATGCTTAAAAGTGTGTGTAGTACTAAAGTGGAACACACACTTAAATAAAATAATAATTAAAAAAAAAAAAAAAAACATATTAGCATTTTTATTTAATATTTGCTCTTAATAAAAACGTGTAACTAATTATGCAGAAACTATTTATAATGGCCAAGTTTAAGCTTTCAAACGCCTCCAAAATAAAAATTATACCCAATGCAGGATTTTAGATACAGCCATTTTTGGAGCTAAATAATTGTTGAAAAATCACCTTTTTTGGAAAATGCTCCTCCTTACTGCGGCAATATGGCTGGATCAAATGAGCCAAAAATCTAGATTTTTTCCTCCTTCTATAGTGTCTACCTGTCAGCCAAATTATCGATCTAGTCCAAAAATGTACATTTTGAAATTCAAATGATGACCCTTTGTTATTTTACTCATTTATTTGACTTTCATATAAGGCTAATCAAATAGGGAATTGTCTAGTTTTCACGAGCCAGATTCATCCCAAAATGGTGGTCGTCGACCGTCTCAAGATTTAAACAACCCAGTTATAAAGTTATTCTTATTTTATTATTAAAATAAGAATTGCGGGGCGGAGGTCCGCATGCAGGACGAATTTCTTTATGAATGCTTACTTCCTTGCGTAACAATCCATTTCTTTATTAACTTTTTTTTGTATATTATTTATAATTTATACAGTAGCATTATTGTTTACAAGCATTTAAAAGGTTTTACCACATTTCCTTTATAACATCTAGAAAAATTGAGTAACGAGTCGTAATGCTACTGCTTAAGGTATAAAGATTAAAGCAGAAACGTAAGCAAGAAATGGATTATTTTGCTCAGTAGCATACATTTTAAAGGACATTCGCCCGGCATGCGATCTTCGGGTCAAAATTATTTAAATTCAACATATATTACTTCATATATATGTCATATTAAATATAACATACATGAATTTATATTAAAGAGAATACAATTTAGCTGACTGTAGTACACAATTGTGAATTTCAAAAGGATGATTTCAAATTATAATATATTCTCGTTCTCCTAACAGTGTGCCTTGTTTTAACTTTTGAGCATAAAAACATCGGGAATAAAACTCAGACAGCATGATGAAAATTCTTCTTGAAACGGGTTAAACACTTCTGCTGCATACTTATGATTGTATAGGTGATGAAATGTTAAAAAAACCTAATAAATAGTTTTCTATAATAGAACTGGAGTACACTAAATATAATATCATAAAACTCTTCATGAGTGGCTGTTTTGCTCTAGAAATTAGCAAACAGTTTGATTTTGGTGACTTAACTAGACTACATCAAAACATGGGGGAGGGTCACTAATTGATCTTGGCCATGAAGGTTAGGGGTTAAAAAGATTAAGTAATGCACCTGGGCTGCTTATCAAACATTTTTTTTGTGTAAAACTTCAAAACGGAATCAATCCCTTCACTCCTCCTCCTAGGGCAGAGTTAGTTCAGGCTCCACGATCGTTCTCGGCGTGTCGGCATGTTTAGACATATGTTTTAGACATAACGAAGCAGAGTAGACATGACATTATGTTGAACCATCAATGATATGTGATATGTTATATAATGGAACAGTTCCAAGATGTATCATTGCATTTTGCTTGTTACAGGTCTCTCGTACAATAATATTGCTTTATGAGTGGACATACATTCAAACTATGTTCATAATAAGCAAGAGAGTAGACCAGACCTCGACCCTAAAACCTCCATTTATTTTTCAGTTTGCACTCATAATTTTTTATTTTTCCTTAGGTATATTGGAAAAGTATTGAGTTTGTGAATAATCCGAAACAGGGATGTCACCGGAATTATCCGTTTCAGGTGTTTTCAAGGCCCTGAGTGTTTTTCACAAAGTTGTCTGTCTGTATATATGTGTGTGTGTATGTATGTGTGTGTGTGTCTGCTATTATCTTAGTACCAAGTGTATTTATGCTAGAGAGTTGAAACTTTGTACAAAAATCAGACTACTGCTTGCAGTTGTGCTATTCGAAAATATTTTTATGACGTTATTAACCCGCAATTCGAAAAATCATAAAACACGGAAAAATAATGCGATCGGATTGATATTTGACACGCATTTAGCCAAGTGTAAAACTAACATATGTGCCAAGTTTCATCTCATTATTAGCAAAAGTGCAATTTTTAATTCAAGTTTCATTTGAATGCGATGAGTATATCAGTATATCGGGGTCAGTGCCTGGATGGGTGACAGCAGGAAACTAAACGGATGAATTTGCGTTATCTGATTCAATTTGGAATAAAACTTCTTCTGAAGAAGGCCTAATTTACGGCCGAAAGCTCAACTTTGTGTTTTATACCTATCTGACCATACGTCATAAAATTATCTTGTATGTATGTTTGTATTTCTAGACACTTTCTTAGAACGCTATTTTTCGAAGGGATTAATATTTGTAATCAAACTTGGAGAGGACAAAAACCTCTTGAAACCAGGTTTTGTGACGTCATTAACCGGTTTGCTGAGTCAGCAAATTTTTTAAAATCTACAACATTTATGTTAGTATTTTTCGCCGGAAAAAGGTAATTGTTTATGTTTTTGGGCGCTGAATCAAATTACCAGTTTGAAGTCGATAGACTCTTAAGTGGCCAAAAATTTGAAACAATTATGGTAACTTACCAGAAACCAAAATTTTGTTCGATAAAAATAAATTTCGAGTAGGGTGTCGTTTTCTATGTATTTGTGGGCGTTGAATCGAATTAAACCGGAAAAAAAGAAATAAATGAGTTACGAATAGTGCTTGATAATTGGTGACTGCTCAAGTTATAAAGCATAAATCGGATCCTTAAGCAAGAAATGGATTTTTAAGCACGGAGACACGCATTCTAAAGGAAATTCGCCCGACATGCGAAAATGTTTTATTCACTTGTAATTTATCGAATAATCTTAATAATCTTATTAAGATTAATTTAATATAATTTTAATAAGATCTCTCGAATAATTTAATATAATCTTATTCATAGATTAAATAAGTACCATACATATCATAGTACAATCTAATAATAATGTTTGCTCTACAAATTAAAAATTCTTGCTTTATTGCACTCATTTATTATGAAACAAATTATGACTGCATAGCATAACGAGCCACTTGCAGTTACATTGGTAGTCTTGTAATTTTTTGCTTATAAAATTTAATATCACTCTCTAGTCTGTAAAATACCAAAGTAATTAAATTTTCTTTTATTAATCATAACTGTATTAATAATAATAAATAAATGGTATACTTCCTTTTTAAATTAAACTCTATTTCTTAAGTTCTAACTAAATTCGCAATTGGTAGGTAAAAAATATTATTTTACTTTCATATTTTCTTTTATATCATTGTGCATAATATAAAAGGATTAACTTGGTCTTGTAAAGCGTAAGAAATAAATGTATATTTCTTTAAAACACACAAAAGTATTTTAAAGGAAATTCGTCCAGCTTACAGTGATTCGCCTCAGAATTAGGTCTTACAAATTGGTTGATTTCAAAGGCTTGCTAAATATTTTCCAGGTCTATATATTGTTTTGTCTTAGTTGTATTAAAAAAATTCTTTGTTTATCAGCTTGGCGATAAACAAGCATATTATGTAAAGGTCGATAAATTTAATTTTATGATTTGTTTCAAAATTTAATTAAAGTGTAAATATGTATAATATTGTTTGAAAGATGACAATGATAGACTTTAGAACAAGAATCATGTTAAATTAGCTGAGATGTGATTTTATTTGACAGATACAGCATTAGGTAAAATACATTATAACCCTTTTAGTAAGAATGAAGATGTATCATGTTCATTCATGTTATTTTGTTACATTAACACTTATTAGAATTAATATCAGTGAATTAAAATTTTAAAGTTATCTTTTAATAAAGTATATGGATGATATAATTTACTCCTGCATTTCGCATACACATTTAACCAGGACCGGTCCTGATGGGAGTGCCGGACATGCAGGCACTCCGACGGCCGCAAAAAAGGGGCTGACGCCAAAGCCAACCCTTTAATACATTTTATTATTTAACAATAAATACTTTTGAAGGAAAAAGGTAAAAATAAAACTATTTATAGTATCATTTTTGTGGTTATCATATTAACTTCTGGTTTCTGCGATATACATGTATTCATGTCTTATAAAAATTTCACTATATATATATGTAAATATATGTATGTGTGTGTGTGTATATATATACATACACACCACACATATATATATATATATTATTATATATATATATATATATATATTTATATATATATATTATTATATATATTATATATATATATGACCGCTTAATTGCCGAAAATTTAAGGAAAAGACCTTAACAATTATATGATTATTAGTAAGCATACACTCTACTTGTAAACAATAAATTTGAAGTAGAGTTTCGTTTTAGATTTAGTTGAATAAAAAGGGTCCGGATCCTATTCAAAGTACTCCAAGCCAGAGTACCTAGGTTCGAATCCTAGTAAATTCAAGAGTCCGGGACCTCTTGTTATTGTATCATATCATAATTAGCTTAAATCCATCATTGCATAAAACAAAATGTGTAGGTACTAATTGCTCACATTAAGAGCTTAGTTAGGTACAAAAGTTACTTATTTTACCTATAGCTATTCTTAAATTATAGCGTATCATGTTTGTGAATGAATAGGGTTCGAATGAAATCCCTCTTTCGTGTTCAAATAACATTTTCATGCTTATTTATCATAACTATACAATCTATCATGCGAAAGCATCTACTACGTTACCAAAATTATTAATTAAACATTTGACACTTTCTGACTATATATTTCGACTAAAGGTAAATAAATTAAATTTCCGAATGAGAAATTATATGATTTGTTTGTTCATCTTGGTGCAATATTTGTTTTGTAATTTATTTGAAACCTTTTTTTTATTTTTAAATATTTTTAATTGCATTGATGGATTAAATTATTATTTTTTTAATAAAGTGATGTTTTAAATTATCATAGAATTGAAGAATTTGGTGACAAATAGTATGAATCTGCGAGAATTTTGGTGACAAATAGTAGGAATCTGCGGACATATAGAAAAAGTATTATGGTGAGATCAAGATTCTATGGATGTCTCGTATATTTAATTGATTAGGCGTATTTTAAACATTATTAGGCGCTGTCGTTGGTCGGTAATCCAGTATCACCCTTACATGTAAATGAAAAAACGGGTACGGGGTACTTTGGGACTTTTCCTTACCATATCGGATTTGCTCCTTCCCACTTTAGCTTAAGATATCTTTTTCATATTTACAATTTTTTATTAAAGATTTTTTTTAAATTTTATTTTTTTGTGATGATACTTAAAACAGGCGACATGCGCCTTCGGCTTGCTTAGAATGAGACTCTTGTGTTAGTTGTTATTTTGTTACTATTTTTACTTGACATTTTACCATGTATTACGCGCATTTTCATTATATGAGCCAAATCTTTTTGATGACAATAAATAATTTTAATGTCTTAGTAGTTTTCTGTGTCGATATTTATTATATTATTGTATAGTAACCTAAAATAGTATAACCTGTTTTCCGAAAAAAATGTTCACATAAGCAGCACGGTCAAGCGAATGTGTTTAAAGCAGCATAATTTTAAAACTTATGAAGGTCTCGCGTTTCATGTTCAATTTTTAGGTTTGACTCTACTGATAATAGAAACATAATCTGATTTATTAGTTTCTGCAAAGTTTATTATTAAAAATTATTATTTTAATTGAAATCCAATAAAACCCATTCAAAATAATAAGTCCGTGGTTGAGACGATGTTTTCAATATCGAGATAATCAACAGTTTAGCTGATTACCTTGAACTCGGCAGGACCTCAGTTCTAGCGTCTTTTAAACATGTTTAGTTCCTTTTATTTTCTATTTTTTTATTTTCTTTTTGTTCAAACAGTAATTTTATATGTGTAGAAATTAAGAAACATGTTTATTTAAAATATCTTATTTCATACGTAAAGGAATTCTGGAAATACTTCTCTTCTGAAATCTTAACTGAAAGACTAGTGGTTATGTTTTAATTATTTCTTGAATTAATTATTTAAACTCCTCTTGGATTATTCATTTTTAGTTCCATTTATATACTCGTCGTATTATCGTTTATTTATACAAAGAGTTATAATTTATTTCAATGTTAGTTATGGTTTGAATGAAAGACATTTGGATTGCGATTAAACCATTATTTTAATGCCCTTTCGGTATAATTTTATCCGGTGGCAAAAAGATTAAAAAATACAAGATTGAGTATTGCGTATTACTAGCTTCAGCATTAGTAAGTCTTATTCAATATCGATTCATGTTTTTAATATTGCTTCTATTTCTCTATCTGATACGAAGTTCATGGGGTCAATTAAGTCATCATCCCCTTTATTCAAAATCCTTCCTTTGTATATAAACTCTGTTCTATAAAAAAATATGGATCTATCATGAATGCTTAATTTATCTATTGCTATTTTTTTCTTTAGTAGATTGTAAAGAGCGTCTTCGACTTCTCGTTCCAAGGGTTAAACGAAGTCTCAAACTGTAAAATTTTTCGATAGTTTTTTTTAACTTTTTCTATCTTGGGATACTTCTAGTCAATATATAAACGCAGTCAAAAAGTTTTGCCTAGAAATAGTACCATTAAGACAAGTTTAATTACCGTGGATTACTGTATTAGTGTGAACTTGAATAATGTATGACTTATCATACTTATTCAAGTTGTCATACTAATGTCAATGGTCAATCATATTCTAGTGATCCAGAGATGTTTCTCAAAAAAAAAACTTATGTCTTGCTCCTACAAGACAGAAAAAACCCTATAGACTAGTTAGTCTAAAACGCCTAGTATTATTTTTTCTTCAGCCTCCTTCCTTTTCAAAAATCACTTTCTAGTTCCCGAGACACCAAAATTTGGCACTTTTATTTTATTTTTGATTTGGCAGCTAATTTTTGAGGCTTAATATTTTGGCTTTGGCTCAACCTAGCTAAATGAAACAGGTCTTATTGTTGAAAGTGTTCTGTTTGGGCTTTACATAAGATCCAATATTTTTTGTACTTTGCTAAAAAACTATATTTTGCAAAGGACCCCCAAGGTAAACCCCTTTTTCAATAGAAATCAGTATTTTTTGTAAAATCGTTCAACTGAAAAACAGCTTATTTAAAACCAAAATAACCAATATGAAACATGTACAACTGCTATGTATAGAGGTCATTTAATTAAAAAAATTAAAATTCTCAATTTAGAAAATGCAATTTAAGATGCTCAATTTAAAAAAAAATCGCCCCATTCTCATTGGACGCCAAATCGCCCTGAAAAACGCCAAAATCATGAAAACCCTAACTTTCAATAATTCGTTGACTCCAAAAGGTAAAATTTGAAACAATTTTTTTTTCTTGCTTCTTATGGTCATTTAAGTAAGCAAAAACTTATTTTAATTTTTTCCAATATCATCTTCCTTGTTGAAAAAATTATGAAAAAGTCCATTTTTAGCCATCGTGGCTGAATTTATTATGCACACACGAGTAGATTAGCAGCAGTAGAACAAAAAATATTGGATCTTTTGTGAAGCCCAAAGAGAACACTTTCAAACAAGACCTGTTTCATTAATCTAGGTTGAGCCAAGATCGAAATATTAATCCTAATAAATTAGCTACACACAATTTGGGTATCTCAGAAACTAAAAAATGATTTTTGAAAATGAAGGAGGCTGTAGGAATAATTATTACTAGGCCTTTTTGACTAACTATGGTTTAGGATAGTTTCTATCCCATTTTGCTAATGGGTAGGAGCAACACAGAAAAAACATTAACTTTTTTTCAAGCAACATCTCTGGATTACTTAAAATAGAAAATTTTAAAAATAAATATTTTACAAACTTTAACTAATAAATATCACCATTTATTTATATAGTTAGTTCCCGCAAGCTATTTCTCAATTGTTCGAAAGGCACCCAAAAATAATTTTTGCTACCCTAACTATAATAAAGTGACAATAATAATATAAGTATTAATTATATATTATTATATATACTATGCCGGGTAGAACATATTAGATGCACCAATATTAAATACTTAAAAATAAGAGAAAAGCATGGTCCATGATTTTTAAAAATGGTCTTAACCCCCCTGTAAATTGATACTTGCGAGCTCTAATTATATGGTAATTCTGATTCCACTTTTGGTAACTATAATAAGTTAAATTTGAGCATGCTGTAATATTAGCTATTTTAGGAACTATATTAAATCCTAAGAAATTTGATACCATTATCATTCTCTCTCAAACCAAATATAACAGGGTGGAACATTTCAGATGCCACACCCCTGCTAAAATGGTTAAAAAAAATGGAGATAGAGAGACGGGAAAGTCTCCACCCTAGGTAATCGACCTCAGTGACCTCAAAATATGTCATTATTTGTTTTGGTAACTATTTGGCAAATATGGTAATTTTATTACCGAAAAGTAATTCCTCGGTAACTTTAAAAAGTTAAATTAAAAATACCATGATATGAACATTTTTTTAAAACTACATTATGTTCTGAGAAATTTGATACCAATATCATAAAATTCCGGTAATTTTTCTACGACCTATTGTGTAACATACATACACACTTTTATACTTGAAAATTACCAAATTTTTGGAACAACAAAATGCACACCCCCTGCTAAAATGGTTAAAATGGAGATAGAGAGTCGGGAAAGTCTCCACCCCTAGGTAGTCGACCTCAGTGACCTCAAATATGTCATTATTTTTTTTGGTAACTATTTGGCAAATATGGTAATTTATTACCCAAATATGTAATTCCTCGGTAACTTTAAAAAGTTAAATTGGAGCATACCATGATATGAACATTTTTAAAACTACATTATGTTCTGAGAAATTTGATACCAATATCATAAAATTCCAGTAATTTTTCTACGACCTATTGTGTAACATACATTCATAGCAGATAGAGAATAGATTAGAGAGTTAGAAATAAGTTTTTGAATAGATTATTTGGATGGGGGGGTTGTAAATAGATGTGATATTTGAGGATAGATTGATACTATATAAATAACTTTTTGATTAGATTGGGGGGGGGGGAGATAGATGTCATATTTGAGATAGATTAGATAGTTTTAAATTATTTTTTTGAATAGATTTGGGGGGAGTAGATAGATGTTCATATTTGAGATAGATTAGATAGTTATAAATTAGTTTTGATATAGATTTGGGGAGGAGTAGATATAGTGATTATTTGAGATAGATTAGATAGTTATTAAATTGGTTTTTGAAGAGAATTTGGTGGGAGATAGATTAGAGTGGTTTGACGTGATATTTGAGATAGTATTAGATAGTTATAAATTAGTTTTTAAATAGATTTGGGAGGGAGTAGATAGATGGATATTAGATAGATTAGATAGTTATAAATTGTTTTTGAGAGATTTGGAGAGTAGATAGATGTGTATATTTGAGTAGATTAGATAGTTATAAATTAGTTTTGAAGAGATTTGGGGGGGGGTAGATGGATAAGGTAAACTTTACAGATAGGTTAATAACTTTAGAATAAAATAATTATTTAGGACTTAGATAGGATTTGAGGAGAGGTCTAGGATTACTAGATTCAAGATATAGAAAAGGATTAAGAAATTTAGGTTGTTTCAGGAAAGGTGTTCAAAGTGTTGCCCATTTTCTTGCTGACATCGTCTGATTTCTATTGCTAAATGATCTTAGGGCTAAATTTATCTCTCGGGCGGGATAGTGAGGAAATGGCACTTCTTATTAGCCTCTTCATATTTTCTGGAGTGTTGGTCTCTCCTTATAAACCATATCTTTAAGACAGCCCCAAAGGTAAAAAATCCAAGGCGTAAGATCCGGAGATCTAGGGGGGCCATGCATATGGACCTCCTCGGCCTATCCATCTTCTATGAAACTCCTGATCCAAGTGCTCCCTAACTCCTTTGAGAGAAGTGAGCCGGCGCACCATTCAAGTTGGATCCACATTGATTGACGAAGACGCATTGGAAGATGCTCAGTGAGTACTGGAAGTTCATTTTCCAGAAAATCTAATAACATTCTTCCATTAAGCGCTCTGTCAAAAAAATATGGACCAATTACCTGGCCACTGATGATCCCACACCAGGTGTTAACAGACCACCGGTGTTGAGAATCCACTCTCTCAGCCAGTTGAGGGTTCACATCGCTATAATAGTAAAAAATTGTGTCTATTTACACTACCATCGCTGAAAAATATAGCCTCGTCAGTCCATAGGACTCGTTTACTAAAAAACGTGTTATCTGCCTCCAGCTTCTCTTCGGCCCACTCACAAAACTCCATCCTTTTAACGTAGTCACCTGGGGTGAGAGCCTGGTGAAGATGTATTTTAAAAGGATGAAATTCATTTCCACGAAGAATTCGCTGGATGGTAGTCTGGTTGCTACCACATTCCTCAGCTATCTCCCTGCTGCTAGCATGAGGATAAGCAGCAACGTATGCCAAAACACCAGTAACAAGGTTGTCGTTGCGGGAGGCCGTGGTCTATTTGGTTCGTATGCCCAACAAATGCACCACTTATACCCGATCTCTCATATAAGCGGCGATCAATACCGCTTCGATATATTCGAGCTGCAGCTCTTCCACTTAATCTAGCTTCTCCATACACAACAAGCATGTCTCTTAACTCAATACTTGAGTAAGAAGGCATGATAAAAAAGATGCACAAAAGTGAGAGAGCAACATGTATAAAAAAAAGTGAACAGACCTCTTTCAACAGAGTCTGATGAAAAAGATTAAATTATTTTTCTCATATAAACAATTTATTTATTATAAAAAGTATTTATTAGGTATTAAACAAGAACAAGGGTCAATTAATTATAAAGCGTTAAATTTTATTTTGTTGGGTCTAGTAAAATTAGTTTATAAAAATAGCGACTGAAAGTAAACATTACATTCCTTATCTCAATAAGATAATTTCCTAAGCTTACTTAAATCTTTATCAATAAATATTGCAAAAAAATAAAACAAGCAGCCAAAAAATAATGTCTATCCTAATTTTGATTAGGATCATCTTCGAGCCAAATATTTTTGTTGTTGTTTTTAACTAGCCTTGCATTCGGTTGTTAAAAATGTTTTAGCAAACAGCAATGAGTTCGTCAAATGAAATCGATAATGTTAAATCAGGAGTATTGACATTCAATGTTGATACGTAAAAGTTCAAGCAATTACCTATTTGCCAAATAGTTACCAAAAAATAATGACATATTTGAGGTCACTGAGGTCGAACTACCTAGGGGTGGGACTTTCCCGGACTCTCTATCTCCATTTTAACCATTTTAGAGGGGGGTGTGCATTTTGTTTGTTTCCAAAAATTTTGGTAATTTTCAAGTATAAAAGTGTATGAATGTTACACAATAGGTCGTTAGAAAAATTACCGGAATTTATGATATTGTATCATTAATTTCTCAAAACATAATGTATTTTTAATAAAATGTTTCATATCATGGTTGTTGCTCCAATTTTAACTTTTTAAAGTTACCGAGGAATTACTATTTCGTGAGTAATTAAATTACTATTGGCCAAATAGTTGACCAAAAAATAATAAATATATTTGAGGTCACTGAGGTCCGATTACTAGGGGTGGAGACTTTCCCGAACTCTATCTCCATTTTAACCATTTAGCAGGGGGTGTGCATTTGTTGTTCCAAAAATTTGGTAATTTTCAAGTATTAAAAGTGTGTATGTATGTTACACAATAGGGTCGTAGAAAAAATTACCGGAAATTTTATGATAATTGTATCAAATTTCTCAAACATAATGTAGTTTTTAAAAATGTTTCATATCATGGGTATGCTTTAATTTAACTTTTTAAAGTGACCGAGGAATTACTATTTCGGGTAATAAAATTTACCATATTTGCCAAATTAGTTACCAAAAAAAATTATGACAATATTTGAGGTCACTGAGGTCGACTACCTAGTATGGTGGAGACTTCCGACTCTCTCTATCTCCATTTTTAACCATTTTAACAGGGGGTTTGCATCTGAAATGTTCCACCCTGTATATATGTATATCCATATATGTATGTGTTAATCAGGTTAACCATACAAAAATGGTTAATCAGGTTCAAATAAACTTTTGGTACAAAAGTCAAGTTCTATTGGATGAAGAACTGATTAGATTGAATAAATACTACTTTCTATTTTTTTCTTCTTTTATTGATAAATGTTGAACTTATAAAATAGCTTATTAAGTAAGTTATAAACAAGACATACTTATTGGCCTTGACGGACACGAACATCATATACTGGCGAGGATATGCGGCTTTTAATTTGTAAGATGACGACGAAGCCCTGACGGTAATAGATAATGCCATATATCACAGAATAATGGCGTGAATAAACACAGCGTTTTTATTGAACTTTCTTAATAAAAACTACTTATGTGGTATAATTATATCCATTATCATGTTATATAAATATGTTATCGTCGCGTTATTTACTTTTCTATCTCGGAATTGTATCGTACGTCCTAAGTACTGTATGTGGCTAACGTAAATGTAACAAATTTATTAAAAAATATAATGAAAAATATTTTTTTTCAAAATAATAACAGGTTAGAACGGGCAACACAAATTTTACGGAAACCTCATGAAAATCGGAAAAATCTATAATCAATAGCATTAAAAGGAAAGAACACAAAGTGCTCGAGAGCTGAGAGTTGTAATATAGAGGTATTGTTGTGTAGAAAACCTCAGGATATTCTTTCGTAAGAATCAAGTTAAAAGCCCTTTTCTTCTGATGATAGATTTTAAAAGGAAAAGAATGAAACAAACAATTGAGGATTAAGGTATTAAATATTTTAAATACCATGAATAAATAGAAAGAGAAACAGAAAAATGGTTTAAAATCAGTTCTAAAGGCCTGAAATAATTAAACACATAAAAAAGATTTAGCTTGGTCCTTTTATTTCTAATTTTATAACTATTCATTAACCACACTAAAAGAGAGAAGAAATATTCTAAACCTTCTTTTAGCCGGTTTAGAAAGTATTTATCGAAGGGCTAGAGCAGCGAAGAGATCTTTTAGCATTATCACTTTTGCTTGTTAATGTTTCTTACTGTGGTAACTTGTGGAGCATGGATCCTGAATAAAGGGTTGCCGTGTTAGAGGATTATATTGACCGTATAAGCATTATAGGAAGTGGAGAATAGAGATGAAATTAGCTTTTGTTGCTGCATGAGCAAATAGCGCGAAGTAAATTTTATGTCATAAGAGCAATGTGATATTTATAAATAAAAGGTATTTATAAAACCTAAAGGGAGGGAGAATGATATTGAACAAATTATATTGGTAAATGATGAAATACGAGGGGAGACAACAGCATCTATTTTTGCAACATCAAGACTGACTTTGGTCAATTGCATCGAAAATCGACTTAACGATTTTTCCTCTTTATATAAGCAATTTCGTAACCAATCTAGCAGATACGGTTCTCAATTAATTAACTACCTTCGATAGTATAACCAACCGGGTGCCGAAGTTACCTACCAAATGTTTCTTAAGATTTATCAAATTAGCCCTTATTTTTCAAAAAATCTTCTTTTTCGTACTCCTTTTATTTTTTACTACCTTTTGTTATAAAAAAATACAGCTTCGTCTAGAATCTTGAATAGCCTCGATAAAAGAAATATTGAAAATGGTTTTACTAATAATTACTTGATAGTACGACCATTTCAATATTTCTTTAAATAATAATTAATATTTCTTTTAATATCTTTATTAAATAAAGCTTGTTTATTTATTTTAACAATTATTTGTAAAAATGCTCAACACGGAAATCTTGGTAAAACTTCACCCAGATTTTAAGAAACCGACACATCTATGCCTATACTATGTAGGCAAACTATTGCCTATACCGTGAAACTTCACACAGACTTCTTGTTAAGATATTACCATATATTACGGCGTTGCCTACTCTATACCTGCTTATATTCTATTGCCTTTTTGTATAATTATACTATTCTTAAATTCATGACTTAACAATTATTCTCTAACTCAAGTATAGTGAAAAACCATCAACTCTGTCTTTTCCACAAGATTTTTACTTTATTAAGGCAGAACCGGCTTTCAGCTTACGCCATCATCAGTGCCAAACATAGCGATACAAAAATAGCAATACTATCTTTGTATTGCTATGTTATAGGCACTGATGATGGCGTAAGCTGAAAGCCGGTTCTGCCTTAATAAAGTAAAAATCTTGTGGAAAAGACAGAGTTGATGGTTTTTGATAAAAAACTTAATACAGCGTAGTAAAAATATTGAATTTCAAGTATAGTGTTTTTAAATTCCTCCTTTATAGCATTTAAGGCAATTAAAAAAGAATAAATGCTAAAATTAATAAGATTGTCATAAAAACAAAAGAGAAATAAAAATACATTAAAAATAATATGCATTAGTAAAAAAAACTCAAGGCGAAATTATTTTAAATTTTTGTTTGCGAATAATTCAAAGATAAAGAGTTAGAGAGAATGAGAGAGTTTTATTCCTACGGTTGAATAAAGAGTAAAAGGTAAACAAAATTAGAGGCAACCTAAAATCATTCAACTTCACTATGAGGGCTTTTCCAAGTTTTCCTCTACCCGGTTTTCTTATTTAGTATCTCATTCCATATTTACCTTTCTTCTTTGTTTACATCTGGCAACTAAAAGATGAAGTAGAGTTCAAGTCAGTGTTTAGAAAACAGAAAATAAACAAAAATGGTTTTATTTTTTTTCAACTCTTGTTTGCTTCATCTGTAGCTGTTTGCATACTTCTTAATCAATTGGTTTGTTTATTTATTTGATCAATTTACAACTTTGTTTATAATAAGAAGTAAACATGGAGGTGTTTGTTTCAGTGCTGTGTGAATAACCTTTTGATAGTTCTGAAACAAAAAATTACTTTAACAATGAACTTTATATATTTAACTTTATCGTTCATTTAACTTTTAAAGATAAACTAAGTACTACTTAGTTCATCTTTTAAAATTAAATAAATAATTAAATATTTTGAGTAAACAATCAAGACTTTGGTTTTAAAATTACACTAAAAATATAAACATAGGATTTAACTCGTGATAAAATTAACTAGGATGTACAATCGTGGAAACAACAAAACTCCATATTTTGACAATTAAAAGAATTATACCATTATTTTAAAACTTACTAAATAGTTTTTTTTAGGGAGGGTGTTGAGTGTCTACTTTACAGCCTCAAAGATGTCAGCAAAACTATTTTATTGCTAAGGCGATAAAAAATTTATTTTTCGTTCGCCTGCTGTAAAATTATACTTTATAGCCACTGCGCAAATTGGTAATAAAAATAAATAAAGTAAAATGTTTAATATGTCTTTTTTTCATTTAATTAATTTTCAAAGCGATATCATTGCTTTAGAAATTAATTATTGTCTCACTTTGCTCGTCAATAAACAAATATCCCCAACACTAAAAATTCACTTTACAGCCTTGTTACACAATCTTCTTATTTGTTTTCATTTTTTGTAAAAAAATGTTCAAAACATTATTAAAAAATAAATTTACTTATAAATCATTTTGTCGTGTTAATTTTTACATATTTGAAATTAATATTTTTCTAACGCTACGCTATATTAACGTTTTAGATAAATGTGTAAAATAATATTTATTATTAATAAATAAAAATAAGTCGTCTTTGTTGTAAATAACAAAGCTGACTTAGCGACAATAGTTATTTAGTTGTCATCTTCATTATATTGCTGTTTCTCTTTTTTAGTTTCCGCCACAAATAATTATTTCAATATTTATTGTTTATCGTGTTCTTTTATGACATTCTGGAGAATATATTGTAACGTACTAGAAAATGACATTTTAATTATTTGGTATTGTTGAAAAATACTTTTCAACTAGCTTGTTTTTTTCACTTATAGTTGTTTACTTTTCCTCATTTCTATCGTAGGTATAGGAAAAGTATTGTGTTAGCACAAAAAATCCACAACCCGAGATTTCTCTTGAGGTATCCGTTTTAGGTGTTTTTAAGACCTCATAAGTAGTTTTACCAAATTGTCTGTCCGTCTGTATGTGTGCGTATCTTGAAACTCGGTACGAGAATCAATCTTTAGATCAAGTTGTGTTACCCGGAAAATATTTTTAAGACGTCATTATCCAGCAAAATTACAGCAAAAATTTCGAAAATTTATAAAATGTGGAAAAATGTTTTGATCAGTTTGAGATTTGCCACGCATGTACATACATAAGAAATATAAACGTACCAAGTTTCATCTGATTATCAGCATTAGTTAAATTTTTATCGAATGACTTAATTCAAAAAAATCTAAAACCAATCTGAAATTTGGCACTAGTGCATTTCTTTACGTAATAAATATGCACACTAAGTTTCGCTTCAATACGTCAAGTATATCTAAAGTTTTTATTGAACCATCAATGTTATGCTGCATGAAGCGAGGTCAGTGCCTAGATTTGTGACCGCTGGGAATAAAACTAATGTAATTACTATCTAAGAACAAGCGAATCTTTAAAACGGTAATGGCCTTCTTTATCCAAAACGGACATTAAATGGTGGGACGAATCAGTTGATGGGACCAAAAACTTGGTGGGGAATTTTTTACCAGGCAAATGGTTCTTGGTAAGATAGTTATTTTTGAAAGAATTTCGATGCGACAAAAAATTTGTTCATTATAACCTATGATTCGTCCATGTGTCGAGTTTAGTCAAGATACAGCGATTTGATTATAATATATAAGCACTCATTATTTTGTATCACACTAAACCTTTATTATGTTGGAACGGATCCTGACGACTCTAAAAAGCAAAGATTATGTAGTATACTACATAATCTTTGCTAAAAAGATGACCATTCAGACCTAAGAGTAGTCTTAAAAGTCAGTCAAGATCCCTCCGAGCTGTAAGCATATCACTGTAAGCATTTTTACACTAATCCCCCACTGTAATTTTAGCACTGACAAAGATTTGACCTAGTTTAGAAGATTTACTCCTGATATATGATTAGTTAATTTTAAATGAATTTTATGCAGATCATTAACTAGTTATAAGCATAGTAGAGTTATAAGCATCCAAAATTTCAAATATATATATATATATATATATATATATATATATATATATATATATAATTTTTTAAAAAATGGATAAAATTTATAATTTTTTTATTAATTTTTTCTTTACTTTGTATGTGCAGGGTAGTCAGAATCTTACACAAGAAGAAATAGATTTAATAAGAACATCATGGGAACCTGTTACCAAAAATATGGAAACCTGTTGGAAAATTACTTTTTCATATGTAAGCTTATACTATACCTGTATATGACTAAAAACTTAAGTTACACTTTTCATTTTTTATCCAGACCATAAAATATTGGAATGAAAAGGCCATGGACTGTATTTATATGTATATATATATATATATAATATATATATATATATATATATATATATATATATATATATATATATATATATATATAATATATTTATATATAAATGTTTACTGAATTTCAATTGAATTTGAGTTCATGATATTTGAACTTTTTTATAAATAAAAATAAAAATTTTTTATTCTTCAAAATTGATCTATTCCATTGTTCATTTAGTGGAAACACTAGACTGGCAAAAGTTAATTTGCACCCCAACCAACTAGTAGGGAAAATATGAGGATGAATGAGTTATTAGATAAGTAACAGTAGTATTGTTCTCTAAGGGTAAGGAAAAATAAAACATCTTTAGACAAATATTTCACATATTTGTGCTCATTTAATTTTTTTTTTGTTATAGACTGTTTGAAAAATTTCCAGCGTATGAAGAAATGTTTAAAAAATTTCAAGAAGAGGGTAAATCTCTCCTTGAAAGTCAAAAATTCCTAAGACATGCTGAACAGAATGTTATGGTCTCTATGTGTAAACTAATTGATTGCTTAGAGAAGGAGCAAGAAAGAAAAGAGCTTCTTACTGGGATAGGAGCAAGACATTTCAAGCGAAATGTTAGAGCAATTCATTTCCAGGTAAATTTTATTAATGTTTATTTTTTACAAATTCCCTTGATTTTATTACATCAGGTAATGTATGGACAGCCAAATTAAAAAGCGAATTGCACAAATGAGGCATTAAGAAGAAATAGGGGGTTTTTCATTTTTCAAAAGTATAATTGTCAAGTAAACAGTAAAACTAAGGTTAATTAATTTATAGATTTTACAAAAGCTAGTTTAGTTATTAATTGATTTATTATTTTATCTTTCGTTAAAGACTTGTCCTAACAGTGGTAAGAGATGTCAAATCAGCACACGATTCCTATAAAACTGATATTTACTGTACATCATTTTTAAAAAGATATATTTCTGATAAGTAATCAGGAATACTGCATTTCTGCTAGTAGAGTGAATATTTTTTTTAATTTTGGTTTATAATCTTTCAAACTACTACAAATAAATAAAAATAAAACCAGGTTTATTTATTTACAAGAGACTTATATTAGTTATTTCTATTTTTTAACCATTCCTCGCTTACTTTCTTTAACTAAAAATTCAAAACTATCATTTTATACAAATAATTCTTGAAGCATTTTAAGACTTCCTAAATGGATTTTGTGTTTATGCTTGTGGAATTGTGTCTGTGTCACACTTAACGTCATTGAAGCTAGAGAGTGAAACTTGTTGACAAAATATAAAAATATTTGACACCTTGCTGAGATTTGTTAACCTGTGCTACAGTTAATTCATTATTGTTGCTTATCTCAACACTGGCAGCTATAAGTATTCCTCATGGAACTTTTAATTACAAATGCTGTATTAAATACATTTAAATATAATTTATCATTAAAATGTTATTTCATTTGCTAGATTAAAGAAAAAAAGTTTCAATATATTTTTCCTGTTTGCATGATATTTTGAATCCTATTATCCTTGTTGTGTATTTATCCTTCTTCTCCTAACTGAAACTCCTCATCATTTCATTGGTAAGTATTTTATTAGATTCTTCTGTCATTTTATCTTTATGGTAAGTTTTACATCCTATTCCTATGTATATCCTTTTGGTGGAATTTTAAAGAAAATTATATTACTCTTTTAATAAATATTACATATTTTACTCTTACCTTAAGCAATTTATTTCTATTTTTACAAGCAAATTAACTTTTTATAAATTTTATGCACATGAGCCTTAGTCAACATTGAAAAATCTCTAAAACTTATTTTCCTGAAAAGATAAGAAACTCCCAAACTATCAGATACTTATAAGATAAACTTTGAGTTTTACAGAAGAAGTTAGGGTGAATATTTTGTTTCAAAGAAATCTGATGCTGACTATCTACAATATTAACTAATGTCCTTAAACTAGTTAGAGACAGTGGTTTGTGGCCAGTGTTATTATTGTAACTCAGAAGTTTCTCTCACTTTTAAGCTTTACACCACACCCCCTTTTAGAAGTGAAATTTACCACTCCCAAATCAATGGTTAATTATTTTAATATTTCTTAATTTTAACACACTTTGTCCTATGATTAGTTTTGAACATGTATTATTTTTCTTCTTATTTCACTTATTAAACAATCTTTGTTTCAGCATATAGTGGATATAATCATGGAAACACTCAGACAAGGTTTGGGTGAAGCATTTACAGACAACGTCAGTAAAACATGGCTAAAAATGCTGACGATTAACATGAAAATCATGGGTGAAGCATGTGATAAAGCTGGATCTTAAATTGCAATCTAATTTTTTTTGGATATTACTACATTAATTAAGTCTAATGAACAACCAAAAATATATGCCATGACCAAATGTCACTGTAATGTGATATTAGATTTTTACAATGTTAATTCGTGCAGTTTTAATTCATGAGTTTGTTAAAAAAAATTATAGAGTTGGAGATAGAAACATAAAAGCTAGTATTTCTTATTTAGACTACAATTTTTTTATTAGTTTTTAATTTATGAAATCCAAGTTCTTGAGGGCTAAACAATATTACCAGTCAAATTGGAGTGGGAGTTAATACCACAAAACTAGAAATACTTCTCACTATTCATAATCTAAAGTTTCGAATAAACCTAATATAGAAAAAATCATACATCAAGACATAAGATGTGGCCTTAAGAATACATAATAATTAAGAATACAGTTCGATATATCTGGATGATTATAACTAAGGTTTAGTCAGTGCTGGTCTCATTTAATATCTGAATGATAAATTATGAAGAAAGATAGATGTGATAGCAGATGGCTTTTATTTTCTCAAATCTTTTTAGAAACTTAATATACAGTTTTGTAAGAGTAAGTGTGGTGATTTTTACATAACTTTGTTCTACTCCTTTTTGACTTTATTTCTACCAGTGTAGGGGGTCTAAAAAGAATGCTTTTTGAGAAATATGTTCAATTTTGAATATTTCTTACATTATTTTATTGAGTCTCAATCAGAAAAGAAATTAAGTTATAAAAATGAATTTTATGCAGTGTTGAATGCTTAGACTAGATGTTGAATCCAACATAGCATTTTAAAATAGCAACTATTTTAAAATTTTAAATATTTATAAAAAAATTATTACAAGAAGAGATACATTTTGAAAGTTCCAATTATTTGTTTGATAGAAAAGATTTTTGGTGCTGATATGGATTCTTCTTAGTCGATCAAGACCTCAATCACTTCAGTGTCTGGCACGGTTTTTAAACATATGTTCAAAGTTTAAGTTAAGTTTTTTTATTGAGTTTAATAAGAAAAATAATCTGAATAACTGATAATAAGGAGCATAATTAACATTTGTTTTAACAAATTAAATTTTATATTAATTACTAAAATTTTACATGCTTAAATTGTTTAATATTATTCAAATGAATGTGCTATTTTGTTATGTATTATATTCTTTTGTAATGTTTGTTTAAATCACATTTTAAAATTATATTACTTACCAGTATAAGTAATTATTAAGATTATTTAATTAATTTTAATTAATGTTTAAAATGTAAGAATATATTTTTGTTTTAACTAATTAATTTATAAGTCATAATTATAAAATAATGTTAAAAATATTATAATTATTTTATATTAGTAATTTCATTTTAGTATTTTTTTATTAAAGTGTAATTTATTAAAGCCTTTTGGTTTAATAAATAATGAATTAAAAGAATTATACGAAAAAGAGTAACTCATATGTTTAAAATGAGTAAATAATGTTATCTATTATATTTTTATCTTATAACATGAATTTAAAATGTTATTCTAAGTGACAAGTTGATTTTAATGTTGGATAAATATGCCATATTATTTTATGGTTTATGTCATTACACAAATTGTAATAAAAATATATGTATTATGTGATAATAGTGTATTATTTAAAAGTAATAATAAAAAGTAAAAACCTCTAATGTGCTACTAACATGCAATGAAATAATTTACAGATGTTATCGAGTCTCTTCATGACAAGTGATAGAACCTACTCTATGCTAATATACATTTCATTTCTGAGTAATGGGTCTCTTTTTGGAATTTATGTAGATTATATACATCAATCTATTGGATGTATAATTACTTAATTGTAATTGAAAGTAACATAAATTTCATAATAAAAATTAATATGCCAAAAACAAAGAATCACATATTAATACATGCTATTTATACTATGTAGTAGTATACTTGGTGGTCCAAAAGTCTCAATGCAAAAGACCGACTGGAGACCACAGAATCCGAAATCGTGTGTGCCCTTGGACACCTAACATTGAAATTTCATATTGGACTCCATATTTTATTTGTACTTTTTGATTCATGGCCAAAATAATTACCATTAATTTTTTTCTATTATTTTCAGTGCATAATAAGGTCTGAAAATGCCATAAATTAAAAATTAGGCATCATTTTTGTAAAATAGATAAAAATATTAATCGATCCCAAATTTTTGAAATGTAAACAATTGAAAAGGATGAGATTTTTTATTTGTTAAATAGTTAACTATTAAAACTGTAAGGAGATCGGATAAGTATGATATAAGAGCAAGTAAAAATGAGAATAAAAGTAAAAGATTGCTAACCAGTATCGGATTAAAAGGTAACACCAAAGAATATATAGATACAGTAAGATGGTCGGTCCTTGGATGTATTATTTTAGACAAGAAAAGTTCACATTCGTATTTTGTTAACAGAAGTGCTAGTATGTAATTTGGTAGTTTCCCCATACTAACTATGAGAAAGCACTACTGTCGTCTTGTTTTCAGCAAATTATTTCTGGCACAACACTGAGTAAGCAATCCAAATACTTGTTTCATATAGTAATAAACAATTAAATACAAACATCTCAGATACATATTAAGAAAATACCTTCATTGTTATTGATTAAAAACTGTTTAATTTTAATGTCTTCATGATACATCTTTTTGGTTTGTTTCAACTCTGGCAAAGTTTATTTCATTGTTTAAACTTACAAATATCAACTCTAGCACATATATATTGCCAAATTTTCAATTTATGGCTTTTCACACCTTAATTTGAGGTAAAAATATATGAAAATTGAAAGAACAACTTACTCTAACTAATATTCACTAGTGAAAGTCATAACTTTAGGATCCATATCTATTAAATAATTTAGCTCTTTGACGTCATAGCTAATGTAACAAATTAAAAAACCCCATTTTCTGATAAAATTTTGCTAAAAAGAGCAATTATGAACTGCCTGTTTTATGGTATAAATAATAATGACTAGAAAAAATCATTATTATTTTTTAGCAGTAAATCTTCATTTACTGCTAAGATTTTTTAAAAATAAAAATTATATTATTTTTAATAACACCAACTTTTACAACCTCTTTATTTTTTTCATTCTTGCATGTATTAAGCAAATATGGTTCATGTTATAGCCTAACATGTTAAAGCTAAGCAATGGACTAAATACTATTTCTTGCCAAGAAAAATGTAATAATTATTATTACATTTATTATATTAAAATAATTATGGCAAAGTATAAATTGTAGTATTTAATAATGATAGAAGTTGGGCATTTACAGTAAAAGAAGTTCACTTACCTCCTTTGCACATGTATAAAATCTTTGTACCTAAATTTTCCTTACCTTTATTATGTAGATTAACTTTTGCAGATTTAAGTTCAGCTCTAGAATTGAGATAGACTTTTAATACTCATTATTTTTTATTTAATTAAACTTTTATTTTAGCTTTTTATCCCAGAAACTTATCCTTAGATGTTTAACCGTGTAGAAAACATGTTTAATGTGTCATGTTAAGTGTGTATTTAATGATATGTCACTTTTCCTGTGGAAATTGATTGGATAATATTGTTATAAGTGTTCTAATTATTTTTAAAAAATCTCTAAATGTATTATATGCACATAATTTGTTAATGAAAATATAATTTAATATGTTTTAGTTGTATGTTTTTTCTAGTATTTATTCATTTATTTAAATTAGCCTAATATAACTTAATATTAAATCTTGATATGATTAAATAAAAAACTCCTTTGAAATCAAATAAAATACATATTAATTTAAAAATTAAATTAATTAGTTTCAACCTCTTAATTAATAAATAAAAGAACAATTTAAATTTCATTGTTTAAAAATGTATTTTATAGATACAGAAACAATTACAATAATAGTTTACAAATCTAAGCTAGTTAAAAAAATAACACATATAAATATCACTGTAGAATTATATAAGTTCATATTCAAAGAAGACAAATTGGACAAGTAGAAAAAATATTTGTAGGCCCTTTTACAGTATTTTCCATGGAAACTTCTGCAGTGATTTAGTGAGCAATAATTACCACACCAACTTGGCGTTTCCAATCAGTGCAGAGTAAAGTTTGGTACAATGCCTATCTTGCTTTGTTAACCAGCATTAATGATGAAGTTAACTTAGCTTAGAAATAAAAAAAAAGTATTTGTGGAAAAACTTAGTTAATGTGATTATCTATAGACGATTCCACTACCCTTACAGAAGTTGGTAACTTGTCTAAAAAATACAAAATTTTAAAAATACAAAAAAATTTGTCATTCAATAAAAAATATTTGGGAACAAAATTTTGTAGAAGCCAACCACTGAGTCAACCTAAAAAAAATCAAAATTATTAAAATCGTTACACATTAAAATAATTCAAAATCGTCTTTAAATAAAATTTTAAGCACCTTCAGCTACCAAGAGGGTAATACACTTAAAAATAGAAACGACTCAGGTTCTAAGCAAATTATAAAATTTAAGATGGCTTTCCTTTTTATAATTCAAACTTATCAATTTAATCTATATTTCAACCTTTCCTTTAATAAAAAAAGATAGTGTAGTTCCTTAATAAGAACTTCTTAATTAGTTCTAAAGGTGAAAATAGCCTTAACTTAAGCAGAATTAAAATAAAAAAGAAATGCCCTCTTGGATTTTTTACAATCTTAGAACCTATGATATTATAATTTAAGAGTATTCAATATTTTCAAAAATATTGAATACTTTTAATTTTTTAGTTAAATTTATTCAATTTAATTCAACCCTTTTAAAACCCAAGTATAATTAAAGTTTTAATTTTATAGACAAATAATCTTTGACAGATTTTAATTAGTGCAGAAATATCTCAAAACTACAAAATAAAATAAACAAAGTTAACTTGAGCACTAAGTAATAGTTAGAAACGGATAAATGCCTTAATAATTTTTCTTTATAGTTTAATATGATTTAAACAAATCTAAAAATAAACCTAAGTTAAAAAAAAGACATTTTAGTTAAACAAAATTACCAAAGGTATATTAATTTTACACTTTAAAATTTTTAAGAGTAAGGCAGATTTAAGTACACTTAGTTATGAAGGAAGAGCTTCTGCTTGGTTGACATTAGTTTTCATTTGAGGAATAGGTGAACCCACTGCATGACTTGGAACATCTGGTAAATCTGTAAAAAAAATTATTCAAAATTATATTAAATATATAAAATATATCTGTATCTTTTTTGTTTGACGAAAAACAATAAATATTTGTTTTTGGCTTGGTATCGTTTACGTATGATTTTTTAAATGATTACCTCACATGTTCCCTGGAAGTGTCCTTTATTTAAAAGTATCCACTAAAGGGGTAAAGGAGGGGGTAAATACACTAAATATTTATACCTTTAAGTAAAAAAAAAAATCTAAGACAGCACTTACGAATACTAACTTAGCATTATTTGTCATTATAGGATCAAATTAAAGACCTCACATGAAATCTATGACTTTCAAGTTGTTTAAAATTTAAAAATCTATTTTGAGGCTTTAAAAGGGGAAGCAGGTCTTAAACTGAACTGAAACAAGTTTTTTTTTAGATGTTTATAAATTTGCTTGAGCCCCCATTTTCGGAAGTGTTTTAAGGGTTAAATAATTGCTTGATTAAATTGTGTTTTCAATCATTTTTAAAGATGTCAATGTCTGGAAGGATTTCACAAAAAGTATTTGAATTTATGAACTTATTATATATGTGTATAAATGTGTTATAAATTTGTGTTAAAGGTGATTATTCAACAATATATTATTTCTTATGGCGCAGTAAAATAAGAAGAATCAAGAAATGCTACATCTGTTCCACACAAACAAGTAAATACAATAAGGTAATATAAAAAAAATTTAAAGGGTTCTGAATTGGAAGGAAAAATATAAAATTGCTTTATTTTTTTATTAAGACTAAATTAGACAAGTTAGGTCAGAACTCATCAATGTTGTTAGCTATAAATTAAAAACAAAAATAATTTTATTTAAATTATTATGTACTAGGTTTGGATACATCAAATTATAGGTGGAGGAGGGGATGATTGCAATCTCCCCAGCCTCCCTCCAATCTCAAAATGCTGTTGAAGAGCATATTAGCCTGTTTGTTAAAGATATAATTTAGCCTGTATTATTATTATAACATTTTAACCAGTATATCATAACATTTTGAAAATAAATAATTTACTAATTAAATATAAGTTGATAAAAATGTATTGGAATTTTCAGAAATCACCCATTAAAAATAATTATTGTTTTTTTAAATAGATTTTTGAAAGGGTACTCAAGAATAATTTTTTGAACCATTATTCTTGGGTAATAATTACAAATAGTCCGTTTTCCTTCTTAATTGGTTAAGAGAGCTTAAAAGATTATAATAAAGATTTAGGTCTTCTGGTGGTGACCGCGTCAATGTAGACGAAGAATCCGACGTTTCGCTTCCACTGTGGGAGGCATCTTCATGACAATAACCGCGGAAGCCTACGCAGTTTAAGATTATAATAATAATTATTTTTTCATGAATAAAATAAAACAATTTACCAATAGATTTGTCTAAAACAGCTGGTTTAGATAAAATGTCTTCAAGTTCTGATTCCAAATCATCATCTATTCCAGACACTATTGGTTGTGACATGGCCATTTGTATTTCATCTTGTATATCATTCATCTAAAGAAACAAATAAACATTTAGCTCAGTAAACAGTTAACAACTTCAGTATTTCAATAATAAAAAGATTCACCATTTAAGGTTAAAACAAAATTGTTAATAAAATAAAGATTGTTTAAATTAAGATTAAATTTTACTGCTTATAATTTAATTACAACCATATTTAATTAACCTAACAATTTTGATAAAATATTCTGAATTCATTAAATAGTTTTATTAAGAGTATTCATAACATAACATAATCGGTTTAGAAGGCTGTTTATTTCCCATAGTTAATACACATGTTACTTGCTATTAAAACTTCATTGGTTGAAATGACTAGAAAGACAATTTTAAAATTTAAAGTGAAAACAGAATTTAGGTAACTCATAACTTCAGTATTTGGGTATTAACTAGAGTAAAATAAAGGGAAATGTTGAACCTTAAGTATAAATTAATGAAACTGGGGTACTTTTTTGTGTAAACGTAACTTCTTTTTGGTATTGTAGTTAACCAGGTATCTCATGCAACACTAAATTTGCAAAAAAGAAGAAAAAAGTAAATTGGAAGGTATACTTTTATTGGGCTTTTTGGGTGCTAAGGATAAATACATGACACTTATATCTCTTGCATATTTTTGACAGTAATAAGTAACTAAAGTGTAAAAATTGAACATTTTGATTTAAAATTGAAGCTTTAGTATTGACAGAAAGAATTTGCTAAGAGTAAAGATGCCTTATTTTTGGCTTAAAACACAAATTATTTGTTGCCTTACCCCTCACTTTATGGTATTTATAGTCACTAATGCTAGCTTTAATTTTGTGTAAAAAAGACTAATTTTACACTTAAGCCACTCATCCTAACCAAAATAGAAGTCTCAGACAAAATTCTTGAGTATTTATCCTTAGCACTCAAAAAGCCCAAAAAGTATTTACTTTTTCCAATTTTTGCAAAATTCAGAGTTGTATACGACACCCAAAGTGAATAAAACAATTAAAAAAAGTCCCCTTTACACAAAAATGTACCTCAAGTTTCATTAATTTATGATTAATGGTTCAAAATTTAGGGAGGGGGGGGGTTGGCCCACTCTGTATAATGTTAAACGGATGAGGTCAAAAAATAACCTACCTTAACACCTGTTTTAAAAAGTTCAAATATTTGTCATTTTTTGGCTATATAATTAATGGCTTCTTTACATTATAATTCTATGAATACTAATTACCTCTTGAAGTTGTGCCATGGTTTCAAAAACACCATCTTCTGAAAGACCTGAACTCTTCAATGTTCCTTTTAAAGCTGACAACCCTATTTTATAAGCATCTAGTACCTAAATCAAATAATTTTGTTTATTTTAGAATAATTATAGTTTAAACAATTTTTTAAAAAATGTATAGAATTTACAGTATTAACAGATAAATATTCTAAAATTAGAAATGAAATATGAATCTGGCTCTAAAAAATGCATGTCTTTGCACAAAAGAAGAGAAAACTTAGTTTAGCGTCGGTAAGTCTTGTCTAGTCCTTTGTCTAGTATTCTAATTGTAAGTATGTTGTCTCGTATTTTCTGTTTTGAAAAACTGTCTTTATACTGTATACTATTGAAGGAGGAAATAGTAGACTACTATTTCAAAGAAAATCAGTATAATGTATAAAAAATTGCTGGTACACTTATTTCGTTCACTTCGTTAGCCAAAAGTTCCAATTCTGGCATGTATTTTCAATGTCTGAATCACTATCCATGAATATTTGATAATAAATAATTAATAACTCACTTTCCAAAAATAACAAAACTTCGATAACTCAAACGTTTATTTATTTCATATATAAAAGATGAACAAGGAAGGTTATATCATAACCTTCCTTGCAAAAGTTTTGTAGTTATTTATAGTCGCCAACAATTTTTTTTGTTACCTCCTTGAAAAAATTCTGCTTTTTTATTATTCAAAAGCAAAAACTGTAATTTTTCTACTTTAGGACAGCAGTAGTAAAAATATATCTCTAAGAGTTCCCTATACAGAAGATTACTGAAACTCTTTGCAAGTGTCATACCATCTTTTACAAAATTCTTGTTGTTTCCCAGGAGCCTGAATAACTATTGCATTTAACATCCTTAAATGCTTATTGGATTTTCAGATTTCTTCACTGACAACAATTTAATGTAGTTAAAACTTAATTAAAAATTGAAGGAGGTAAAGTGGACTGACAATATTTCACTCGAGCTCTCAGCTAAGTTGATAATTTATGACACCTTGTTATTGTAATAAAGATCTGTTCAGTGGGCAATTATAATTTATGACAATTGTTACTATAATTCCTGAATCAGTCAATTTGATGATAAACATCAAAATAAAATCTTTTCTCAAATACTCACTTTAGTGTCTGACTCAGTATTCCTAAGGCTAGTCAATAAAGATTCTAAATTATCCAAAGCTGTCGTCCTTTTCTCTATACATTTCTCTAGTTGTTTCTTTTTTCTCAGGCAACTCTTAGCCTGCAAATAATATCAAATACAAATATATAATTGGGATAAAAATGAATTCTAATGGATAATTTCACATACCTTGTGGTCAAAACTGAGCTCAATAGGACTCAAAAGGTCATAACAAAAATTACCAATAATGTGTGTTTTAGGAAGTCGATTCTGATTCTGTGGTCAATTTTAAATTTAAATCTTATTTATTTATATCTAAATACCTACAATAATTAAATCACAAAATTTAAACAAAGAAAATAATAAATTGTGACCATTTGTGTCCCCCTATGCTCAAGTCTCATGGGTGACACTGAAAACTAAATAATTTATTACTCTTATAACATTTTTCCTATTTAGCAAGGAACACTAGATAAGAAGAGATTTTGCTAGGTGTTTTTACGTTTACCCTGAGCCATATGACTTTTATGGCTTGCCGAACTCAAAAAAAAACTTTTATTTTTTGAGAATAATTTCTTTTTAACATTATGATAAATTATCCGATTTGAATCGGGTTTTCACCTAGACTTGATATTTGATGTACTCTTTAGTATGTAAGCTTAAAAAAGATATCCCACTATTTTACTTTTTGAACTATGCTCAAAAAGCACCACTTTTAGGTAAAGATTCATTGTTCTTAGCCAACATTAAAATGTTGAAACATAACTTGTAATTTCAAGATATGATATTTTTTTATAAGAACAAACTCAGCAGCTTATGAAAAACCCATTTTTTATCTAACTTTTAAAATGTCTGAATTTGATGAGGTTTTCACAACTCTTCTTTGCATTTAAGGCCTTTTGAAAATAAGAAAATCTTTTCTATACTTTACTCTTAAAACAAAGGCGTAAGCCTTAGCAAATAGGTAAATAATTTTGGAATCAAGAAGCCAATTAGAATCGATCACCCAACTCCCATCCTTTACTTCCGTCATTCTTAGAATCATCATTTCCTGATGAAAATTAACTAAAATAAATAATAGTCCAAGAGCTGGACCTGAAAATGTGACTCATTTTGTACTACTTCAAAATATTTTTTTCTGAAAATATACCTTAAAGTATGAAAAAAAAAACATAATCTGCCTATCTAGAGTATTGCGCATGCTCAATATTGTATAAAATCGCACAAATTTCAGTTTTATTGAAATAAGTGGTTCCCGGTGGGTCATTTTTTAAAGATGACAAAACTTCCAATATAGCGAGGGTTCAATCATCAAAATCGGATAACTACAACCAAAGTTATGGCTCTTTCAAAAACAACAAAAAAAGTTAATATACGCAATGTCAGCGAATTTCTTTGAAAAAATATTGACTTTTTGTGCATTTGTTTAGCTACTTAACTCTGTTTAGCTACTTAACTTTAGTTGTAACAGGTATTTATACCTGGTTGTAGTTAACTTGTTGTGGTACCTGGTTGTAGTTATCCCAATTTGACACAATATAATTGTGCGAGAGATAAAATTGTGTCAACAATTCATGTTTTGCAAAACTCGGAAGTATCAAAATGATATATCCCAATTTGATTAAAAAACTCTCGTTTCATAGGATATTGTATCAGCTTTAAAAATGTTCTCTTCATGTTTTGCACATGACTTACAGGGAACCACTTATTGAAAAAAAAACTGGAATTTGTGCGATTTTTTAATTTTTTGAGCGAACGCATTCATAAGAAATGCTCTATTTTGGATAGGCAGACTATGCTTTTCCTTTATAATTTAAGGTATATTTTCAGAAAAAAATTGGTTTGAATTCAAAACAAGTCACATTTTTAGGCCCGGCTTTTAAACTATAATGCTTACCGATGCTTGCATTCCCTTCTTAAGATAAGCTTTTGCCTCCTCCACGCACTTATCCTTTTCTTGTTCAAGATGTTCGATATTCTTTTCAAGTATAGATTTATTCTGTTGTAATTTGAAAATTGCTAAATCGGCCTGTGTTATTTCACGATTTTCAGTTTTACCTTTTCTTATTATTTTTACTAATTTTGTATCGCCTTCTGTTTGGACCTATAAACACATGAAAGCAAGGTTAATATTAAAGCATTTATATCACAGTAATCACTAAGTTGTCAGTAACTCCTTTATTAAAAACAAAGGGATATATTACATAACTTTGACATGAAAATTGCAGTAGATATTTCTTAGTCAGAGAATAAGATTGTTTTAAGCAAAGAAAAATAAATAATTAATATTTTCTAAATTAGAAATA
The DNA here is from genome assembly GCA_018340805.1 of Microvelia longipes. Taxonomy (NCBI): domain Eukaryota; kingdom Metazoa; phylum Arthropoda; class Insecta; order Hemiptera; family Veliidae; genus Microvelia; species Microvelia longipes. The sequence continues at coordinate 30,547,136 of JACMZG010001870.1, forward strand.
TATTATCAATACAAAAAAGATAAGTGGATAGGTCTATTGGTTTCTTGAAGTTCTTCTTAATATTTAGTGGTTTGCCAAAAATGGCAAAATAAAGTATTTTATTAGTATATGTATAATTTTAATAAAATTAAAAGGCAATTTTTATTTTTATTTGTAATTTGTTGGGTATCAACTGATGATAATCTGTGCAACCAATGCTTCAAAGCTGGTGCTGCTATTAATAATGGTTTTCTAAGAGACTTAGGTGTAGTTTCTTGTTTAAAATTTTCTTTTTATGCTTCTTATTAGTCAAATTTACAACTCTATAATCATATTTTTAGAACCTGGTATATTAAGATAAATATTTACTTTACGAATAGGCCACATTAACATAATTTTACATTTAAACAAACATTGTCTTTTTAAATTAATCTCAACTAATAATTGGTAAACAAATATTAACCAACACAATGATTCCCTAAAAATAAATAATGCAGTCAACTAAAAAATGTTAAAAATCATTTTAACTTATGATTATTGAAGGTCATAAGAAAAACATTAAGAAGGTCATTCCTGTATTCGTGGGAACATTTTTATTATTAAAGTTTATTTGAACAATTATTACAGTCTTTAAATCTTAAATGCATTTTAAGAACTAATAAATATATTGCCGAGACGTTCTTTAATATTGATTCCCTATTTACAAATTAATGTTTTAGATGCACATTTATAATATTTTATTTTTGCCAAAGACTTCTAAATATATTTTGTCTAAATTTTATAATTCTTATTTCTTTCTTTCATATTTATTATAATTCATATCACTATTCTAAAATGTTTACACTTCATATTTTAATTTTTGTAACAATATCCTTGTAAATCAGTTTTTAAACTGTATACTTAAATATATTATTAAGTCAGCGCCTAACATTAATACTATTATCCCAAGACTTTAGCTTAATATGAATCAAATTAACAATTATAGTACATCTATGATATATAACAAGAAAACTTTTGATTTTTTTTAGAAGTTAAAAGTTTAAAGGTAATATTAGAACTATATAACTAAGCTAATCCCAACAAAAACACTCCGTGAAAAAATGCAGCCAAGTCTTGCGTAAAAAGTTAGACAAGAACGCAGAGGTAAAATTAAGTAATCATGAATTTCTTCCTCAAATTAATATTGAAAGTTTTTTTTCTGAATAGGTATTATCTATTTATTTATTCTATTTCTAATTTCATTACTCTTTTCATTTACTTGCCAAGTCAAAAATTTCTTTACTGTTAAATTTTGTAAAGCTTTTGAGCGCATACGTTGCGGATATTAAATAAACATCTATATCTCTCAAGATTTATGAAAACAGTGAATGAATAGACTTGGCGTAAACTATGATATCATAACTTTTTACGCAAGACTTGGCTGCATTTTTTCACGGAGTGTTTTTGTTAGGATCTCATTTCTTTTTGTAAGTATAAATATAAAATAAAATGCCCGTGTTAGGGCCTTTTGTCCCATCAGGGTATTCACTCTGCGGGAACCACCTCTGGTAGGTTGCGTCTACTATCCTCTAAGTATCAATTAAAGTTTGCGAAATCTTTTTAATACAAATGCTATTTATATAATCTTAGAGCATAGCCCAGGCTACGAACCCCGGACCTCCGGTGTCGAAATCGAGCTTTTTGTAAGTAATTTCAATTAACTCTGCTTCTGAACTTAAAAAGCCAAGTTGGATTTGTGTGAATTTTAAGCGAACTTAATGTGTGGAATCTGGAAATGCCTATTTTCTGTCTTTTTTGGTCCATTTTTATGTCATATGTAGACGGCATATAAATTATTCTAGATGGCATTTAAATTTCTGTCATTAGCATGTGTTGATACCTGCACTACCTTAACTATTTTTTTACAAATATAAGTTTACAACACTCTAACCCAAGTCTTTTTTTTCTATCCCCTGACTAGACATGTCGACTAATCTTTTTCTTATATTGAACGATTTAGAAGCTTATTTAGCTGTTCATAATCGTGTAATTTCAATTTCCTCTTTGCATAGTTTCTTGCAATTTATAATATTATACTTTGCATTGGTATTACTTTCACACCTGATAAATAGTATTTGTTTTAAATATTAGATGACATATATATAAAATTTAACAAATTTCAAGTGCCTGAAGTCAAAAGCAGGTACCTACCAGGGGTCGAACCCTTCATACAAACCAACATGTAAAATAACTCATTTTGCATCTGAAATAGTTATAACAATGGATGCTTAATATTGAAATCAACAATATGCTCTTAAATTTAAATTATTTAAATTTCTTAACATACTAGATAAATATTTAAGAAAAATATATCACTTATATAATACAGTCATTACATTAATGTTAGACATATATATTTTCATGTTACCAATAATGAATCATAAGTTGTTGATGAAGTTGTTATAAACCACTAATTTTTCATATCAGAGCCAATATTCAGGTGATCAAATTAAAATATTGCAAATTTTACAATTTTCCCTTGCTTTACCAAACAAACCCTACCCTCATTTCAAATTTCTACGATTATTAGAAGTGCCTTAGAATTATGATGAGTGAGTCAGTCAGTGTCGAAATTAGCCATTTTCAAAGCGAAATTTCTCGTGTTCTATAAAAGATAAAGAATTGTAATTTCAAAAGTAATATTGTTCCGATATGATCTTTGCATAAGCCAAATTGTAAGATTCTAGGATAACCAGGTCAAAAGATATAAGGGGGTAGAAAATGCTCCGAATTGCTTCGGGAAAAGGGTGTTCGTCAGTGCCAGCCTTGGATATGAAACTTGTACCTTATAAAGCAAGACTTGGCTGGGGCACTGCCGTGCCCCCAGAAATAAAGTATCTAAGCTAAGTATCTAGCTATTAGCTAGCAAGCAGGAACTATTATGATACTAACAACGTTTGTTAAGATTTTTATAAACTAATAAAATAATTCAGTTTTTCCTAATGCTCAAAGAAAAAAGCAAATAATAATCAGAAGAACCGCAGAAATAAAGTTATTTCAATTTCCATAAAACATTAAAATAAATTTGATAAAATAAAACAAATTACTGTAGCTAATCCTTGAAGTCTTAAGTAGTGTACAATGCAGTTAGCGCTATCTTGTGAAATTTTTGTATTGTCACCCGATAAAATTTCAGTTACTTCTTTGAAACTTATTAAATCTTCATGAAGGTCTTCAGTTTTTGAATAAAGAAATTCACTTTTCTCCTAAAACAAAAAACATTCTGAATCATTTCATCCAAACATCACTTAGAGAATAAATGAGCACAAATTACGATATTTTTTTCCGTAATATTAAAAAATAAAAACCCTTTTTTTGAGTTTGTAGACATAATAGAAGCACAATATGTTTATCAAACTTTGTGTAAAAAATGCTGTGTAAAATATACTGTATGTACTGCTGGTTTATAGGAGGTATAAAACTCTAAAAGTATAATAGAGGATTATATTGAGTTTTAGGGGTTTTTAAATTGATCATCCAATAGTACAATGCATTTATTTTTTTCATTTATTATTTTATTCATTTTCATTTATTTCATTATTTTTTGCATAGATTTTTTTCGAAGGGGCCTGATCAAGAATATATATATACATAGAGAATCCTGTAAAACACTTTACAGGAGTATTTATGATATACTGTTAAAATTCATCAGAAATGGACGTTAATTTATATTATAAACATTTATAATTACCTTTAAATATGATAAATGAACAAATTCTGTATCAGCTTGTACACCTGTGTCAGGAGCTAAATAACTTTTTACAATTCCAAATGACCAACTGACTGGTTTTTTAACAAGAGAATCAACTGCCCAAGATGACCAACTCTGGTTTGGATCTTGAGAAAGAAACTCGGCCTTACTTCTGATTTCATTATTTCTGTCAAAATTTATATATAAAAGTATAATAATTTGTAAAAGTAAAAATCATACATGCAAGGCTGTGTGATTTGTTGATACAAAATTTACGTCTCCATACACTTACTTACAGCAGCAAAACTACACATACTTTTTTTTGTTGCAAAATGTTACAGTATGGTTTGGTTTGTTCGAGCTGTACACACCTGTAGTGAGTAGACTTCCAAGTCTCCTTCCACCCCCCCCCCCTCTCCCAAAAAAATTATTTACACCTGTTGCGACCTACAGGATTACACTATTGTGTCCTATTTGTTCCATTTGAATTTATTGTACTTGGCATTAACATTCAAGACATCAAAAGACATATTTTCTTTCAACAGTTTCATTAGTTATTGGTTACAGTTAATAGTCCATTAGGTTTATTGTAATTTTATGAGGGGAAGGTTATTTTGTTACATATTTTTACAATTGTTTTGACGGGTAATACATGTGACAGGTTTTACTATGTACACACACCGTATTCAACAGGTGATCATATTTCATACACATTTAGTACGATCTAGTTTTTGCACCATATTATTTTAGCTGATGGAGTCAGATGATGTCATAACAGATCCTACCAAAACATGATGTATTTAATTGTAAACATTCACTTGGCGTGGATGGAAGTTAAAACTAAAATAAATTTAATTAATTTGTGAATCATTCCTTAATCATATAGCTACTAAAAAATATTTGAAATATCAAGTTGACAGGATGGGAGAATAATGTTAAGGAACCAATATGGTAGTTCCAATATAAAATTGTGGGTGTGGTCCATCCAGGACTAACCTCAGGGCATTTTTCCCATGCTGTCAACTGATTATAACTATGTATTGGCATGTTTATTGTAAAATTTAAGTCATGTAAAAATGAGGGGTGAGTGTAGAGACAGTGTTCCAACTCCCACCCTAACATGGACCTAAGCAAATTTTGACACTTTTAGTTGAAATCCGCTGGGCCACATACTACTTTGAGTGGGCATAGCCTATCTCAATACATTGAGATATTTGAATTATTATTTTGGGACCTTTTGGGGATCTGTGAAACCTCATTAAAAACTCCTTTAAGAGTGAATCAAGGTTATAATAAATCAATTTTTTCGGCTTTCCACACATTTTATGTGTAGTGAAATCAACAAAGCGGGATTTAAAAACAAGTAGCGCTGACTTGCAGCATAGTAGTTAAACTAGACTCCTCTTTATTGAAAGCTGGTCTATCTCAGCCATAGGGAAAAGAGTGGGAGTCGGAACACTGCCGAATTGAATCTACCACCGACCCCTCATTTTTACATCACTTTAAGTAAAATAAATAATATATACTTCATCAATTCTTCAACGGCAGTTGCAATGCTGACAGGAGTTCTGCCATTCCTTTTGAATTCTTTCTGGATAGTCTGGACACTAAATGAAGCTTGATTCTTCTCAATACACCATTTCTCAATGACACTATGCCAAAATTTCATTTTGGATTCCCAATCAACTGGATTCAATTCTTTCTTTCTGAACGGAGCGAACAACGAATTCATTCTTTTCTCGTCCCTCCAGCAATCTGGAATATCTTTAATTGGACTCGTAGGCTCCATATTGTAAGATTAATACACTATTTTTAAAAGTAACTAATTAATCACTGTACATCATTAATTTGTTCCTAGCTAAGGTTATTGAAGTATAACCGCATTAAAATCTCTCTAAACATCCCGTTCTTTTTTATCGCTGTTTCGATGAATCCCGCACAGCGGTTTGATTCTTTTAGCGAATTTCCTTTGTTTTTTTTGTATACATTCTTACTGTCACAGCGGCTTAATATTTTTATACATCTTTTTAATTTAGAAATAGAATTAGAGCAATGCCAATCATCAGCTGTTCAAAATAACTTGCTTGAAGGACTTTTTAAGAACATTTTATTCTCTTTTTGAAGTTTAAAAAAGTAATTCCTTTGTAATATTTTAGTTGAAATCACAGAATTATTTGTTTTCAATAAGGGATTGATCGTGATTTCTTTTTTTACTCGATTTTCAATGAGAGTGTTCAACACAAAATTTGTTGAGTTAGGTTGTCTATTTTTAAAGGACAGGAGGTAATTTATTAAACATTCAACGATCCTGACCTCGTTATTTGTATCCTTAGATAATCTATATCAAGAAAGTTCCTAATAGTGAAAAAATTGCAAGCTTTTTATTTTATTTTTGATAGTAAAAGTAGAGCAACAATGTCACCTCATAGAAAGTGTAAGTGAAACTTTCATTTTATTTATAAGAATTTAAAGTTTTTATTAACACAATTGGAAAATTATTGAACTGAGGAGTGTAAATTTATAATAAGGAGATAGTAAAATAACTATGGTAAGACAATCATTTCAAATTTAAACTAATTTTGTGAGAATTTTGTGTATAGTATCGGTTTGGATCATTATATTGTTACTACAATACTAAGGTATTTGTCTCTTGTGTTTATTACATGTAATATTACCTAATCAGTTAATGATTTACATACAAACACACAGTCATCGTAAAGAATAGTAGTTTGAACGCTGTGGCCTGAGGTTAAGGTCATTTCTCATTCATGTGTTATTGAGGTTGTTATCATCATCAGTTGAATTTATTATCTTATTATAATTGCATTTAGCAATTTTAGAGTAAATATGTGTTAGATTCTGAGTTTAGTGATCTTTGTGGCATTTTCCTTTAAATTTGCATTAATTTTCCTTTAAGGTGAGCTTTATTTTTTATAGCTTTGATTGATTTTAATTAAGATATTAACATTAAAAAATTGAATGAATATATAGTATTGCTTTTTCATTGGCATTATTTTTGTGTTCAACCAAGGCTTATTCAATATACTCCTAGACTTATATTGCAGAATACAAAATTTTACAATTTTTACAAAATATATCTTGTAAAAATATTAAGTTGTTAATTATCATTCGACGTTTTTTTAATATGTGAGATCCTTCATATATTTTAAGCTGTCAAAACATGAACCGATGTCCCAGGAATAAGGTTTTGGCTTCTTGGACATAGTTACTGTGACCGAGGATACCCAAATCTCATTTTACCAATCCTTGGTGAAGGTAATTGAGTGGCTGTGATACAAATATAACAGCACAGGAATTTTTTTATAAAATGTTTTGACACTTGGCTTCCAACTTTCATTCTTATATTTTCTTATCATCACTCCATGGCTGCCATTTCTTTAAATCTTCTTTTCATAAGAAATGGCTGAAGGGAGTGGGTTAGTTTTAATATTTATAAAACCCGTTATTCAAAAATATTGCCATTTGGAATATTTGAACCATTTTTAGTATAATTTCAGATCTATGAGTTAAAAAATGGGAAAGTTATAAAAAGAAAAAAAAATCATTGATGATCCTTACGTACTTTAAGAGCTGATTGAAGAATTTTTACAGTAATAAATTATATTCATCATTGACCCTGTTAAATTTATACAATAGTGGAATAAAATAACAAGTAAACCAACTCTCATCAAAAACTTGTGACTGTAACCAGGGGGAGGGGTCCAGCTTCAGCTATTTGTTGTGTCAAACCCCCTTTGTAGCTTGTCGGTTATAATTGGTAAGACAGGGTGACTGGAAAACTTGACTGGGCAATTTTAGTTTTTTAACTTTGTTGATTGAAAATTTTTCTTTTAGTTTTTCCTTTTAATTTTGCTTTTTAAATTCAATATGGCATAAGTACATGTGTTTAATATTTGTGTTACATTAATTCATACAATACATTTTTTAATACAGCTGATCATCCAGTTTCTTTACTTTCTAGAGGGCCATTTGCCTTTGGCACATTTTTTATTAATGGAAAATAAAACAGAAATTATGGTACTTTGCGCTGTTTTGGGATGTCCTCATACAGCTTGAAAAGCTACAATGTGCTAGCTGCCAATATATCCACTGCTATTTTGGGAGACCAGCACTACTAAAGTGCCAAAGGTACAAGAAGAGGGATGTTGACAATCTTGCCATGTAGGATTATGTTATCGTTTGACCGTAACAACTAACTAGATTGAAAGATGAATGTCAACAGTCAAAATATTGTGTAAAGAATCCCTCTGTGTTGTTAAAGTTTTGTCTGAAAAAAATATTTTTTTGTCTGAATGGATTCCTGTCACACTAAACAACTTTCATCAAATGTTTTTTCAATGACTTACTTAGGCAAAGAATTACTTATTTTGACATTGGCATTCATTTTGACAGCCCAAAATATTTGATTAAAGTCAAGCTAATAGAGTTTATAGAGGGATGAATCACCATAATATTGAAATAAGAGGGTTTTTATGATTGAAATATTTTTTTCATGTTAGAATATTGTCCCGAATTGACGTCATTGCAGGAATAAATAATAAAATTACAATGTTGACCCCCTACACCAGAGACTATAGATACTTAAACAGTAAGACTGTTGACTCAATGGTGGGAAAATTTGGATTCCAGTCGACACTAGCGCGGTGGGGGACCTACCTTTCAATTGAGTAGGCGTGTCTTAATTTCCCGCTTTTTGCGGAATTCAAAGTCAGTTTGAAATTTAATTTTTATACTTTGTATAGTTATACTTCTAACTAACCCTACCACTTGAACCTTACATGGAACGCTTCTGATTATTTTTAAGTTTTTCGTTCAAGTAATTAATTAATTTAATTGATTCAATCAGGTAATAATGAAATAGTGGCTAAAGTTTACACGTGGTAGAAGATGGATTTTGGCATTTAATGCAGCCTGTATTTTAATTACATCGGAAAGATGCGCACATGTGATTAAATTTAATTACCTGATAAAATCGACTAAATTAATAAATTAAATTTACACTTATCTGCTATCAGTAGCGTTCTCTGGAAGTTTTAAAAAGATTTCTATTACTTTTAGTTTCTTCTGAATTTTGAAATAACAGCAACGGCGAACCGTTTTGTGAAAAATAAATACAGAAAACAATCATTTTATAATAATAAAAATGTAGCTGTCATAACAAAGAATTGCCATGTATTCATAAATTTAAATATAAAAATATAATCAGTAATTTTTGGAAAGTTATTAGGGTTAGTTCATGAGCTGTCCGCACTGGTCCGCCTCAGCGCTATTTTTAGTAGCTTGCGATAATCGAATCCAAACTTTTCCTCATTAAAGTTTACCCCCCCTGCCCTACATCGATTCCTGCAATGATGTCACAATTCATTTATAAAAAGTTAGGTTATAACCTCCGAATTTTGGTTTATTTACATTGAATTGAATCACCTTATACATTTCTAACATCTTAGATAAAAGTCTCTTTTTGATTCTATTCCTCTATAATTTATTCACAGCATATATGGCTGTAATTTAACTATGTGTTAAATTATGGGAACATTTACAGAGCTTCCAGCTGACACTACTACAGTAAAGCATGGAAACAATAATAATGAAAAACAGTAGTAGAAGTGGATAATCTTATAACATCATTTTTATCACAGAGAAGTCTAGTCAGTGTTCTCTTTTAGCAGCCAAGTATAGTAGAATAGAATAACGAGTGAGCCAAGTCCCTTAAAAAATAAGTGAAAGTTTTGAAAAAATCAATAGATTTTTCTATTGATAGTAGAACCAAACTCAATAGAGTTTTCTTGATATTTTAACAATGAGTGCCACTCTAAAATTAACAGAAGATTGTCAAATTTTATAATATTTTGTAAGCAACCCCTCCGTGTTGATTTATTTCTGCCCAAATAGTAATATGTTTTTGTTTTGTACGAATTTCTGTCTCACTATTTAACCTTTATCAATGACAGACAACATTATATAGGCTTGGACCTTCCCATGAAAGCAATAGTCACTTAAAGTAGCCCTAGCAGCCGAAATTTTCCTCTTTTGACATTTAATTTACAGTCATATTGAAAGCCTGAAATACATGACTTAAGTCACATGTTAATATTTTCCTCTACACAGCAATGTTATAATTGTGCATTAAAAGTAATAATAGTTTTATTAGAGAGAATAAAATTGATTTATAGTTTGGCTTTTGCTGGCTTCTTATAGTACGATGTTAATCCTTAAAACAATAAACATTTTATTAGTAATATTTAATTTTCTTTTTATGTGGCTGAAGAGATATATAATATATATATATATATATATATATATATATATATATATATATATATATATATATATATATATATATATATATATATATATATATATATTATATATATATATATATATATAATATATATATATATATATATATATATATATATATATATATATATATATATATATATATATATATATATATATATAGATATAGATATAGAGTCTCTCTCCGTCAGTCGAAGAACTCAGTGTTCGAAACGTTACAACTTTTTGTAAGTCTTTTTAAGTGTGTTCTATTTTATCTCTTTAATTGTAGTATATATATATATATGTGTGTGTGTGTGTGTGTGTGTGTGTGTGTGTGTGTATAGTTTTTTTAAATCCTATTTTGGAGCATTATTAAAATCTCCTTTTATCATGTATACATTTCATATAAAATACACGTCTTAAAATAAATTTACATTATGTAAATTAGTTTTTCTTTGACCTGTTTACCCATGACGTTAGTGTACAATGTTTCTATTTTTTCTCTTTTTTAAAGTTGAATATGGTATTCAAATTGGGTTTCTTTGTCATAATCATTTGGTATTGATCATCTTTACGATTATAGTTTCATGTATTAAAAATTATCTTTAATGGCATTTGTTGAATTTCTTAATTTGTCTACTGGTTAAAGCTTAAACATAATATTTATTTTATTACTGCTTCTTTTATTTTTCCTGCCCAACTACTAGCGTAGGTATAAGTATTGTGTTCGCCCTAAATATCTAAAATGGGTTTCATAATTTTTGGTCGACATGAAGTTTTGAGTCGTTTTTATTAATGATAAGTATCTGTGTGAGTGATGGATGGTCTGTGTTTGTGTGTATGTAAAAATTAAAAAAAATTGTTGATTAAATTTGATCATCAAATTTTTGAAATTAAACACAAATGTACATCTATAAGTGGAGAATGGATAGACTTCATTTCATTTTGATATTAGTCTCCATTTTTAAAATATTGTTTTCTGAATTTAAAAACTTTAAGGATCTATAACTTTAAATTTTTAACTGCTTTTTTGACGTGCAATATAAAGTCAGATAGAAAAACAAACCCATAATGAATTAGTAGTGAAAATTCTTTAGCTATTCAACTTTGAGTTTTTAAGGCAATGGCAAAAATGTATCGATGCAAAATTTTAAATTATATGAAAAAGCTTGTTTGCGTCTGTCAATATTATGACGTCTTACCACAAGATGATAGAAATTTATAAGGTGATTCAATTTGATGTATACAAAACAAATTCAATCAACAAACAAACGATTTTATGAATCGGTTTAGGCAACTTACATTGAAAATAATTATCAATTGTAAACAAAATAAGCAAAAGATTTGGCCAAAAAATGTCTGAGATTATTAACTGGCATAAAATTGATTGATTTACGTATAAAATGATTTGTACTCAACATTTTAGTGAAATTAACACATTATTAGGAAAAGTATTGTGTCTGCCCTGAACATTTAAAATCGAGATTTACCTGGTAGTTTTCACTAAGTTGTCTGTCTGTATGTGTGAGTGTGCCTTACTATTGTAGCTCTCAGAGCATTTATGATAAAGAACATGAATCAATCTTTAGGTTTAGTTGTGCTATTTGTTAAATAATGGTTTTGCATCATTAATCGGCAATAATCTTAAAAATTTATTGAACCCGAAATTTTTTTTTGATCCATTTGAGATTTGGCAGGCCCGTCCGTAGCCAGCCAAAACTTGTAGGGGGGTGGGGTTAAACTAATCCCAAAGGGGGGAAAACCGGTAATTTATTGAAGTCTTAATAAAACACCTATGGTGTTTAAAGAATCAATTTTTATTTCCAGTAAAATTCTTGTTTTTAATAAATAAATCAATCGTACAATTTAAAGTATTCTACCTAATTAATAATTTCAAAACTATATACTTTTATAATTTTATTAAAAGTGATTTTTACGTATGCATAAGCAATTTATTTATTTTAAAAATCAGTTAGACGCCTATAGAAAAATTCAAAAGATTAAAAATATACTAAATATTGGTTTGCCCCGGTCGAGATTCAAACTGCTCACCCTTAAGACCCCAAGAAACTGCTTAAATCACACAGCCAGGGAAGCTGGCGTACATAGAGTGGCAATAATTCATACATAACCTTACATAACTACATTCTCTAGGTTAACCATTAAACATCAGTTTTATGGTTTTCAAACATGTCTAAATGAATATTGATGTGCTAAAACTTGATGAATGTAACCGAGGCCTGTAGCCGGGTAGGGGCCGGAGGGAATTGCCCCCCACCTCCTGGAAAAAATGTTGCACCTTCTGATGAAGTAGTTTTTAGTGGAAGTCCCATTATAATTATTATTGATTAAAATGATAAAAAATCATAATTACAACGATATTATATTTCAGCAATATTCAAACAACTTACAGTTGTTTGAATATCGCCCACCTTTGGGATCGGTTTCGGATCCTCAGGTCCTGGGAACAATTTTTGTAAGCATTTGTTGAATTTTGTTATGTACTAAATAAATAAATAAAATCTTTAATATATTTAAGACCCTTTTTGGGGTGTACATTCTTCATTACATATACAATACAAGTATTCCCTAGGGCACTAATTTAAACATATTTTGTTGTTTTGATTTTTATGTGTTAAATTTGTTAACAAATCCTCTTTGTACTGTTCCTTTCAGACACTTGTAGTGGGTATTTTTACTTACCAATGTAACATGGTATTTCTGTTAATTAATTTATTTTATTTGTAATATAAGTTATTGACCTTGGTAACAACTTCTATTAAATAAAAACAGATTAAATTAACATTTAATTTAAAGATTTTGCTGTCTAATTATATACTAATGCATTGTAAAATCAATAATATTTGTTTAAATAAATTATGATAAATAATAAATTATTTAATTAATAATTTTATATTTTCTGTAATCTGAATAAAATTTTTATTTTTTTAATACTTAAATTTGTATTGCTTTAGAATGAAATATCTTTGACCTTCTGTGTTATAATATACTGGGTATCAAATGTATTTAATGCATAACTAACTTAAGTATTACAATTTTAAAATAGCACTCTGTTTATTTAACATTCCAGCTCATAAATATTTAAACTATTAATATAAGTAGCTCCTCGTGAAATTATTTTAGTAGAATAGGATTAACTAACATGTTTAAATAAAAATTATTAACGTTTAACTTCTGTAACGTCTAATCATATTGAGATAACATTTTATTAATCTGTAATAATCATTAAATTAAATTACTTAAATTTACAATAATTTACCATAAATTACTACTTTAAATTAAATTACACAAATTTAAGTTTCTTGCTATAAATTACTACTTATTAATAAGTTTTTTTTTTGTAGTAATTATTGTGAATTACTTATTCATATGAAGTGATTTAAATTTACGTCACTTATTATAATTACTACAAAAAATTAAATTACATAAATTTAAATTAATTACTACTTACTAGTTGTTTATTAAGTTCTTATTCAAGTTGCTACTTGTTGCTACCATTGAAATAGTTATTAATATTCACCTACAGGTATCATGTTTTTGTTCTTTTCCACTTGTTCTTTTTTCTTTTCTGAATAAAATATATTGCTTGAAAAGTTTTTTGATTAAAGCTGTACTTTTATTTGCTGTTAAATTTTGATAAGTACATTTTTACTTATTTACTTTTATAAATTAGGAGTCATAAATTTATTTATTTTTAATAAATTATTTCTTCATTTATTTATTAGTAAAATCATAAATCATTGCTTATTTATAATAATAATAATTAATTGTTGTATAAATGATGTATTATTTATTTATTTTCCTCAAAACATTATTGTTGTATTAATTCAAATATCAGATGTGATTATTGACTACTGATATAGGAAATTATCTGTCCTTTAACAGTGGTATAACTATTTTCTATTTTTTGTTAAACTTTATACTTATTTTAGCTAACTGGTGTTATTTTGTTGAATCATTAAATGGGTTTTGCTGAGAATAATTAAACAAAAATACTTCAAAAAATTTAAACTATTTTATTAGCAGAGCTTCATTTATAGTATTGTTTGACATTTTTGACTTTCCAAGAAAGAAAAAATATTACAAACATATTTTTAACTCGTTATTTCTTGGCTAATTCCATCTATTTAGTTTGCTTTCACGCTATGAATTATCATATCTATGTTAATTATGATGATAATTTTCCTGGTTTGTTACAAATAATATGGTAAGTTGTTTAAAGATATGCGGTAAGGTCAGATAAAGTATATAAAGCTAGGTTAGGTTTTATTTTTCCTTTTTGACATAAAAATGCCTTCCTTACACAGTGAAACCAAGTGCCATGTCGGGTCACCGAAATTTCATTATGATGTGAGTTCATTTTAATTATATATCTAATATAATACAAAAATATCTGTTTTATTTTATTTGTTTTGAACTATTTTTTTTAATTTAAAATGAATGTGATGAATGGATTAATGATTTGTCATTTACATTGATTCAGCCACTACCTGAAATTTAAACATTTGTTCATTATTAAATCAAATATTCATTTGCTATCTTATTAGAATAAAAAGTTACTGTTGGTATAATTCCACCTCTCTGTTTTTTAATTAATGTGTATTTTATCAACTATTAAGCTCTTACAACCATTCTATTCTATATCTTTTATTCATATTTTTATTCACATTTCACCTGTTTAACATAATTTAGGAAAATACAAAACCAAATTAAATCAAGTCATCTTCCAATCTAAAGTGGAATGTTTCAACACCTATTTTACTAATTATGTAATGTTGGTATTACATAGAATTTTTAAAATTATAAATCATGTAAGTAGTGTTATTTTCTGGAAAAAAACTAAAAACTTTAATTGTTTAAAGTTTTAAAAAATATTTTTAGAAGAAATGAGAGTATTTTAGTTTAATATTCCAGCATTCATCTCTGAAATGTTTCCTACGCTTAATGAAATTCTTGAGTATTTTTATTATATTTCTTCAGACTTGTTCTACATTCCTCTGTGCTGACATTCCTCTGGAAAAATTTTCATCTATACTTCTATTTATAATATTTCTTTTTTGTTTGTATTCTTAAATTTAATATAACTAAGTTCTCTTATCTAGTTTACCTTGGACTACAAAACTCCCAACTTCCTATCCATAATATTTTAATAGATATTGCCTAGTTTTAAAAGAGTTTGTTTTTAAGTGTTAAAATTGTTGAATATAATAAACCTCAATATTAATTGAGTAAAAAGTTTCTTATGAGATTAGACACATTTATCTTATCTATATAACATAATTTTAATTATATCAAAATAAAGAGAATTTGATTTTTTTATTTGTGTTTAAATAATATTAATATCCCAGCAACAGTGAAAACATTTTTTCTATTTATTGGTTTTACATTTTGTAAGTTTTACTAGAAAAGTTATCCAATCATTTTTATGACTGCTTAAATTCAATAATTCTATTTACTTTATGTATTTTAGTAAATATTTTTTTTATTTATTTATGAATTTTATTAATAATTAAATTATAAATAATTACTACAAATACTGAATGTTATGATGTTTTATACAAAGAATAACACAACATTTAAGCTTTCAAGCATCTGAAGCAGTTCTCCAGAAAAGAAGTTTACATTTTGTTAAAAGTGAAATTTAATTTGGATTAAAATATGGTACCAGCCATACGTAGTAAAACGTTATGGTTGTATTTTTTCAATAAGTAAATATGGTTAGGTAAAACTAATTGTGAACTAGGTCTTTACCAAACTAATACAGTTCACTAAATTCAATAAAAAAAATCTAAACACACCTCTTATAATATATTATATTTATTATTATTTAGGTTTAAATGATTTACCTAGAAATGTTTTTACAACTTATTATTGCATTTGTTTAAGCTGAATTTTCATGGAATCTTGCACAAGAAAATTGATTAGGGTTATATTTTCATATTTAAATATATAATATTGTGTGTAGTTTGTTAGCTTGGAAAATGCTTATTCACTATCACTATCAAAGTCTAGAAATAAATTAGATTAGTCTCCTATTAACACCTGAGTATCAGCTGAGTTGTGGTTAAATTTGCACGTTTTGTAATGAATACAATTACTTAGTATTTTGGTAATGTTCACGAAACATTACCATAACACATTATGCAATCCAATAACTGTTGAAATTAACTTTCACATTTTATGTCAGCCCTTATGCCTGTAATCTGTCCTGATTGCTTTAGTTATATTTAAAAATGTTTTCTTATAACTAACATGTTTGTGTGTTTTTCTAACCTGTAGATGGCTCCAAGGAGCTGTAGAATCTGTTGTAAACTCAGAATGGCTTCAGGATCAATACCTAATGGTAGGACTATCTCAGAATCATCCTCTGACTATCCTTGTAAGCCTAAGTATTGTTTACTATTTATTATTTTAGTAGGTGGTTCCCGATGAATGATTTGCTGTGGTGTATTATTCATTAACTAGACTGGGTAGATTTTTGTTCCATGGGAGACTTTGTTTAGATTGTTGTTTTTTGGGGAGACTTTTAAATCTTGTATTTTTTATTGGGTTTGTTATAAATCAATATTAATATAAATTGTAGAGACTTTAATATTTTGGTTTTTTTTCTTTGGTTTGTTATCAATCAACCGAAATGTGTATTTTGGGAAAACTTAGCAATTTTGTATTTCCCTACTCTAATTTTAAAACAACAATGCTTTTATATGCGTTAAAAGATTTACTTTCCAATCTTACGTCTTGAATACCCTTAATTTTATACGTTGTTACATTTGTATTTTATTTGTACAAGTGCCTTAATGCTATCAATTATATAAAACTTATGATAAAATCGTTTAAGTGCTATTACATGATAAAAATGGGTATGGGATACCTCATAACATTCAGACTTATATCACTCGATTTCAGAGTATGATATTACCTTAATTTATATTTTGCTACGTCTATAGACTTTCTTTGCTCTTTTGAAAATGGTAAAATTCTGTTTTATTCCAAACTATTACTCATCCTCATACTGACCTCCTTTGATGCTGACCCCTCATTAAATTGAGACTTTTTATTCTTGTTTCAATTACACTTATTGTGCCAAATTTTTAAGTAGATCAGAACATTTTACCTTATTAATGATGATCATGATGACATGATGAAAAGTATTTTACCATGTCAGACAGACAGACAACTTTGTAAAACTCTGTTTTGGATTTTTATTGCAAACACATTATTTGCATTACACCTTCAGGATAAGTGAGAAAAATTAAAACTGTAATGAGTGAACTTATTACATTATATATTTGTGAAATTAATATTGATTTTGATTAGGTAAGGTATAAACAACCTTAACATTAAAATTGTTACTCACGTTTTTAAGAAGGGATATAGTAAAATAAATTCATCTTATTTTTAATCTTATTCATTACTCTATGGACCCATCTACCCATGATTGATAATTCAATAATATAATTAACTTGTTTAACTCCTAAATGCCCAGCTTTTAACTTTGTTAAAAGCTTGTCAAACTAGAATATCATTTATATTAGGCTGTGTCATCCTTATTTGGTTCATATATTATTAATTTGTTTAATATATTATTGCATGTAATTTAATTGTTTTGTATGATGCAATAATACTTACCAGTTGATCGTGATCACTATGCATGTTAGTTGAATGTGTTATTGTTATTATTAAACAGTTATCTTAATAATGGAAATAAATTAGTTAATAATGCTGTTTCTTCTTTAATTAGAAGTGTAATATTGGGCCTAGATATCATAAATATTTATTGCTCAATTCTCATCATTTCATCTTTTCTCATTTATCTTTTTATCCAGCCAGCCCTTAAGACATTGTAGCTGTATGAGAAAAATTGTACAAGTTTCATGTTTTGTGTTGAAGTTGAAGAACATAATTGGTCCAATGAATTTTAAGAAAATTATGAAGAGGAACATTGTTAGTGGAAAACGTAAACAAGTTTCTTAAACAAGTTCTTATTATTAAAGCATAACTTGTGAGCATAGCTTCATTTGAGACTTTGTTAGAAGTAAATTTTTAGTCTGTAAAAATACTTCTTGCAAAAACCTTGATTTAAGATGTGAGGCAAAAGTTATGGATGGTCATTTTCCTCCTTAGGGTTAGGATCAAGAGTTTGAGGATTTTGCATATATGCAAGCATTAATATAATGCTAAAAAAATTTGAATTTATCTTTAATTTCTGAAAAATGTATGGTTTATCGAAAGGGATTATTATATATTTGTACAAAACACTGAAGTTTATTTATCACTCCTCCCTTGTTGCTTTAAGTATAATATTCATTTAAAGACAATAAGTTATGAAATAAGCACCAAACATGTTGGTGTAATAAGAAGATTACACCAACATCGCTACCCAAAATGAAGCTGCTTCTCTTGATTCCGCTGCATCTTATAAACGTGGCAAGAATCTCGCTTACCTCTTTTTGATATGGATGTTATTGTTATGTGAGGTAAGGTCTATTACTGGACTTGGTGATACCTTAGATATCATAGACTTTGTGTTTCAATGGCATCTCATATGTATTTTAACTAATTTATTGATAAATGTTCAAAGAGAAAACTGAGCTTATGAGTTACTTTGCATTTTCATTTCACTAAACTCATCAGTGCTAACTTTGGTTTTCCCCACCCTATGTGTCTTGGAATAAACTTAAGTTCATTATGAGTGAGTGTTGATTTGTTCTTTAAACATACTTAAATTTCCTTTTGAGCATTTTCTTATTACAATTGCTTGCACCTTATGCAACCCTGATAAATATAAGCTGATTACAAAGATCTGTTAATAATTGACTTTGAAATTGTTCTATAGGTATGCCATGGTTTGGCATGGACATTGGTGGTACTCTGACCAAACTAGTGTATTTTGAACCAAAAGACATTACACCAAATGAAGAAACCGAAGAAGTCGAAGTATTAAAAAATATTAGGAGATACTTGACCAAAAATTCTGCATATGGCTCCACAGGACATAGAGATATCCATCTCCAGGTATTCATTATCTTTTGATAAAAAATATTATGTTTTTAGTATATATATATATATATATATATATATATATATATATAATATATATATAATATATATATATATATATATATATTTATAATATATATATATATATATATATATATATATAATATATATTATATATATATATATATATATATATATATATATTATGAATAAAATTGCTAAATACATGACTCAATGAAGTAAATAATCTATTGGAAATTTTATTTTTTAGATGGATAATGCCACAATCGGTGGTAGGAAAGGTTCTATACATTTCATCAGATTTCCTACATCAGAGATGCCAAATTTCTTAGCATTAGCTAAAAGCAAAGGAATGGCAACATTGATCACTACAGTTTGTGCCACAGGAGGTGGAGCCTACAAATTTGAGCACAACTTTTCTAGTGTTGGTAAACCTCAACATTACTATTAATTATTATTCCCATTAGGAATAAGGAATAAAATCCAGAAAAATATAAATACCTCTTAGGTTAAGTGAGATATCAGAATTGAAGATGTTTTTTTCTTATATAACCTTAATTAAAAAGGTTATATCTACCTCAAGTTAAAGAATCAGCTACCGTTGATACCAGCTGTTGGATATTCATATCTATCAGCAAGTATCTACAGTAGCTGATTCTTTAATTTTATACCAAAAGGTAAAAGTGTATCTTCATCATGCAAAATTATAATTAGAAATCAACCATCTTTTGAATTTATTACAAATTAAAAAATGTATCCCCTTTTTGGTGACAAAGCATTTATTTCTCTATGGATTATCTGTTTGATTGTTAGCAAAATTTAAAAAGTTCAAATTAAAATAATCCTTTATTATCTAAAATTTACATGTATGACATAAAGCAGTATGCTGTGAAAAATAAATAAAAAAGGAATTGGCAGTCCTTGGGTTTATGTCTTGGGATTTTTATGGTACAGATTTTCTTCTATAATTTTGTTGAAGAAAATATTTGAGTGACACTTTAGATAACAATTTTATTAAAAAATCATCTTAAAAAATTTGATTTAATATGAACTAGTTTAAATAATAAGTGATAAAGGAATATTTATTGATAAGAAAGTTGTTTAATTTCTTCTATTACTCAATCAGGGATGTAAAATTTACAAAACAAATGTTTGATAATGTATGTATATATGGATAGTTGGTATTTTTTTCTTTTTTCAATTTCATAAAAATGATTTGTAACCGAATAACCTTGAACTCCAATTTATCTTTGTTATCAGTGTTTTTTTGTGTTATAATCATTGTTTTAAGTTTTACTAAGAACTTCTCTTTTTTATTTACTATGGCCATATATTGGCTTCAAAGATTAAAAAGTCAGTTGCTAGGTCTTGATAGCTAGCAAGTTATGACTTTGCCCTTGTTTAGTTCCCATAGCAATATTACCAATAAGTGAATAATTTATTTCTATTTTTTTTTTTCATTTAATTATGTATATTTACTCCAATTCTAATTCTTATTGCTTTACAATTGTAACAGTATGATTAAAATATTGAAAAGAGAGTAGGTTAACTGTGATAAATGCCTTCCAAAATGGCTGTTTTTGAATATTTACTGCTAGCTTTATTTCTTTGACTTTTTGACAAAGTCTATGTATAGACCAAAAGGTCTTATTTATCCTGAACCCTTATTTATTATTGTTGTTATGTGGTCTTAAAGCTTATCTTTAATTTTCTTTATTTAGAATTATAAACACAAGACCCTAGTCTTGTGTTTATGTACCTTTTATGTACTTTATAGACCCATGTACATTATCACTTTTTTATTTTTTAATCTCTTATTCTTTGTAATTTGTACATTCAAAAATTATTTTTATACTTGAAAATAATAAACATTTATTTATTTATTGTTTATAGTCTCTTTTATTATTCTTTCAAGTCTTCTTAGTTATCCCATATGGTCTTTAATGTTCATTCAAACATAACAATATATTTTAATTGCAATAAATAAATGTATATATTTTTATTAATTGAATACTTGTTACTGTTTTATTAATAATAGCAATTTAATTGACATTTGTAGGAAGTAAATATGAAGTTAGCTAAGTTTGATGAGCTGGATTCATTGATACGAGGCTTGCTCTACATAGAAACAAATAACCCCGGCGAGTGCTATTATTGGGATAATCCTACTGAGCCCGAGAGATCAGTAAAAAGAACTTATAATTTTACTAATAATTCATATCCGTTTATTGTGAGTACAATATAACTTTAATTTTCACCTCTATGTTTTATATATTGTAATTATATCAGTTAGAAGCTTTGTAACTGTTTTATGTAGACAAAAAATAAATGTGATTGGTCGACACAAATTAAAATTATAATTTAATTATCTTGATCAAATTCTTTCAGATCTTAAAGAATGTGTGTGCATATATACACACAAATCTCTCATCAAACTAATTTGGTAGATCTCCGTCCTATACTGACACACACACAAACACCTGTACATACATACAATGTATGTACATGTGTTTGTGTGCGTGTTAGTAAAGGATGGGGATCTACCAAATTATAAGTGTGACAAAAAGGAAGTTGCAATTATTAATTGATGATATCAAATTATTATGCAACCCCTTTGTGGTAATAAGTCTGTAATGGCATACTAGTACCTTAATATTATTTAATCTCTCTTTTTGAGGGCAGAAATCTCTTTTGGTTTTGATCATCTATAATGATTGATACTATCCCTGTTACTTATAAAGATCATAATATACCAATTGAATTTTTCTTTCTCTGATTTTTGCTGGCTGTCATTGACTTGAACTCCTTAAAAAAGTCATATTTTTTGTAATATTTTGTTTTTGTTCTTATTTTTTAGGTTGTTAATATTGGTTCTGGAGTGAGTATATTGGCTGTGTATGGACCAGATAACTATAAAAGAATATCAGGAACAAGGTATGATATACTTTTTAATCTCATTAGAACTAAGATCCATTGCTAGTTAAATAAATTTCTTCCTTTAGCGTTTTGAGCTAACTCAGGAGGTTCTAGAATAGAAAGAGTAGTAAATTTTAACCCAGACAACCTTATTTCAAAGAGCTCTTTTCAATTCAGCAGTTGCAATCCTTATCACACTTCCTGCTGTCATAAAAGAAGCATAATCTTTTAAATTATTTGTTAAAAGTAAATATTTTCTAAGAACAAATGGGTATACATCTGAATTTATTAGTGAAAACTGTTGATTTTTACCACCATCTAGATCTAGATAGGTGGTAAAAAATTTAGATCAGTGCTAGATAGGTTAGACTAATATTATTTGTTTTAATAGTTATAGTTATTTATTATTAATTTTATTGATTTAAGTTTAAGGTTTAGATCTCAAATAAAATTTGTAATTTCTTTGTCTTATTGCATCCTTGTAGAAGGGTATGCAGTTAATTATAATAATAATAATGAAATCAACATTATGTAGTTGTAAATCAAATTACATAATTTATTTAACTAATATTATATTATATAACTCAGGTGATGTTATTAAAAATTAATATTTTAAGAAGACAGAGGAAATTTAAGGGTTCAGTGCTGTAAGTTAATTAAATGTAAATTCATTATCATTAGTTAAGCAAGTTTTAAGATTATTTTTTATTTATGTTTTGCAGTCTTGGAGGTGGTACGTTCCTAGGTTTATGTTGCCTCTTGACAGGATGTAGGACTTTTGAAGAAGCTATAGAATTAGCTACTAAAGGAGATAATACTAGGGTTGATAAATTAGTTAAAGATATATATGGTGGGAACTATGAACGATTTGGTCTTCCTGGAGATCTTGTTGCTAGCAGGTTTGTTTTTTTTTGTTTACAGTCATCATTAAATACTGTTGTATATTGCAAAGATTGGATTGAATATTAAAATTCTTATCTTTATTACACTGGATAACAAAAATAACTTTATAAGCCTCACTTTTATAAGCCTTTCAATGTAAAATACTTTTATAGAATTTATAGCATAAAATACTTTTATGCTATAAATTATTTCTTAGGAATTTGAATCTATTGATAAAACTAGATGAGTAAATAAATTTTTATTACAAATTTTATGAAGTATAAATTTTAGCAAAGTTTCAATAGAAAACTCATATAAAGTAGGCTGCATGAAGTGAGTGAGTGGGGTTAATCAATGCCCCACGGAGTTCTGATTACAAATGTATATACTATTGTCAATAAATTTACTATTACTCTATGATATATAAAAACAAAAATCAAGCTAACGGCCACTTCAGAGTCTATTGTTTATGAAAAGTTTATAATGTCATCAATCCTCTAAGGAAATTGGTGGAGTGAGGGACAATAATGTTAATGCTGATGTATTTTTTTTTGGGGGGGGGGCACCAAATTGAATAAAAGAGGTTGCATAACCAATTTATGAGCCACTTGACTTGTAACAGGGTGAAGGGATGTAGAACAGAGGCTCACATTTGAAATTTCAAGATCACGTGGGCACTTGCCATAGGACTTTAAAAATGTGGTCTGAAGGTATACTACAAGTGATGTGGGATACTTGTCCATGTATCATTTTTTCAATTGCTTGGTTAGCTTCATTGTAATTGGTATTATCCCTTGTAATTTGTTTGTCCATTAACAAATTACATTATTTAAGGCCCATGCCATAGAGGAAGGTATACTAATCAGTGGCCCATGTCATTTATTATCTTTTAATATTTTACTGACACACTATTGTTTGTATCTTCATTCACAGACCAAACTAATCTTATTGTCTATGGTTTTTCTAAATAAATAAATATCTGAAAAATGTCTCATGCATGTCTATATATACTATTTTTGTTGGATAGTTTTGGACAAATGATAACTGGAGATAAGAGGGGTAGTGTTTCTAAAGAAGATTTAGCCCGAGCTACACTTGTAACCATCACAAATAACATTGGGTCCATTGCAAGGATGTGTGCTGTCAATGAAAAAATTAATAAGGTAAAGAAAAATATTTTACACAAATATATTGTGTAATTTTTTTACACAACAGATTTAAAAATTTAATGAGGGTCAAAATGATAGACATTTCAAATAGTATTCGATTAGGCTGTAAATGTTGTATTTTGTTTGAAAGGGCTTCAATCAGGTAAAGAATGTGACATTGTAGGATGTACTTGAAAAATCTTAAAGTCGATTATTTGTTGACATATTTTAAACTTATTCACTTTCTTAGTATGGTTATCTTTGGGATTCTTTAATCAAGGTTAAAATAATTTTTAAATAGACAAAAGATGTGTTAATACCTACTTTTAATAAAAGATTTATTGTTATCTAATTTTTGTAATATAATAACTTTTTCCCCTAGTGCTAAGAGGTTTGACTGAGCGGACCTTATTTCACAACCAATAGAGTGTTGCTTGTATTTTTAAAATGCTTTTTATGATGCCGAAATGAAATCATGTACAATACTGTGTCTGATTGTTTGTGTGAACAACTTATTTCAAATTTATTGGTGCAGTTAATAAATAAGAAATATTTTATAAGTTTTAATATTTTAAATATTACTTTTTATTTACCATTATAATTTTTATATGTTTAAAGTAAAATTTTCATAGGGTATATAACATTCAAAGAAATAAGCATTGAAGCTTTATGTTTATATTTTTGTGATGTTAAATTTAAATTATTGAGTTGGCAAATATTTGGAAATGGGTACAAAGGGTTTTGAGACTAACACTAAGGAACACTACGCAGCATCCTTTAACTTGTACCTTTAACAGTAACTTGTGCAAATACTGTTACTTTCAATAATGAGGTTTAATCAGAAACAAACCTCAAGTGAATAAAATATCATGACAATAGGGAATGAATCATATCATGACAATAGTTTTTATCATTGCAGGTATTTTTTGTCGGAAACTTCTTGCGAGTGAATCCAATTTCAATGAAATTACTTGCATATGCTATGGACTACTGGTCTAAAGGAACTCTTAAAGCTCTTTTCCTTGAGCACGAGGTTAGTATTTCCTGTTTTCTTTTTAAAACATACCAATTCTTCAATTTTTCTCCCTTCTTTCCTATATATATTATTTTTTCAGTCCTTTTTTTAAATACTAAACAAATTAATAGTTCAATCAAATTTACAATCTTGTTCTTTATATTATATTATTAACTTTAAACAAAAACATTATAAGTAAATTTTACTGAAACTTCAGTTCTTTTATCAATTTTTATAACGTGTATTTAGAAGCGTGAAAAAGTGTGTCCGCAATTGAATGAATTGTGCTTTTTTAATTAAATATTAATTAATATCCAGTATAGTACAACTGCAGTGATTTGCATGACAGAAAGTAATTAGAATTGTAATCTAAATTAATAATTTTTTGAATAGTCAATTATTTATAACATTATAAATTATGTATTGGCTAAATATTATGATATATAGTTAAATGTGCTATTAAGAAGTGTTAAAAATTTTGTTTCCTTCATCATTCAAGATTTTAAGCAATAATAATTTATTTACAAAATTTTAAAGGTAAGATATATTTTGCATATTCAGTATTTTATTGAAAAAAGAAAATTAGTCAAATTCTTGAAATGTGTTAGAAAAAAAACCAAGCACAAATTAAATGTACTTGTGTCCTCTCCTCTCCTTATTGCGATAATCCTAATTTTGTGACTCCTTGTTAAACAACCCTTTTAGATTCCTGGCAAAGAACACAATCCCTTACAGTCCATGCCATTGTTCTATCACTTAAACACTTTATTTATAGGATACATTTTCTTCAGATTATACTACCTCATTTTCAATTTCTACAACTTTACCATAATTTAGATTTAAGCCCCCTAAATAATAATTAAGTATTTGTACATCTTGGATTGTCCAAAATGCAAGTACTGTAAATTAGTATTTAAATTGGGAAAATTGGGTACCTCAGGACTTTTTCTTACATCGGATTCCCTACGCTTATCCTCACTACTTCAGGCTTGCTTCACTCATCCTCTGACAGTAAATACATTTGTTTTATTGCCAGGGGTTAGCTATCCAGGCTCCTCTCTCAATGCTGCTTAACTTATATGATCCTACAAAAGCATGATACTTATCGCACTGAAACGAAACTGAGTGTAACTAGTATTTATTAAGTATAGGTATACACTTGTACTACATCTTAACTTAATTAGATTATTTTCAATTTTATACAATTTTTTAAAAAATTACACAAGTCATACCATAAAAATTGAAATAGTGCTTACAATAAGATGAAACTTGGCACATATGTCTGTATAACACAGACATATGTGTCTGTATAACACAGCTATAACAGCTGTGTTCATAGCTGCCTGTGTGCCAAATCTCAATCCGATCACATAATTTTTTCGCCATATTGATATACTTGTCTTATTGATACAAAACTTAGTATTTTTACTTATTAGGTAAAGAAATATACTTGTACCAAATTTCAACTTAATTAGATTATTTCTTTATTTTTTACAAAATTTATTTCTAAAAAACATAGAAACCATTCAATACAAATTGAACTAGTGCTGGTAATGAGGTAAAACACGGAATGAGTACATCTGTTCCAAACCTCAACACATTTTGCCACGTTTAATGAATTTACAAATTTTTGGACCTTTTTCTATCTTCTATCCATATGTATTATTGCAAGCATTATTTTTTGAGAGATTGGAAAGTATAGCTTTCTATGTCTAATGCATACTTTTCAGTTGTTGTTAAAGAAAATCCTTTTATCGACAATTGATACAAAATATTGACATTGCACATCTGTCAACATGCACCAAAAATGCATCATTACATTGTTATAGAAGAATTCTTTTCTGTAACTCCTTATCAGTGAGTTTGTTAGTTCTTATAACTTATTAGTAGTTATTGAAGTAGATAATTATTTAAAATTGAGTGATAGTGACAGTTGATCTAACGAAAATAGTCTGCCTTTATAAAAATAACGTGGACCAAAAAGGCCACAAACAATATAAAACCAGTGAAATCTAAAGGCAGTTTATAATGTAATTACTTATTCTTGTTCATCTTTATTTAAACCTTACAATTGTATATAAAATATGCAGTACTCAACATGCAGGTAAAACAACTTTTACTTGTGTGGTGTTAAACCCCTTGCTTCACTTGGGCTGGAAATCCACACTTGCATGCAAAGTTCCATTTTCCTCACTAGTTGCGTAATGTACTACTTCTGTATTCCCTTAACCATTTAATTGCATCTTGTTTCAGGGTTATTTTGGAGCTGTTGGTTGCCTCCTCGCATTTAATGATGAACTTTAATTTATGTTAAATTTGATCTTGAAACAACATAAATTCCTATATTTTAAATTATTTATTTTTACAGATATTAAACTGTAATTTAGAGGGCTTTGAGTCAAACAAATCAATTTCGAACTGAAATGTAGAGGATTATGAAATGCATACTATCTCATAACCCCGTACTAATAAATCTTAATGCTAATGATAATTTATTTTTACTGATCAAATAAAAAAGTATCCAAATAAGTAAATATCATTTTTTATTAGCAAACATTTTAGGAAAATTACTAAAATTATATATATATATATATATATAATATATATATATATATAATATATATATATATATATATATATATATATATATATATATATATATTATATATATCTTTGTGTATGTGTGTACATATTCCATCAATGATCCTTATCTCTTAAGCATATTTACTCTTGAATACGCTAGCAAGTAAATTTGATAGCGTAGCAGTTAGTAAAGTACTATTTTAAGTATTTCGTATTAATAAACAATATTTTGTCAGTGATAGACAGCTGTATACATATATAAACAGCTGAACAAAGGTAACCTGTAGGCTACCTTGTGGGGAGGTTTTAGAGTTCCCACCGCAAATATTTCCTAAACATTCGATCCTTTATAATGATTTAATTTTTCATATAAACTGACTTTTGTCAATCGAACATGATATTTAAGGGTTAATTTTTTAAAAATTATTATAAGAACATAAAATATAATTAAAACCTATACAATTTTACATCAAATATTGAACAAATTTAATGAATTAAATATTTTTTGTCAAATCCCCTATACAGCTTCGCCCATGATTGGAAAATGAAGGCCTTATCACCAGTCAGTGCTGCTAACTTCAAAAATTTAGTACAGCTGTCTATTTCACAAAAGAAATTAGAGGACTATAATAATTTGATTGCTCTTTGATTTAAAATTTAATCTGTAAGACTAACTCCTAAATTTGAAAGTTCTCTAAATGTATCAAATATTCTTCTATGCTACCTTAAAGGTTGCTTGTACCAAAGATTATGTAGTACCACATAATCTTTGGCTTGTACCTGACTTGACCCCACTACAAAAAAACTCAGGCTATAGATTTTTGTTTGACTTTAAAGTCTTTAGATAAAAGTTTATAGTTTTAAACACGACCTCTTTTTAAATTATAGATAATATAATAGTTATTTTTTTAAATGTTATTTTTTATTATTATTTAATGTTAAGATACACTTTTAAAGGGCAGGACGTATTTATTGGCTCTCTTATTTTAAAGATAGATTAATTTGTATATTTTGTTTATTGAAATGAGAGCTTTTTTATGTATTAAAGTTTTATATTTTATTTTTGAATTAGACATGTTAATTCCATCCAAATTAGAAGCTTTTTGAATAATAATTCAAAAAACTTAGCTATTAATAAATATAAATTTATTTCATGGTAGAGGAAGTCAATAGTTTTATAACCTACTGGGATGTAGGCTAAATTAAATACGTTAATTGTTTCTACTTTTAGGTATTGATGACATAGATTATGAGTATGTTAGATAGATGCATATCTAACATTTTT
The DNA here is from genome assembly GCA_018340805.1 of Microvelia longipes. Classification (NCBI taxonomy): domain Eukaryota; kingdom Metazoa; phylum Arthropoda; class Insecta; order Hemiptera; family Veliidae; genus Microvelia; species Microvelia longipes. The sequence goes on from JACMZG010001870.1 coordinate 30,576,019, forward strand.
ATGCAGTTTTAATCTTTTATAACCGTTTAGGTCTAAACTAGACTTACTTTTAATGAACTTACTGTAAATATTTGTTAATTTTTTTTTATTGACATTACACTTACACAATTATTTATAAAAATTGGTACTGGTCTTAAGAATATGAATCTTACCTAGCTAATGTTTTGCACTGGGTAAATGATTGTAGTTAGGATTGGGCCTTAAAGCTTTTTAAGATAATCTTGCTTAAATATTACAGTTTCTTATTGATAAAGATTTATTCCTATTAGGCTATTAAATAAAGGTTTATAAATGTTTTCCTAAATGTGTTTACATGTAGTAGATTAACACAATTAGTTAATATGTAGTTTTATTCACCATCTTCAAGTTATGAATCCATATCATTTCATTTTGCTTCAAATATTGTATTAACTATGGCAACAATTCTTTGACTTCAATGGCAGGAGTGGACTGATATGTTTGCAAGTCTTCAGAACTAATTAAGTTCTTTAATTTTCCACCCATAAGTTTATTTGATGCTGTTTTTTCACCCTCTTCAGTCAAAAAGGTACAAAAACCATTCTCGGTCTAAATGGGTTATATTTTTAGACTGATATTTTTAGAGGATAAGATAAATAATTTTTTTAAAAATTGAGTTTAAATATATTTAATAATTTATCAAAATGTAATTGTTAATATTTTTTTATAAAATCGAAGAAATTTTATGTAATATTACATGTTATTTAATATTTACATGTTATGTTTTAAGGAAAAGAGGTTTAAAAGCCCCCTCTCCCCTAAAGCTTTCACAAAAATATGGGGATCTTTAACTTGGTTGTAGTTGAAATATTTGAGAAGTAGGAATCAATTTGTACTACTTAAAGGGTGGTTATAATTTGACATCAATCATTAAAATGAAGTACCAAATTTTAGATATTTTCCTTAAAATCTGATATATTTAAATTCAAGAAAATTATCCCCCTCCCCGCTTATGGGAAGAACCTTAACCATTTGATTAAACTCTTGTTAAATTCACCATAAAATTGTTGCTACCATTCTGTGATAAGTGTTGGATATATTATACTGTATTATTTTTAATTGCTTCAATTCATAATTTATTATTAACTGTTAAAAATGATTCAAACTTATGATTTTAATATTATATTTTTACAAATTAATATTTCCTACATTTGATAAAGCTTTAAAACTTAATTTGCAGTCTTTTATTTTGGCCATAAAATTATATGTTAATTACTCAAGATTGGCATACTTAATTTTAATATTTATCAATTATTGAATTTTAATATTATCTAGGCCCAACTTTTGTTACAATTATAAAATTATGTTTATCTTATTTAATTTTTATTAGGAAATTGCTTTTATGAGGTTGTTTGGATTACAGTAATGGAGAGGGTGTCGGGATCGATTCCACTTGGTCTCATAATTCCAAAAATATATTCTTAACAAAGTTTAAATATAATTATCTATGATACTATGTTTAATGATTTTGTTTATTTTATCCCAAAAAGGTTGTTTTTACATTCCTTTATTAATAGATGAAATATGTATGATCTCCAAGATCTAATATAATAAGAATTCAATAATGGTAATCACAATAATATTATTATTAATAGAATCCTTCCGAACAAGTAATAAGACAAAGTTTTTAAAATTATATGTTGAACTATAAAGACATGGAATTTCCTTGTCTTCTACAACAAGCCAGATAAAGGGACACTCACTTATGAAATATAATGTCCTTGTATGAGCACTCACAGATCCCAGAAATATAAAAATCTATAATTTATGAGGATGAAACATTCATCTCTACGTGTGAGCTTTTTTTCAAGTGAATGCTATTTGCCAGATGATCAAATCTTTACAAAACACTCCTCAAAAATCAAGCCCTTTGCTCTCAGAGAACTTGTAAAAAAATGTGTTGTCTCAAATTCTTGGATACTTTTTTTTATATTGTGATTTTTGATGAGGTATACCAAAACTGTTTTTATAAGAGGTAGGAAAGCTTGATTCCATACTTAGCAGCTTGTTTTAGTAATTTAAAAATAAAATATTAACTTTTATGACAATTAATTAATATTACTTTTCTTTCTGTGTATAGAACAAAATTTGGACAAAAGCTGCTTCACTTTTATTGTAACAATAAATATATACTAGATATTTGTATGTTTTGTTTAGAAGATGAAAATATCATGGTGCAACTCTATTTTTTAATTTAGCAACGAGGAATATTGTTTTATTTAAGTTAAATTTATTTTATATAAAGTTAAAATTAATTAACAAATTAATAATGGAAATAAGTGAATGATAATAATCATTCACCTTGTTTCAAAGTGGCATTTGATTTTCATAAAATGTCTTAAGACATCTCTATTTATTCGTTAAAATGTAATGTTACGGTTGTACCGGCAAACAATAACAGTAAGAAAAGAGTTTTACCATGATGGAGTTACGTCCTCTAATGTTAACATTTAAATGATTGTGTTTCAAATAAAATAGTATAGACTTCTTTAAATGTTCAATACTTAAGGTTGTTTTGTATAATACGTTATTACTTAATGGTTAGATGTTTTTGTTTATGTTATTTCTTTTATAGATGTTTTTAATAAATGCTTATATAAATCAGGGAAAGACATTTTTATTCTGTTTATTTTATTAGGAAATTTGTAATGAATCAGTTGTTAACTTTACCATCTCGTCTGTTTCTTATTATCAAACATGTACCTTTATTTATCTTTATTGTCAGTCAGCATGTGCCTTTTATTAATCTACCTCTGGTGTTAATTAAAAAAAAGCAATCAAAATTTTTTTGATTGCTCAATCAAATTTATACATTTGATTCCTTTTCTCCAAAAGGGAAAAGGATTTCGATGAGAAAAATGTGGCAATCATTTTTTAGTAGTCTTTGTTTCAGCTCCTAAAGATCTTAAAAATTGAAAAAATGCGTGTTTATGTGTGAACATTTTTATTGTTAATACAGTAGAGGTCTATTTATTCAACCGAATTAGATCAAATTTGGTTTAAAAAATTTGTCCTAAGGAAGAAAGAACTAATTAGATTTTGGGGCAATCAAGTTCCAAGTACGCAAGTTTTACAACAATTAGTATAAATGTTACAGGCATTAATTTTAAAAGTGGTCATAATGGAGCAAAGGAAATGTTCTTAATAATCTTTTATTTCGTTTTATTGATTGTCACTAACTTTGTCTTGAACAATGATTGAAGTTGAACACTTGCTTCAGTCTAAGTGTTTGGTAAATCACCTATTTCAGTAGAAGTAAAGAGATTCAGGAAGTAAAAACTGAATACTGCTTAAGTTCTTAGCATATTTACTACTAATACTTTATATTTACATCATCAAGTTTTGCCTTTTTAAAATAAAGACAATTGAGAAAATTTTGCTAGATAGTACTGATGACTTCTCTAATTTTATCCATTTTTGATAATAGTAATTCACTTTTTTTTAATTCCAATACTAACTTATTTAAATTGAACATGTTAAACAGGAATGATTTATTTAAATAATCTTTCAAGAGTGTTAGCCCTGGGATTGAAGTACAACTTAACAAAGCACTTTCTTGAGAGTGAATTCATGAAAAAAAATATTTGATTGAAACTTTAGAAAGAGACGAGGAAGGTCAAGGAACCTTCACATGATTTACAACTAATATAAAAGACTATTACTGATCAAAGCTTTTTAAGGCATCAGTTAATCTGAAGGTAATGGACAATTTTTTTTTATTTATTTTATTTTAAAGATAAGTTTATACATTACATTTGAAATCTTGCAAGAAATCAGAAAGGAAAGAAAAACCATAAGTCTATTATGACTATCACTGATGAAGATCGGCTAAACCAATAGAATTACTTTTTGCTATTAGGAGGGCTGTCAATTTATAAAAAAAAGTGTAATAGTAACTGTAAAATTAGTCAAAATATTTAAATATGAAAAAAAACTCTTAGAAAAGAATGGAAACATTTTGGGTGTAGCACTTTACCTTTAAAGGTATTACTTTTAACTTCATAACTATTTATTTTGAGTAGGAAGTAAAGGTTATAATGTGAACAATTACCTTATGCATGGATTAGTAATTCTGCTTAAGAAATATTCTAGAAAGAAACATTATAAATAAGAAAACTGTCGGTATCCGCCCAATAAACAGTCAGTAATACTGTTTATACTGCTATTGTATTTTTTTATGTCCTGACAAACTTCACTACAGTCTATCGACTTTAAAATCTTGACAGGTCAGTTTAGGCACCACAGATTCTAAGGAAACAAATTCCCTACAAGAAGGGAGCAGGAAAAACTTAGTAAACAAAACAGGTTATTTTACACGTGTTTTCCTGGCGATGTTTTTTACATTTCTTTTTTGTAGTTTTATTTTATATCATTTTCATTATTAAGTACATAGTAGTTTTTAAAACGATGTAAACACAAGAAGAACTGCAAATGAAGTGAACGATTGGGAAGGAGGTTATTTCCCTACAGCAGGGGGGGGGGGGGTTCTCTTTTCAAGTGATGGGTGGCAGTGGCTTTTCTGATTGGTCAATCCCCAAAATGCTTATGACCTTGGGGATTTTTAAACTAAATGATGGACTGACAGAACGCTTGTATAAACTTAAAAAAGGCCAGCTGCATTGCTGATATTTTATAATTTCCTCTGACAGGTTTACTGAATAAAAATTACTTTAATAAAAGTATAATAAATCTTTATTTAATTATTTTTATATATTTACCTTTATTTTTGTCTTTAATTTACAAAAATAACCAATAAGAGCTACATATTATTTTAAGGCACTTATCGCAGTCTTACACTATTATTTAAGGATAACTCTTATTTTATTTTTTTAAATTTTAAAGGTAATAATTTATGCAGTCCAAATAGTTTTTGCTATTTTTGTCAAATTCATTAAATTTTGAAAATTTTCAAACAATGAACAGCTTTCCTTACTGTAGAAATTTGATGTTCCTTTATCTAAATGAGGACCAAGAAATTTAACTAATGGAGGACAAGAGATAGTTGTTAACTCTTTAATTATTAATTTTACAGACTCATTAAAATTATCATCAAAATTTTTAGCAAAATTTATCATTCCTTTCGGAAATGAACTTAAATTCTCTTTTTTTAGTAAACTTTCAAGTTCAGTTATCCATGTTGAATCCTTTTCAAGTGAGTTGATCACAACAGCATTTCTGTTATAAATACAAGAAAGGATTAAACAAAGTAATTTATCGTGATTAACCGAAGTACTTTGAAACAAATGGATTACAATTATACCGATCGGAGAGTGACGACTTATAGCAATATCAAGACCTGACGATGAAATATTATTTCTATTCTCTATAACAGTTCTCATATCAAGTTCATATTCAGGCTCTCTGGAACAAATTTAAGAAAATAAATCAACTCAATTGGATTATTTTTCTGATTTTTAAAAAAAAAAGTGCACAAGTCATATGATAAAAATTGAAGTAATACTGAAAATGAGATGAAACTTAGCACGTATGTTAATCCTATACATAGCCACATACGTGCCAAAGCTTAATACACTCACATAATTTTGCGTTTAATAATTTTTTAATAGTTTTGCTGAGTGAGTTTATATGGCAGTTTAGTGACATAAAAATAATTTCAAATAGCACAATTATACATATAGACTGCTTTTTGTACAAAGCTTCAACTCTCTAGCTTAAATACACTGGGAGCTATAATGATAACAGCCACACACACACAACCACATAGAGACAGACAACTTTGTGAAAACCACTTAGAAGGCCTTCTTAAAAACACCTGAAACTGATAATTCCAGTGACATCCCGGTTTCAGATACACAATATACCTACAGTATAAATGTGGTTTTATACTGGTATAAAACCACATTTATACCAGTATAAAATGGTATAAATACATGCACAGTAAAAAGGGGTTCTATGGGAAAGACATTTTGGTTGAATAGTTTAAAAACATGGGTTATTAAAAATTAACATAAGTATTGCTAAGCTAGGATTGCAAAATGTAAAGTGATCTTAGCTGCTGCAGACAAGCAGGAAAACTTATTCTGGTCAGGACAATATCTGTTTACCCTTACTTCTACAGCAAATGGTGTGGGTTAGTAACAGGCCTAAAAGAGTGTGGTCATTACTAGGATTTGAAATTATTTCCCTCTCTCTCTCACCAATCTGACTGACTGGCAATAGTTATGTTAGTCTAATACATAGCAATTTAGCACACATCTAATACATGTGTGCCAAATTTTGATTTGATCGCATAATTTTTCCATGTTTTATGATTTTTCAAAATGTTTGGCGAGTCATTATTGTGGATTAATGACGTCATAAGAAATTATTTTCTGAATAGCACAATTACAGCGGTAGACTGAACCATCTAGCATAAATTCACTAGAAGCTACTATGATAACAGACAACTTTAAGATAACCACTCAGGAGGTCTTAAAAACATCTGAAACTGATAATTCCGGTTTCATCCCTATTTCAGATTTTTTTGTAAACACAATACTTTTCCTATATACTAATGGTAAAAATGAGGAAAAGTAAAAATATATTCTGACAAATAACAAATGTTTATGCAATTTCATCTACTCAAAACTCTGCAATATTTCTTACGATATTAGAATTATAAGTAATCAATTAAATGAAAATGGAAATATTTGAGACACTATAAGTTATTAAAAAAAGATTAAGGACTTACAAATTAAAACTTTTTTTCGTATACTTCATCAATAATTTTTTAACTTGTAAAGTAAAAATAATGTTATCTTCTTCATTCAGCTTTTGCATTTCTTTGACTCCTTTAATAGCACTTAGCATAGCAGAGGGAAATCTGTAAGAGAGTAAAAAATAAATACTCCTGTCATAATGTATGAGATTATTATTTCTAGGGCATGTAAAATACAATCAGGTTTATCCCTGCTAGAGAGAAAGAGGGCAGGATGTAATATTATAAATACAGTGAAACCTCTATACAATGAACTTGAGGGTTCCACACAAAAATTTTGTTATATGGAATTACAAAAAAAAAAATAATGCAATTCTTAAAAACTCCATCATCTGTATCTTTCAGAAGTATATATTTTTTTAATAGCTGAAAGGAATAAATATTATTGAATAACAACCTCGTACTTGCAATACCAGTTTTTATACTTTATTTAATTTACTTTACTTTTTGAATGCAATTCAAAAAGTATTTATTTCTAAAAATAAGAATTAAACATATTAACAGAATAAATAGGTTTACAAGATACAGTAGTTAACAAAAATATTGGAACTCACAATGTCAAGTGACCAGAGTGTGGGGACTCCAAAAAAGTATTAAGTAATATATTTGATAATAACAAAGTTGGCAATACTTCTGGTTGCTGGATTAGTAAGTTCTATCATTAATTAAAGCTCGGTTATTCATAAAATACTAATATAAATCTGCCAATCATTGAAAAAGTCTTAAAAATTATAGGAACATATAACATTGCTCTTTGAGGTGGCACGTTTACAAAATAAGTTCACTGCACATCTATTCACATAAATACCTCAATAAATGAGCTAGCCACTAATGTGGTTGAGCCCTCATTGTTCTAAGAAAACTTCAAAACATTATTAGAAACACTATTTACCAGAATGTTTTTGGTAGTTTTTATAATTACTCATACATACAGACACCAAAATAATAATTTAGGTTAAATGTAAAACAAATAGGCATTCAAATAATTATCACCTTTTTGTGCAGTTGTCATCACAGGTAGCTGTAAATCTTAAGTTACTTGACAGAGCATCCTCTAAAAATAAGTATTCAAAAAGTAAGGTATATTTAACACATCTATATATTAACATTATTATCTTAATCTTAAGCTTTATCTCATAAGCATATTTACTCTTGTATATGCTAGGAAGTAAACTTGATTGCGTAGCAGTTATTAAACTAACTTGATCCTTTTTGAAGAATGTTTTATACCTAAGTTTGACTATTAGTAAAATAAATTTCACTTAGGGGTTTTGGGTAGTTAAATTAATTAATTAAATAAATAAATGATAGTAATAAATAAATTGGGTAAACACCAGATGGCCAATCCGGAACCCTATAGATCAACTGGATTCCAATTGCTAGAAATCCTCTACTGTTGAGTCTGAAAACTATCAAGGTGTTAATCAGAAGGCAGAGATTACGTGAAGCAAATATGTGCTTAATGTCACCCAGTATAATATTAGTAAGTTTCTACAAGAACAATAATACCACAAATAACAATAGTAATGATAATGCACAATGATAGGTGAGATCAGTCGTGTTTGGGTTTAAATATATTTCTACACATACAAGAGCAGGCCCCAACACTTTAAAACAAAGTAAGATTTACAGGTCACAGTGGAGACTAGGTATAAAAGCATGTCGTACACATCTATCAGCAATACTTGAGATTCTTACATGACTATTTACTGTTCACTGTCCCAATAATGAGAAGAGGGTGCAGATCACACCTTTAGCAAGGTCAAGATGAAGCTTAAATAGAGCCAGGGGCTGTTAGCCCCTTCCTGGCTCCTTTCAAAGACCAGTATCGTCAGAGAGTGAGTTATTGGCACATAGACTTATAGGACATATTAATTAATCGGTTTTCACCCACACTCTGACATAAATAAACATGTATTCAAGGATAAAAAAACTTGTTTATTAAAACATTTATTAATAAATGTTTATAATTGATCTATTATTAATATATGATTCATTAACTCTCTGGATAATCTAATCCTTAAAATATGTTACTGTTCAAGTAAACAAGTTAGACTATAGCTCCTGTTTAAATTTTAAGAACTAGGAAGATAAAAATATTATATCTCCAGTATTTACCTACAGTAGGAAGATTAATAAAAGGATGTAAAGGATGATAAGCTCCATGACAGTTAATCCAACTAGTTGGAAACTAAAATCAAAGAAGGAAATAAAAGACAATAAATAGTGGATTAATATAATTAGTAATTTTGGTTCAGTAATTACTATACTTGGTTTTATTGAGTACATAAAATGTTTACAACTAAGTAACTATGTTTACGAGGTATTAGTCCCACTTAGTCCAATGAATTACTCTAATTGTAGAATCATAAGCAAAAATATTAAAGAAAATGAGACCAATTTTTTTTACTTTTCCTCATTTATACCTTAGGTATGTAGTAAAAGTATTGTGTTTGCAAAAAGATCCGGAACCGGGATTTCACCTGAATTATCTGTTTCAGGTTTTTAAGACCTCCTTAGTGGTTTTCACTAAGTTATCTGTTTTCATTGTATCTCTCAGTATATTTATGCTAGAAAGATAAAACTTGGTGCAAAAATCAATCTTCAGGTTTAAAATAATTCTTTATATGATGCAATTAATCAGAAATAATGACTCAGCAAAAATTATGAAAATTTATACGTAGCAGGAAAATAATTTGACTGATTTGAAATTCAGCACACATGTAGTCATATGTGACCCCAACATATGTGCTAAGTTCCATTCTATTATCAGCATAGTTCAAGTGTTATTAAAAGACTTTTATAAGTTTTTTTTAATTGTAAAAACCGAAAAATGATCCAATTGAGTAGAAATTTGGTACTTCTTAAAGTGCCATAATGATGACTTAATGACAAAATAACTTACATTAAGTTTTGATGCAAGCTTTTTAACTGAAATTTTCTCTGACCATATGGATCCACTTGGACTGTACCCTATGTCCTTAACCAGTGTTTGTAAATCAGAGACATTTCTGTAAGGTACCACTACCACAAATCCGTTTGATTTTTTGAAGTCATCACATTTGTCAACATCTTTCGGATTCCAACCGATGCAGAGTTTAACTGAAGATTTTTCATGAGGTTTGAATATCTAAACAAATCATAAATATTAATGCAATATAAAGTAATAGTAAGCCATATTAAAAGGCAAAGATGAAGCCCTGGATAATTCATAAAAATTTAATTTATTTTAAAATAATTTTCAAGTAGACCCTGTTTTATTTAACTGGTCCCCAGACTATTACTGCATTGGCAAAAAACTTTTATTACCAAGACAAAAATAGTTCATACCAAACTTCCATTTTACTGACAACTGTTTGGACATTGTTTTAAATATCACACAAACTATTTTTTTGTGGCAGTTAATTAGGCACAACATGTAAAATGTTAGTTATGTCTTTATACAACAAACCTTCAAATTTTTATAAGTGTCATTTACTGTGGATTGGTCATACTGAAGCTCAGTTGTTTTGTCCAATCTTGATCCGTGTTTAATTCTTTTCAATCTGTTCTCTAATTGTTTCACTGTCAAGTCAAACAATGATTCCTGAATTATAACATGACTTACAGACCAAGGCACCTGAAAAACAATACACTTCCTTAGTGTTTAAAACCAATGTTATGTTATGTTACATGACATTATGGGATAGCATACTTCAGCATACAATTAATCCTATTCTTTTTTTAAGTTTTCTGCATAAAGATTTGTAAGCAGCCTTTTTTTAAAGTTGTAATTACTCTGCTAACAATTTCAACTTTCTTAATTAAGTGCATTTGA
>JACMZG010001870.1:30592147-30822147 GCA_018340805.1 Microvelia longipes
AACTTCCATTAGTTAAATGCTAGATTAATAAGAGAGACTACTACACCATTTTTTAACCTCCAAAATTTTGTCGTTCTTTGATTTTTTATTCAAAACATGATGTTTCAGATACTATAATGGTTCTTTATGCATAGATCTTAGCATTATTTTTTATCCCATCCTATTGTAAAATGCCTCTTAGTTTATTATTACATCTAATTTTTATAAATTTTCCTGCTTTCTAGTTACTATAGTAGGGTTAGATCTTCAAAACTTTAGGGTTAGGCTATTCCAGTATAGGCATTTGTACTTGATGGAGAGGGTTACATGTAAGACTGACACCAGCCACTGAGGTGAGGTGGTTCTGGGTGGCTGATATGAACTGTTAAGTTCAAAATAGCATTTTACTTTACTGTGTTATGTTCAATTTGAACTGTCTTATTTGTTTAAGTTCATTGGGAGCCTTTTCGTTCTTAAGGCTCAAGCCTGTAACTTTCAATACTTGGTTCATACTGAATTGATTGAAATAGAAACATTCTATACGTTGTTAAGAATTAAGAAAAACTAAAATATAAAATGATAATAGAATTTAATCATAGTGGTTATAGATAAAAAGTGAATCGTTCCCTTAAAATGCTTGTGTGAGTTCTGTAAAATCTTTTTATAAAGGTTTAAGTGTTCTCAATATGAACATTGGGCTGCCACTCTGTTAATATGACAGAAAGATAGGTCAGAAAACCCCTAGTTTTGTTTACACACATATTAAATGTTTCTTCTGTGATCAGATCTTCGGCATCTGAATCCGGTATAGCAAAATACTTCTTAGTTCATTTATCACATCTAATTTTTTATCAATGTTCCTTAGCTGTCTAGTTACATACGTGTTTAACAGCCCCGTGTTGTTTTATATGTCCCTGAAAAATAAACATTTTATGTTTTTGTCATGGTTTGGTTATTGTATCAAATCCCAAAAGTCGTAGCAGCACCACTGTCGCTGATAAGAAATTAATGAACAAAATGGTGTCAACGTTATATGTATATGGGTTTTCTTAATTTTTTACCTTGAATTACCTTTTAAATTTTTTAAAGTGATTTATTTTTAATTAATTTTAGGGGTTATTAAATACTAAAGTATTTCTCCACTGCAAAACCCCTTTTAATGTGTTGTCACAAGTTTTTAAAATAACATTGATAAGAAGGTTGAAAATCACTATAAGTATTTTTAATTTATTTATTGTTAATTTAATTTTCTTTGAATAATTTCTTTTACACAAAATTACTTTTTTATTGCAAAAAATTGTTTAAAATGTGTTTACAAGTCATTTAAATTAACTGATTAAAAGACGATTACTATTTTCCAAATTTTGTGTTTTTTATTTCATTTATATTATGAAGTGTTATTTTTGTTTAATATTAAACAAATATTTTAGCCAAAGTTTAATATAAAACAGTTTTATGTATTCTTAATAAAATATAACTAGGTTATCAATAAAAATACTAGATAAAAAATGAACCAAATCTAGTCTTTGTGTTGATAAAAGCTCGATTCTTTTTTTAAAATCCTTGAATAATTGAAGTATTTATCTATGGAATTTTACAACACCAGTAGTCGTTCTATTAATTTTTTAACTTTTTTTTCAAATTAAGCAACAATGAAGAAATGTATGAATAATTTTGATCGGCTCCCATGCTAATCCTATGCTAATCCTACAAAGTTTTGATCACTCTTTTGTTTTTCTGCCATTGGTATTGCCAACCTGACTACTATCTCTTTGAATTACCAATAGTATGTTCTTATGATTCATTAAATTTAAAAGAATTTAAAAGTAAAAGCAATTATCATTAAGAAGAACTAAGATTTTTTTTCAATCAAATGTACCCAATAGGAAAATAAACAAAATGTCATAACAAATATCTAATAATCAAGTAGACTTACAGTCATTACTTACTTACATTACATTACTTACAGGCATTATTACAGTTTTCATTTAAACATACAACATTATTAAGATTAATTATTAACATTACATTCAACAATATTACAGTTTTCTGTCATATCAAAAATACAAGACTTTAACCTATTTTGACTGACAAGCTTAATAATTACGCTGCTACGTTGGGGGGACTAGTACTGCTATGGAACAACTAAATTCCTGAAGCTGGACCCCTCTGGTTTTGAGAATCTAAAATACATTAGTGAATACACTTGTTAATTCTACTCTGAATACTTCCAAATACTTGTTAACTTAATTAATAATAACAATTATGTAGAACTTAATACTAGTAGTTTTAACCTTGAATATTAGAAAATTAGACCTATACAAAAATTCTCTGGATGGTATCTTAAAATTTTGACAACCCACTAGGCCTTCTTTTATCAGAGTTTAGTAGACCTTATCTACCGCTGGCTACTTCTTTTTCATTATTAATTAAGTATATCTGCTTATTATTATTCCTTTTTTAGAGATGTTAGACTTAGGTGGTAAGGAGTTTAAATGAGAGAATATTAATTATTGAATTTATTTCATTTGATAAGTTTTTCATATTATAAGTTAGTTGAGTTTATTATTATGAGGAAAAAATACAATTTTAACAAATATTAATAATATGTCATTTATTTTTTTATCAAGAAAAAATGTTAAGTTCATTGTCCTTTTAAGAGTTTAAACATCCGTAGTTGGAATTATTTGAATAGTTGGTCTGTAAACATAAAACGTGCATAGACTTCCAGAGGCATTCAGTTTAGTCTTTTTTTAGCTCTTGGAAAGGTCAATTTTGTTTAGATCCAAACAAGTTTGGTTAGAACAATAGCTTCTTTTAATTATACTGTTTAGTAATAACATTTAAATGTTTGTTGTTTTTTTTCTGTAGTGTACGTGTACTGTACATACTATTGAATGCTTTGAATGTTATAACTAGAATTAACATTTTGAAATGTACTTGTTTGTTGCAGATGCCTAACATTAAATTACAAAGTTCTGATGGAGAAATATTTGAAATTGATGTGGAGATAGCTAAGTGCTCTGTCACTATAAAAACTATGCTTGAAGATTTAGGTAATATATTATCTATCTTGGTTTGTCATTTCATACGACTGAGTTTTGCAAAACATAATCTGACTTATATTATTTGATGCTGCCAATTACCATTCTCATTCATAATTTAATTGTATTAACTATATCTTGAATTCTTCATCTATATTGATGCGGTCACTGCCGGAAGACCTGAATCTTTGTAACAAAAACCGTGGAAGCCTATGCAGTTTATTGATGTTAAACAAGTTTTATGTTTATTATTACATCTACTACAAATAATTAAACTTAGAAGTTAATAGATGCCACTTCGTAAGGTATTAAATTGTTCAAATTTAAGAAGAAAAGAAGCTCGTTCTAAATCATAAAAGAAGCTAGCTATATTTTTGTTTTTTAATTAGTTGTTAAAAAAATTGTTAGTATCTTATCTGATTTTTATAACAATTAAAATTTAATAATTTAGTGCTTGGATTATACTGGTACTGTAACTTACTTTTCACTGCTTAACATTTGTATTTTTTTTTCTTGTAACATATAATTTATATTATGATAGTTGTATTTAGTCTCATTATATATGTTTGAATTTGTATAGGTATGGATGAAGAAGAAGAGGAAGTAGTTCCGTTACCAAATGTAAACTCTGCCATATTGAAGAAAGTTATACAATGGGCAACATATCACAAGGATGATCCTGCACCCCCCGAGGACGACGAAAACAAAGAAAAAAGAACTGATGATATTTCCTCATGGGATGCTGATTTCCTTAAAGTTGATCAGGGAACTTTATTTGAATTAATTTTGGTAAGAAATATTTTTATATTTTTGTATTATTAGCTTTTTCTTGAATCATCAGTTTAAAAGAATATGTTTAATATATTATAAATCTTGTTGCTTCACTTTTTATTGGTTTAATTTTTTTTAACTGTACCAACTTTCTATTTTTACGCTAATATTATTTTTTAATAATATTTTTCAGGCTGCTAATTACTTGGATATTAAAGGATTATTAGATGTTACATGTAAAACTGTAGCAAATATGATTAAAGGAAAAACACCCGATGAAATCAGAAAGACCTTTAATATTAAAAATGATTTCTCTGCTGCTGAAGAAGAACAAGTCAGGAAAGAAAATGAGTGGTGCGAAGAAAAATAAATTATCTGCATTTTTTCTTTTTGGTTAATTTAAAGAAAATCACTTCATATCTTTATTAAACATGTTTTTTTATTATTCAAAATGTTGTCTTTTTGGTTTAATGTGAATAGCCTGATGTTTAGATCATGAGTTGCAGATCCCTTCTCTTAATTTTTTTATTCATTCAGCTCAATTTGTTGTGGAATAAATATCTGATTAAAACGAATAAGAGAGATTCACATAAACCTGCAATAACATACAATCTTTATTTTGTAACTTAATTGCATTTCTTTTTTTACTTTGTTTTCCTTCTTATTTGTGACAAACTTTATAATTTTATTTTAGGTCTTTAATTTGTAAATACTACAACCTTCTACATTGCATTTTCAGAATCAGAATAAAGTAGTTATAAAAGTCTTAAAACGTTTTTCCAATGAAGCTGCTTCTCTTGATTCCGCTGCATCTTGCTAGCGAGGCAAGAATCTCGCTTAATTCTTGTTTGAACGGTGTTTATTATTATTTGAAGGTATAAAAACATTTTTTCATCAAAACCTTGTGATTCGTTTAGGTTGTATGATATTTGCATTTGAAGATGCTAAAAAAATTCATAACCTTAAACCTCACATTGAAGATTATGACATAACCTTGAGCAGCAAAATGGACAAAGGGTATTGACTATCTGCTCAATTTCATTGTATCTTGCTCGATAGAGGATTCCGGTAGCCATCTTGCTTAGAAGCAGCTTCATTTTGGAAATGTTGTTTATATCACACAGTTAATGCTTATAAATATTTTAATAATTTGTTTTAAAAAATCAATGCTAAATTAATTTTTTGCATTGTCTGTTGGTTTTAAATTATTTAAGCTAATTTATAAATTTGTTAACTCTTTAAGATGTTATACAAATGAAAAAAAGCTTTGACTGGAACTTCATTATATATATATATATTTATTATATTTACTTTTAGTTTAAACTTAAATTTTTTCTCAAATATATTAGTTATTAGGGTTTTTTCTTATCCATTATTTATCTTCAACAGAATAATTTAGGTTCACTAAAATAATGTCATTGTTATTTATTTTAAAGAAATAGTGTGGTCTAAAACAATATTTCTGATCACTTTGCTGCTTGCCAAAAATCATTAAAGGAAGGAATGCTGTTAGTGTGTACCCCTCCAAATATTTGGGTCAGAATCTACCTGTAGAATTCCTTTCATTGTTGAGTTTTGGTAGACTGTTTAACAATCTAACTAAAGTTTAGTAAACTTAATCATCACCTTATAGTAAAAACATAATGCCTTAGGTGCTCTATTAATTTAATAATTCAGTTGCTCTTATAAGCTTCAATCATGTTACAATACATTGTATATTATTTACTAATATATCTTTCAGTCACTCTAAGCATTTGGTTTTCATGAGGGTGACATGATTATTTACTATAACTTTTATTTAGTTTTGAATTATTTTCAGACTCTCTCTGATGCTATGTTTGTTTATATTTCTCTCATTCTTTCTGTAATTGTATTTCTATTGGATAGTTATTTTATTATACCGTTCTAATTTTTAGTTTGTTGAATTAATATTTTTCTTTTACAACCCTTTCTCAGAAGTATAACGTAGCACACGGTTTCTTTCAGCTGAAAGCGTGGAAAAATATAGATACCTATATGAGGTTCCAATATGAAATTGAAGGTGGGGTTCAACATCCAGGACTAACCTTAGTGGCTCCCACACATTTTCCCATGCTGTCAACTGATTGCAACCGTGTATTATACTATAGCTACAGGTAAATTATGTACAATATGTATATTATTGTTGAATGAGAATGAATTAAAATGCATTGAGATGGTAAAAAATGATTTGTGAACCCATTTCACTTAGATTTTATAAGTAGCTGCCATCTTGAGATGATAAGAACAGACAGGAGTGTTAACTTCATTAAGAAACAGCCTGACCTTTTGGTTAACTCACTTGTTAATTATATGTTTTATATATATAATATATATATTATAATATATCACGTTTTCTTAGTGAAAACAATGCAAAATAAAGGAAAATACAAATTAACAAAAGGAAAAGAAATAAATATGTTTATTTATACAGCTAAAATCAGAGCTTACATTTCTAAAAAAGAACACGTTGAATCACAGCATCTGTTACTTAGCTTAGATATTTAACAAAATTAATAGACATAAATAGATAAAATCACATTATTCTCAGGTATGATTGGACTAATAGCTCTTAAAAAATAAACTAATAATAATCTAAATTTAGTCCTATTATTTGGAAAATACTCAGTCTGGACAGAAACTTTCATTTTAACTCTTATTCTTACCTAAATGGTGACTATTTTTTTAATATTTCTGAAATACCTCCTATCCTATATAAGTTAGTTAAAATTATGCCTTCTTTATAATGAATTATGGTTTATATCACTGATTAGTAACTATATATTCCTCTATGGTTTATATTTGGATTTAACAAGTTATATTAACAAATATAGTGATGAAGAACACCTGTAAGAAACGCTGATAAGAAATTGATAAAGGGTGATCATTTTAAGGTCCTAGTTGGTTTTTTTTATTTGTGACGATTATTTATTTAATAAAGATAATTTATTAAATTTTTTCTCAAAGTGCTTTAATTCAATTGTAGGGTGTATGAACACAGTAGAATCACTATTTCATTGAAAAATAGGGTTTTAATGGGTTGTCACGAGAAATTAAAATGAGTGATAAGAAGGCAAAAATTACAATATAGGATTTTTTTATTTGTTGTTAATTAATGTTTCTTTTAAATAAATTTAGTTAGCATAAACTCACAAAATTACCTTTTAATGGCATTAAATTAGTTTTAACAGGTCAAGCTGATAGAGTTTATAATGTGATTCAATTGGATGGTTTTTATGAATGAAAATATTTTTTTTGACAGGTTAGGTTATAGTCCGGCAATGATATCATTGCAGGAATAGTATAGACAACTTACATTATAATACTAACAAATTAGAGCACTACTACTTAAAAATGAAACATTTTAAATTACTTTTTTCAGAAATTATTCCCCAGGATACATTCATTGAGTTTTAACACGTTCACCTTGAGAATGTAATTTCATAGTTATTTATCAGTTATTGCCACCCTGCGTTCATAAGCTTCACGTGGGCTCCCGAAATTTGGCGGGTCAAATCTCAGCCTGGATTCACCAATGTTTAGTTTATATTTGATCTTTTAAATACTTCTATATGTATAACTAATTTTCGATCAAATGGATCAAAAATGTTTTTGCGTTTTGTGAATTTTTGCAATTATCGTCAGTTATTCACCGAATAGCACAACTTAAAGAGTTTTAAGTTGAACTTAAAAGTTTCAACTCTCCATCATAAATGCTCTGAGAGCTACCGTGGTAAGGCACACTCACACATACAGACAGACAATTATGTGAAAACTACTTAGGAAGTAAATCTCCGTTTCAGATGTTCAGACAATACTTTTCCTATATGCCTATGGTATAAAATACTTTTACAAAATACATACAGTATAAATTAAGAAAAGTAAAATTTATGCAACCAAATTTTATTTTTTTTTTAATAAAAAGTAATTCGAAGACCTGAGGCTTGAACCCGTAAACTCCTATATTAGAAGCGAGTGTGTATTCACATCACTATCAAGGCTCATTGATATTTGACAGATTTTTTTCTCATAAAAATTTAATGTAAACAACCACTTAATTATAAAAATGAGTTAATTTATCTATTTTGCTAATTTTTTTTTTACAATTGATTCATCAAGTTAAATGCCTGCAAGGAATCATGACTGATTCCTGCAATGACGTCATGCCATTCATAAAAAAATCAGGTTACAATCTCCGACTGCGTTTGGTTTGCTTACATCAAATTGAATCACCTTATAAATTTTTATCATCTTGATAACAGGTATTTAAATTAACTGATAAGCTGATTTTCACCGTAACGGTGGTTTAATTTATTAATTGTTAATCAATTTTATTTACTCACTTAAATAATTAAAAACTAACTACAGTCTATTGACTACTTTAAAAATCTTGACAGGTCAGTTTAGGCACTGCCGATTCTAAAGAAAAAAAAAATCCCTTTTTTTTTAAGAAGAGAGGGGGAAAAACTTTGTTAACAAATCAGGTTATGTTACCCGTGTTTTCTTGGCAATGTTTTTTACAATAGATATGTTTTCTTTTGTGTAGTTTTACAATATCATTTTCATGATTAACTAGAAAGTAGTTTTTAAAACGATGTAAACACAAGAAGAACCACAAACAAAGTGAACAATTGCCGAGAAGCAGGTTATCTCCCTACAGCGGTTATGGGAGTAGGGATTTTTTCTCTTTTAAGTGAGGGGTTTGCAGTGGCTTTTCTGATTGGTCAATCCCCAAAATGTTATGACCTTGGGGATTTTAAACTAAATGATGGACTGTTAATTCACCCTTTTTGTAAAATGTATGTTTAAATTATTCATTTAGGTTTTTTTCTAAGTTAAAGCCGACAAATCCATGTCTGATTCTATATTTAAAATCCTGGAATAATTGAAGTATTTATCTATGAAATATTTGCATTTTTTTTAGCACCGATGGTCATTCTATTAATTTTTAACTTACTTATCACAAATTAACTAACAATAAAGAAATAAATTAAGAATGTTTATCAACTCCTATGCTAATCCTATAATAAAAAAATCACCCTTTTGTTTTTCCGCCATTGGTATTGCTAACCTTAAAACTATCTCTTTGAATCGTGAATAGCTTTAAAAATATGTATTTTGGTATCCACTTCAATAATCATTAGCTCCTAATCAATAAATATTTTTTCAGGTTCTACAGAGACAGCCCTGCAGTATTTTAGTGGTGTAAATACTTAAAATGAAAAATTGGTAAGTTCAGTAACTCATATTTTTGGAAATGATGCTATCAAATAATTTACTTTGTTTCTTTGGTAGCCTTGATAGAGTTTTCCAGAAGTCTTCTGCAAAGAAAGAACATAATGAAAAGTTAAATTAAAGAGATAAAAATAAATATAAACAATGCAATTTCGGTATGGAACTAAAGTTCACTAAAAAAAGAGAATTATCTCATAAATTTTGAAGGTAATAATCAATCTTAAAAGGAAATGTTTGATTTTACTTCTCAAACCGTAATTAGACCCCTAGCCTCCAATCTACTTAATTAGGAACTTAGTTAGGGACTGGTAATTCATAATGTGACCATTTATTTGTTTAGTTAAAAGCAAAAATCAGCTGGATAAAGGTAACCTGTAGGCTACCTTGTGGGGAGGATTTCGAGTTCCACCACAAATCATTTTCTGAACATTCTCTGGGAATTTTCATATGAAGTAACTTTTATCAATGGAAAATTGATAAAATTTTGCCTTACACAACATTAAACAAATTTTAACAAATCAACTATTTTTCAAATCCCCTATATAGTTACAGCATTGTTAAGAAAATAAAGGCTCTATCAGTCAGTGCTGTCAACTTCAAGAATTTAGTCCAGCTGTCCATTTACATCACTATTTCATTAATTAGCTTGAAAAAATTTAAACCCTTCTAATCGCTTATTTTTTTAAGTGATTATTTTGAGTTATCTATTTAAGCTTATCATTAATACACGCAGCTGATAATATTGTTACGTTTATTACGATGGAATAGAATAATGAGTGAACCAACTCCCCTCAAAAACATGTGCTAATTTATAAAACTCATTTTTTATTTCTTTAAAATAAGAATGAAAGTAGAATGTCAAAATGTGCAAATGTTGGTTAATTTATTTTTGCCCGAAAAAGAAAATATTATTGTTTTGTAAAAAATTGTGTCGCACAAAGTAACCTTTATCAATAACAGCTAACATGACATTTTTAAAAATCTTCTCTACAATAATTCAAGGTACTAAAGCAGGTTTGTAGCCAGCCAGAACTTGTAGAGGGAACTTTTCCAGATGGGATGATGTTTTCTCACACCTTGAAGAAACTTTTGCTAAAACTACTTCATGATAGGGAGCAACATTTTTCACCAAGGTGGAGGGGAAGGGGTGCCCTCCCTAGCTACGGGCCTAAATTATTTTTTTTGACATTGGTATTTATTTTGACAGCCCATAATGCACGAGCAAAATCACTTGATGATTCTATTCCACTACATCATCAAACTGAGCAGATCATTATAATTTTAGTCAATTAAATAAGAGTTAGAATTGTGAGTCAAATCAAGATCATAATTTAAGGGAGAATGTATAAAAAAAATTGAAATTTTTAAAGTAATTTAAAAACTCTAAAAATATTTTCCACAAACATTTGGGGGCATTATTTTTCAACCTTGAAAGAGACAAAGTAGGCTTTTTAATATTTGGGACATAAGAAGGAAAGGAAATTATGGAAAAAACTAAATGCTTTACTTATTAAAGTTAGTATTAGTCTTCATTAATATGAGTAATTTTGATAAAGACACTTGATGGGACGTTTATAGACTTAATGCTTAATAAATGGGACGTAAAGGACTTAATGCTTTACAGTATATTTGAAGAACAGGATTATTTAAAGTAAACTTCCTTTTTCTAAAATTCTAGCCCCGATTTAACATAACTTTTCACTGTATAGTAGACCTCCAGTCCCAGTACAAGGGGGTCTCACTATTTAATAATAAACATACCTTTAGCCTAACAGATAAAAAATACATACGTGTATTAATATATAAGGTTTTAGTTTGTACAGCAGTATTAAGTATGTGAGCGAATGTATCCAATAAACAAGGTGAAAGAGTACTGCTATTGCCAGTAAATATCATTAGTATAGAAATGATATCATTAGAAGTAAATATTGTTGCATTTAGAGATAAGTCTGATGATAACCTCACTGTCTCCAACAGAATCTCTTCCATATCTGTAAACAGCTTATTATCTTTATCTTTCATGTAAACAACAGCCCACCATCTGAAAGAGATACAGTAGTATTTAAAAACACTATTGTATTAAAAAAAAATCAATTGAAAAAAATTGGCACTAAGTACTTATGATATTTTTAATGAACCAATAGTAATTCATCTACAAGACATGGACCAAGGTTGATCAGTTGACATTTTACAGAGCCAAGTTCTTTAAATATGAACATGAATAGCTTATTTATATTTAATAAATAACATACATGGCTTTCATAGTAGGCTCAACATGTTCAATGAAGAGTTAAACAATTAATAAAACAAAGTTTTATTAATTTATTTGGTTGGTACTCCTGCCTCGGGACAGGAAAGATCGTTTTTAATGTGTTCCTCTTATTTTTAAAAAAAGAAATAGTTTATATATAAGTATATGCATTTGCGAAAGCAATATAATTAAAATCATGTGAGTACTTAATAAATAACGGTTTTTTTTAAACAAAACTGTGAAATTCTAGGAGACATTGATAGAAATCATTTGTCTAAATAGTCAAGGTGTTTACGTGGATGTCTTTCATGATAACAATATAAAAGGTACAGTAGTTATCGATAACAAACAGTATCAGATAAATCTATCGTATGTGTAGGCGATAGGAAACAGATAAGCTACTAAGAGGCTATATTGATAATATAGATAACTATCATCATCTCGTATGAACAAACCCTACATCTGTATTTAAGCTTGTAGTTCACATCACAATACAAGCTAGATAGCATTGCAATGCAGAAAAGTCAAGCTTAAGTTAACTAGTTCTCTACTTGAAAGCGCTAGTGTCGCTTTACCCAGCTTCGCCCACCATATTTTATTAATAAAGAATACAAATATTAAATAACAAATTCTAATTCCCTTGTTTCTTAATATAACAACTTACTGAGCTATTCAATAATAATATTATATTAGGTTCAAGAATTTTATGAAGGAAAGTAAGCTTATTAATCGTTGGATAAAAGTGATATTAACTTTATTTTTTAATTAAAGTGTAACAAAATTATATTAAATATGATGTCAAGGGAAGACCTAGTTAATGCAGTTAAAGATGCTGTAAAAGAGGAAGTTGAGGCTATGGATGCAAAATTCATGGATATGTTAAATAAAATCTCAGATCAGATAGAATCTTCAACTCAATTGAAAGCAGAAATATGTCAGGTGGCTCATAGAGTTAAAGTACTTGAAAACAAAGATAGGAGGAGAAATATTATTTTATTAGGACTAAATAAATGTAGAGACTTTAAAGAGAGAGAACGAGAAGTTTTTAAACTATTAAAAAATAATACTATGAAGCTAAACTGCAACTCGGCCGATATAGACTTTATTAGTGAAACAGGTTCATTCATAAAAGTAGGCTTCACAACTTTAAGGAAAAAACTTGATGCTATGGGAGCAATATCAACCCTTAAGGGTTCTAGTATTAAAGTATTTGAAGATTTCGATAAAGAAACGAGAGAAGAGAGGAAACGGCATGATGTGATAAATCACACCAGACATTGACATGGTGTGGAAGAGATTGGCAGAACACATATCATGTCTCTTGCCAGTAATGTTATATAGCTGAAACCTGGGTCTTGAGTTCTAATATCATACTACAAAAGTTGAGAGTCGCCTAAAGAAGTATGGAGCGAAGCATGCTGAAGATTAGCAGAAAGGAAATCAAATTAATGGGTCAGGAAGCAAACAGGTATGGAGGACATAGTTGGAATTGTGAGTGAAAGGACATGGGGATGGGCAGGACATATAGTTAGGACTGATGACGAAAGATGGACGAAGAAAATACAATGGTAGAGAGAGAAAGAGGAGTAGAGGGAGACCTAGAGTGAGATGGGATGAGGAGTATATGTGGACAGGAAACATGGCAAAGGGTAGCATGGGATAGGAAGGAATGGGTAAGGATGGGAGAGGTATGCAAAAATGTTTTCTCAAATAAATAAAATAAATTAATTAATAATATTCGATTATGTATTAGTAAAAATAGGTAATAAGTAAAATAGTATTAGTAAAATTTTATGATGTAAAAATTACATCATAAAAAATGTAAAATACAAATAAGTTGTAATAAATAAATAACTAAGTTTTTTAGTTAAGCAAATTAGTTAAATGGTTTAAGTTACGTTAGTTAAGTTAAGGTTACGTTAAGTTACGGCTACCAAATTTAATTTACTTATTTGCTTAGTTGAATAAATTATTCTAATAAAGAAAGTATAATAAGGTTAATTAAGAAAAAATATTAACAAAAATAATAAAAAAATAAAATAGTTATATTTTAATAATAATAAATTATAACTAAGTTAATAATTAATTAACAGTCATGTAAATTAACAATAGTGCTTCATAACAATAAAATAGTTAGGAAAAATAATTAAGTCAGGAGTTCTTAAAAACATCCCTCAGTAGAGGGCACCACTGCTTAGTGCCGACTTTGCACTGCTATTAAATGTAAAGTATTTATAATAAGTGTATATTCTTTGTGCAAATAAATGGTTTATTTATTTATTTTATCAATTTATTCTTGGATTTACCTAAAAAGACCAGCATGAGGTGTAACAGGAGGCATAGGTATGGACCCAGGTGGGAGAGCTGCCTGGTATTTGCTTAATAGAGGTGAAAACACAAACATCTTAGAACTACGTAACCAATCTACTACCATCTCACTCAACTCCAGAGGTGGCTCTTCTGAGAAACCTACAAAATCATGAACATTTTAATCTAAATCTAACTTTAATCCTAAGGTTGGGCACTAAGAGGAATAAAATAACTACTGCTGTCTACTAATATACTATATTTCGCCTTCTACCTCAGCGCATATTCATGTAATCTACAACATAGATCAATACTATTACCTTACCTAATATGTTTTACCTGTGTAAAATTTAATGAAAAATAAAGATTTATTATTATTATTTGTATTGATCTATGTTGTAGATTACATGAATATGCCCTTAGGTAGAGGGCGAAATATAGTGTATTAGTAGACAGCAGTAGTTATTTTATTCCTCTTAGTGCCCAACCTTAACATTAATATAATTAATATGAGGAACAACAAAAGAAATTATATTTAAATCTAACTTTAGATTTACTAATTACATTATTTTAATATTGGTACTACAGTACAGTAATATGCACATTTAAGATCAGGTAAAAAGCCTTCAGAGTGGGAAGGAATGCTATTGGTTCATTTTGATTTGTCCGGTAGGGCCATAAAACCAAAATAATTTCTGGTTTTTAAGCTTGACCTCTCCACTCTTACTACTACTGTTTCTTAACCTTTTTCTGAAGATAAACAAGCAAGAATAATACAATATTATTTAATATAAAAAATAAATCAAAATAGCATACCATTGTGTTTATAAGCTTCAGTAAGAGCTGTAATAAAATTTGCAACAAAAAGAGGAGCAACTACTGGTAACTCTCTAACACATTTACTATTAGCATTGACTAGCATAAAGTAATTATCAACTAGGGAGCAAGCAAAATTACATGAAAATTTTGAACTAAATCCAACCTGTTGAAAAAGCAAATAATTAAACAAAGATAAAGAAATAAAATAATGACAAATGAATAAGTTAAGGGTAAAATTCTTTTAATTAAAAAAAATAATATTCTTTTTAATAAAGTTTAACACTTTAAATAAAAAAATTGGGTATAGGGTACCTCGGAACTTTTCCTCATCATATCAGATTCGCTATGCTCATCCTCCGTGCTTCAGACTTGCTTCTTTCATCCTCAGTACAGATAGTATATGTATCATTCTCAGCAGTCACCCATACAGCACTAACCACACTCCACAGATATACACAATAGAAATACTTTTCATATTAAAACGAAACTTGGTGTACTAATTTAACGCTTAAAGGTTTATACTTGTACTAAATTTCAACTCAATTTCATTATTTTCTGATTTTTTAAAAAACGTACATAAGTCATTCAAATAATTATTTTAATAATAATAAATTATTTATATAATAATAAAAATTGAAATAATGCTGATAATGAGATGAAACTTGGCACATATGTTAGTCTTATACATAGTCACATGCGTGCCAAATCAAAATCCGATCGCATCAATTTTCTCCGAGTCATTATTGCAGGTTAATGGCGCCATAAAAAATTCTTTTCAAAATAGAGCACATTTACAGTGGTTGACTAATTTTTGTATGAAGTTTCAAATCTCTAGCATGAATACACTAGGAGCTATGATGATAACACAAACACACACACACAGACAGACAACTTTGCGATAACCACTCAGGAGGCATTAAAACGCCTGGAACGGATAATTTGATTTGTTTCTTCCTGGCTTCAGATATTTTCCAAACCATACTTTCCCTATATACCCACGATATAAATAAGGAAAAGTAAAAAGAGGCTCTTGGCAGAACTGTAGCACCAGGAAACATTTCACAGACCCCACACCTAATGCAGCCACGTCATAGCTGAGTCATTATTGAAATTTAATGACACCATACACATTCATAAACGACGAAGTTATTGTGTTTCATGAAACAAAAGAAAGGTCTTGAAACAAAGTATCTTACATAAATAATATATGGCACATAAATCTATATGGCACATGTTGATATGATATGACACACACACACACACACATATATATATATATATATATATATATATATATATATATATATATATATATATATATATATATATATATATATATATATATATATATATAACATTATTACATGTCTTGGTATTTATAATACTAAATAAATGTAAATTAGATTTTTGTCTGAGGTTCCTCATTAATCAAAGGTCAATAAGAAAGGTCTAGAAACAAAATCTCTTACATAATAATCTTTATGTGAAACCCAAAGGAAGAAATTTTATCTATTACTTAAATATTGCAAATTCACTGAAACGAGATGCAATTTAAACATACATGCCTATAAATAGGAGTATAACAAATAATTTTAAATTACATGAAGTTCAATACAAAGTCTTTTAAAATAAGTAACAAAAATAAAACCAACCTATCAACTATCGATCCATGCAAACTAAGCATGCATGGAAATAATTACATTAAACAAAAATGAAATGTGGATTTTTTTTTAACACTAAAGATTTTTGAGGGAGGGGGTGGAAGGAGAAGAGGAAAGCATATTACTATCGAAAAAAAATGAGAACAAACAAAACACAATCCAGTGCACCTTTTTTGCAAATGCTCACCTCATTCATAGCTAAATCACTTGGTTAAATGTTTGTGTACTCATATACAAATTATTTAAAGTTTATATTATTATTTATTGATAATGAATAAAATTAATTAATTTTGATAGATAAAAATAGCTGTGAGCATCACAGCTGTGAACATCTTCTAAAATAAAACAAAAGATGCAGTGTCTCCTTTTATTTACATAGGAACCCTATAGAGTTAGTAGACTGCCTCTCCTTCTTCCATCAAAATGATTTTAGTTAACACTTTTTAAAACAATGCATGAACTTGCCCTAGTGGCGATGACATGTAACATACCAGATAAAGAACAAATCCAAATAATTAACTTTTTGGTATACGAAATAGAACTAATGTATACGAAAAATGAACCCATTTCTCTTTTAGATATATATTTTTCTTTTAGATCAAACTGTGTGATCACATCAAAACTATTTTTCAGGCATTCACATCAAGTTAATTATTGTCACAATTGCTGAACTGTAAAGATGTAGCTATTGTAGAGGATACAACTGAAGATTGTTAACAAGCATTAATTTGAGGTAATTTATGAACAAAACACTTTTAATTAAAATTATTGGGGTTCAATTTTATATCGATACCTGTACATCATTGTGTTGTATAAAAATCAAATACCTGTTGCAACAAAACAGCTACTGAATCCAAAGCAGGAATGATGGAGCAAGATAACGAAAGTGAAGTTAGGAGTGTCAGATATTTTAATCTATTTGCTTTATGACTTGGAAATAACAACAAAAACATTGCATTACGTAAAGATGCATTTTTAGGTGAATCAAATATCATATGATCTACTATGGTCAATATTAATTCCAAATCTTCTTTACATGTTAGCTGAAAAACAAAAACAACCTCATTAGCATCTGCTCTTTAGAAATTAAATATAATTCTACAAGAAAACAGGCATTTATGGCAGAATTAAACTAATCCTTGTATAGGTAATTCCCATAAAATGGTATTTTTCTTACTAGCAATCAATAAAAGTTAACTTATGGCCTCATTTTAGCGAATTTTCCTTTGTAAGAAATTTGCTAATGGTATAGGCATCATGTGCATTGCCAATTTTCGAGGCATAGTTTTGTATAACCAACTGGATAATTATGTGCATTTCCTTTGAAAAGTACAGACCAAATGAGTTACAAGCCGTGCTTGATAATTATGTAACTGCTTAGGTTATAAAGCATAATATGAACCAAGCAAGAAATGGGTTGTTAAACCACAGTATAACACACAGTTATAATCAGTTGAATGCATAGGAAAAGAAAGTGAGGGAACCAATGAGGCTAGTCTTAAATGTATATCAATAAACAAAAAATAACTTTGATTATATAAATGATAAAATAATCTATTCAATTTAATTATATATAAATAAATAGCATTGTTTATATAAAATTTTTATAAATAGATGAAAAAAACTATAAATTCTAACAGTTAATAATAACAGTCTTCAGATTAACGCTGTACAGTTTCTTCAAGATGAAGAAAAATTAATTATAAGTAAGTATATAGAAAATAAAGTAAAGTGAGTGTAAATAAAATTAAAACAATATGTATCATAATTTATAATTGTGAAATTGTAAAATTGTTATTTAATAAATGAAGTTATTATTATTATACCACACCCACAATTTCATATTAGACCAACATCATTGGTTCCTCAACAATGTTTTCCCACACTGTCTAATGATTATTACCGTGTGCAATACTGTAGGCTCTAGACATTATGTTATAGCCAAAAATGCATGTCTAAATTTTTTTAATGATTAGCTTTTAGCAAATTTTTTTTGAACAAAATCACACTAATGAGATGGCTTGTGTGGTGGGTGGCTGCCCGGTCCAAAATAGTGAGTCAAAAATCTGTTTATATATATATATATATATATATATATATATATATATATATATATATATATATATTATTTCTAGCAGATGTTTGGATTAGTATTTAAAAAATCAAAACTTGATACAAAAACCAGGTTGCTTTGACAAACCCAGTATAGTCAGCAACATTTTTAAAAAGTCAGTAAAATTCGAAATGAAATGTTAAAATTTTTTGCTGGCAAAAAGTGTATATGTAAGTATTTTGGGGCGCTGCATATAAAATAAAACCTGACCGAAATCGATATGACCACTTAAGGTACCAAAAAGTTGAAAAAACCATGGAAAATAATAAGAAACTAAAATTACAGTCATTAAAAATAATTGTAGAGTAGGGTCTATGATTTTTGGGGTGTTGAATCAAACAAAACCGGACAATAAACAACTTATGTTGAGTAGGGTGACGTTTTTGGAAAGCTGAATTCAATTAAACTGGTCTGGAGTCGATAAGACTACTCAAAGCTAGGGTTCCCTGGTTCGAATCTTGGTACCGGAGCTAATCTTGTTCGTCTTATTTATAATTTTTTTAGTTTATAACTTTAAAATAATTCTGTGCTTTCTTGCTTATCAATCCAATTTTTACGTAAGTTTTCTGTATATATTTAATAACCAGAGCAGTAGCATCACAACTGGTTGTTTAATTTTTTTTAATTTTTCAAATAAAACGCACTAAAAATTAGCATAAACTGAGCTTCAAATATTGCTGTGCCGTATAGATAGGGTATTATCTATGGGATGAATATCCGTAAGAAAAATTTGTAGAAATTAAATTATAAGTTTCGGTGCTACTCCTCAGGTTTTGAAATATATGGCAAAAACTTAATAACTTAATAAATTCTAACAAAATTGCAAGATAACAATGTTATTAGAATGGATGACATTTCTAATACTAGAAGACTATTTGTTGACAATAGCAAATTCTTATTTGCTAACGTATTGTCAAAAAAAATGTTGAGCTTGAAGCTCTTATATATCATAGTCCAGACATAAAAGTTATAAATAAATATCTTTATTTTGGACCAAGTACATGAAGCACAATATGGTATAATAGAGTCAAAGAATAATGTTTAAAACATTTAAATGTTTAAAAACATTTTAAAACTACAGAACAAAAATTGAAACACAAACGAAACTTACACATTACATAATAAAATTAATACTATATAAAAAAAGCATTACGAGATGTCTAACAATAAAACTCATATATGTTATTAAGTGGATTATTTAACAAAAAACTTTTTATTTTAACACAAAATTTTTCCAATGGTAATTCTTGGATTTCTTGACTTGATTTATTAAAAAGCACTATTCCTCAGTAATTGTGACCAGTTCTTGACTAACCAATGACTAGTAAGTACAAGTTATTTCTTTGGTTTTAATAAAATTATTTACATTAAGTTTTATATACTTTCAACAATGGTAAATGTACAATTAATACAAAGCTTATGTGCTTTGAACTTGGCACCAGCAATAATTCTAATAAGTTTCTTTTGTTATAGAAATATTTCTGAAGACAGCATGACCATAGAGAATATGTCCATAACTCAGGACACTCTCACGTTTTTTAAAGTGGCTTGGTCTACATAATCGGTCTACATAATTGGTCACAGAGCATAATACTTTTAATTAATTTTTGTTTTTCTTTCCTTTCAGGTAGTCATTAATCACAACCAGGAAGAGAATAGGGCCTAGTTGTGAACCCGGAGGTACTCCAAGCTCTACAGGTAAGTATTAAGATTTTTATAGTTCTTTTCTTAAACTACCTTGAAAAGCAACTTGTCTTTAATTAAGATTTGAATGGATTAATATATTAATATAAATCAATTGATCATCGTGTTCGTCTAGTTTTTCAATTAGTGCATGTTAATATATTTTTTGTATCTTTATGTATAGAGTTAATATATTTAAAGTAATTTAATTGTTGTTTTCTTCTTTCTGCATTTTATTTTAAATTATACATTGTTTCATATTATATTTTGGTTTGATGTCTGATGACTTCTATCTTCTGTCTTTATTATTTTACTTTGAATCAATAAATGAAGAGACAGCTTGATGTTTGATGACTTCTATCTCTATTATTTTACTTTAAATCAATACACGAAGAGACAGCTTGATTTCTGTTGACTTCTAACTTCTGTCTCTATTATTTTACTTTGAATCAATGAATGAAGAGACAGTTTGATGTCTGATGATTTCTATTATTTTACTTTGATTCAGTAAAAGAAATATCACACTCACGTAGTTGTGTCTTCATTTTTGTTTAGAAACTAGCCAATATTGGACATTGTGACACTATATTATGCTTACTTCTTTTCCAGGATGTCTCAGTGTGTAGTGTTATGGGAAATCAGTTTTTGTGCTCATCAAATCTTCAAAGTTGTGTCGCCACTGCTCATGTTATTAAATATATTTAAATATATACTGAAAAATTGAGCAAAAATTGGATTGAAAAATAAGAAAGCTCGCATTTAAAAGATAATTGGCCCGGCTTGTGGACCTCAGCACCAGAATTTTTTTATTGGTAAAATAAATTAAAATTGTTATTAATAAAATAAATTAAATTTTAAAATGTAACAAGAACTAACTAACTGACATAAAATGTGAGAGTTTCTTACCTGTTTCCTTTTACTACGTTTATCTCCAGTGTCATTAAAAACAAATTCAGACAGAATATCAGAAATAAATTCCATGTGACGTTCTTTTTGACCCCATCCATGATTTGATGAAACTAAAATATCATCTGAAGAACAACACAAATAGTCAAACTGTTCAGTACTAAATCATCATAATTTCAGCAAATCACAGTAATTATAAAGGGCAAAACTATTGGCTTACACTTAGCACTATTTATGTCTAGCCAATATGGTTTAAACCATATTTATTTTTTAATATGGTTTTTTCCAAAAACCTAAGGATCAAAAACCTTAGGTGTTTGATCCCCTACAAATGACAGTGTCCTAAAGAATTGGGTGGCTTTTCAATTCAGATCGGGGAACTCGTCCCCTTTACATCAATAAAGAACCGGAAAACTCTTTCAAAGTCAGTCACTCTATTGGTATGTTTATATTGGTTTTAATAAAAACTTACAGGGTTCTTTTTTAGGTTTATTTAATTTAAGACAAAGAAATTTTATACCATCAAAAACGGTTAAACTAAAATCAGAGACATGACTCAAAATATTACAAAAATCACTCATTTATACCCTAAAACCTTGGAAAGGACCTAAACCTATTGCACATCTGGTTGTTGTGATGTCATTACCCAGTTTATGACAGTCATTAGTCTCTTTGATGACAGGCAACATGACATTAGGCATAACCTCCTCTACAATTACAATAGTTCTTAAAGTAGCCCTAGCTGAACTTTTCTTCTTTTGACATTTCAAATCCTATCGAAAGCTTGAAATACATGAGTAAAGTGACTTATAAAATTCTATTCCACTGTATTTCTCCCCAATTTTTTCTAATTTGCACTATTGGAATAGAATAATAAGTGACCGAATCCCCTAAAAAGTAGGGCGAGTTTTGAAAAATTAATTTTTAAATAGGTTCAAGTTTTCACTTAATTTTTAAAAAAGACTACCAATCTGTAATTGACAGAAAAATGTATATTTGTAACCAAAAAATTAAAATTGTATATCTACTTTTATCTAAAAATGGAGTATTTGTAAATTGAAAAACCATTGGTAGTAAATCTTTTGTTTCCGATGTTTTAATTGTATACTTTAATTAATAATAACAATAAATAAACTGTATTGTTATTTTGTAGCTGTTGGACAGCTACAGGATGGTAATGCGAAAAAGCATTCTAGTGTCAAATATCAAAAAGTCTTAAAAGGTCGTCTTTGCGACTGGACATCTTAGCTACATATTTTTGTAGATTTGGTGTACAGTCGCGGAGACAGCCTTTAACATAAATGACTAATTGCTACAATGTACAGTCATATTGCTGTATACAGTAGGGATAAACTCTTAGACCCCACAATAGTTGCTAAAAGTAGCCCTGGCAGCCAAAATTTTCTTATTTTGACATTTCAAGTCATACTGAAGGCCCGAATGGCTTGAGTAAAGTTTCTGGTTGATTCTATCCACTTTCTTTGGCACAAATATCTGTTACTCAAAATAATCTAAAGTAACTTCACATGAAATATGTAGTGCTATAGATCAAATATTTCTTCTTTTGACAAGGGGACACGTTTGACAGCACGAAATACGTGAGTAAACTCGCTTGTTAATTCTATCCTACTATATGTTAAGTACCATCCCTAAGAAATTTTTAAAGTTCCTTTTTTTAAAATAAAATTACAAACCTGCTTTCTTTAGAGTTTCCCTGACACACAGAGGGAACTCTAGTTTCCTTAGACTAAGCTTAATATCAATAAAAGCCGTGTTTATCTGATTCATAGCTGTACTTGTGCTAAAAACTTGTCACATCACAGATCCGAAACTTTTTTAGCAACTACGCTACCTTTCAATTCTTACGAATTAGACAAATTTAAAACTAAAACTAAGAGAAATAAGGAAGAAATTAATTAATAAACAATTATTATGAATAGGAATGAATACTATGATAGGAATGATAAGAGAAAACACGTGATTCAAAATTTTTGACGTTTGACTGGATAATAAGGCGCGAGAACACCCCCAGCTGCAACACCTGCTGGGGGACTGTAGACCAGTAAAATTTGTTCATACGATGTAGTCCTTAAATGCAGTTTTTGAGTTTCTTTATATGTTATACGTTGTATGAATAAATAATTGCCCCCCTTGATTTTCATCCTTGTTTACAGCGTCTTAAAGGTTGTAGTTTTGATAATAAAGTGTTACATTATCGTAAACATTTTTAATAGATTTGTAGGTACTTAAAACGTGTGCCCATGATAACACTCAAGACCATGACCATCCTCCATGTTTAGTTTGCAAACACATCTCATGCACAAATGTCGGATTTTTTTCTCATCACATTTTCTCTTACACAGATTTCAGCCAAGATGGAGCGGGACAAATCTAAAAACCAGGGGGGGGGGAGAAGTCTAATCTAAAAAAACGATTTTACTTCTATAGAAACTTATTAATAGGCCAAGTGGGTAATAGTAAAGATAACCCGCAAAATCAAAACAAATAAATTTCCCTTCAAATTTTTGACTTACAAAGATTATTGTAAACAATATAAATAAAAACATTCATTTTCGGGTTAGTAGAAAGGCTTTGAGTAGGGCATATATAAGGGAGATCTAGGCAATAATGTATCAAATAAGTAAATTTTACTTTAAATGAAGGGTTGGTCCCTGATCATACTATCTAAAATGGGGTAAGAGTATTTTAAGGGACCCACCCTAGAAGAATACAATACATCTATTCTCGGGCTTGTAAAAAGGGTTTGGGGCTTTGAGTGGGGCATATATAAGGGAGATTAAGACAATAATGTATCAAATAAGTAGATTTTACTTTAGATGAAGGGTGGGTCCCTATAAATAAATAAATAAATAAAATGTTTATTTATAGATTGCACATGTTAAAATTTTACATAAAAAATAACAATACATATCTACAAATAGGATATATTCTATTTTTAAATAGAGCTTCCATATATCCCTTTTAATAAATAAACTAGACATTAATAAACTATTAAAAAAACTTAAATAAATATGATGTCTTAGGTTGATCACTTTTTTTTAATTATCTTTAAACTATTAATCTTATTTTAAAAAGAGAGAGAAAACAAATGTTTTTATTTACAAAAAAAGCAGAAAATTAATGCAGCAAGGCATATGATATGAAAAAAGAAAAAAACATGTATAATATCTTATTATAGATAATGAGCAATAATTCTGAAAAAATAATTTAAAAAAAAAACACTAAATATTTAAAAGTCAAGCTAAAAAAAACAACCATACATCCTATAAATATAAATAAATAATAAGAATTATTATATTATATACATCCTGTTGAAAATAAAGAAAACAAAAATTAAATTGAGTAAATAAAAAATTACAAAGGCATTTATTAGTTAAAATTTTATCCATTTATTTAAATGGGTTAAGTATGTTTAGTACTTTCAGTAATAAATACTATTTAGTTTCATCATTAGAAATTTCAAGGCAGAAACAGTTCTAAGCATGAAATCAGTAAAAGAAATGTTATTTCTTCAATTACCCAAAATAGATGTAACCAATTGAAAGATCAATATCTTTCACAACGTCACATCCACCCTAAGCAATCAAAAAAATAATTAAATAAAAAATACATTTAAGTTAATGCCATTTGTTATGACAAATTAAGAAGTAAGCAAAAAGTAAGTCAATAAATATAAATAAACTAAAAATTAATTACCATGAGTTACATGTGAGATCATAAACCATAAATTTTTAAATAGTTGTGAAAGAATGAGAATTAAAGAAAAGAAAAAAATATATATAAAAGATTTACATCAAAATCAAAAAATGCTTTTTTAAGTGGTATATTATTAAAAAAGTGTTTAATTAGAGCATAATAAGACCTGAAATAAAATAAAAGATTATATGTATAAAAAAATAAAAAGATATAAAATTTTGAACAATAATCATTATATTGTAGTATAAAAAATATAATTAGTCAAGTAGTTTAATACCTTCTTTTTGATACTTGAATAATAAATCATGAAATTTATTTTTGAATGATGTGATTGATAATTTAAAGAAGTTATAAGGAATTTTATTTAGAATTTTAGGTGAGTAGCCCGAGAATGAGGATTCAAATTTCTTAGTCCGGTGTTGATCAATGTTGAAGCGTTGATTTGTGCCTCTTAGCTCTAGATTGTGTTTATCAGTTCTTTTCTTAATGAGGGTGTTAAGATATTGAGGTTGTTCAGAAATAAGTATGTTTTGTAACATACATCCATAGTGTAAAATTCTCCTATTTTCCATGTTTAGCAGGTTTTGATTATTTAAATGTGGTGTTATATGGTCTCTTCTATGAATTCCCCAAGCAAAGCGCATGCAGGCATTTTGTACTATCTACAATGGGGTAAGGGTATTATAAGGGACCCACCCTAGAAGTATATCATTGGAAGAAAGGCTTTGGTGCTTTTAGTAGGGCATATTTATACAAGGGAGTTGAAAGCTATACATTTACCCCATTGTAGGTAGTATGATAAGGGAACCACCCTTCATTTAAAGTAAAACCTTGTTATTGGATACATTATTGCCCTAATCTCCCTTATATATGCCTTACTCAAAGCCTTCCTAAATACCCTAGAATAGCAGTATTGTATTATCCTAGGGTGGGTCCCTTATAATACTCTTACCCCATTATAGATAGTATGATAAAGGATCCACCCTTCATTTAAAGTAAAACCTACTTATTTGATACAATATTGCCTTAATCTCCCTTATATATATATGCCCGACTCAAAACCCCAAAGCCTTTCTACATACCCGAGAATGGATGTATTTATTTATTTTATTTTTAAAATAATATCGAAAAAATGTAGGAAAATTTATTTGTTTAGCGGGTGGGTCCCTTACCATACTCTAACCGAGAAGGTTTTTGTAATATGCTTTCTTGGCTCTTTAAATACTACAAGTTTGTTTACAAACCAAAGATAAATTAGGAATAATTTGAAATTATTGAAAGTATATGTTATTATTATGTTATTAGTATATGTATATTATAATTATTTGATGTGTTTCAAATTAATTATCAAATTGTAACTAACATAAATAATAATTTTAACAACATTGATATACATGAAAAATGTTTTATAATAAATGTGCACTATCTTGAGACAGGACCCTCGCTCTAGGAGTTTTAACTCCTACTGAGGGCCCTCGCCAAATTATTAATTAAACACAAATATATTTGTACAATATGTTTTTAAATAATCAAATATTGTAAAAAAATATTTATGTAACTTGTATTTATATTTTATTTTGGTGGAAATAAATAATTTTATTATTTTATTATTATTATTATTATTATATTGATTTTTTACTTTTCCTCTGTTATACCGTAGGTATATAGAAAAAGTATTGTGTTTGCAAAAGTCAGTCTGTAGGTGTAGTTGTGCTACCCAGAAAATATTTTCTTTATGACCTCATTAACCCACAATAATCACAGCCAAAATTTCAAAAAATCATAAAACATGGAAAAATGAGGCGATCAGTTTAGTCATGTATAACATACGCGTCAAGTTTCATCTCATTATCAGCATTTTTTTCAATTGTTATCAAATGACTTGTGTACGTTTTTAACAAGTTGTAAAAAATCAGAAAATAATCCAATTAAATTGAAATTTGCCACAAGAGTAAACCATTATGTAATAAATAAGTAAACCAAGTTTCGTTCCAATACAACTAGTATATCCATGATTTTTGTTGGATCATTAAAGTTAAGTAGAATCAAGCATGGTCAGTGCCTGGATGGATGACCGATTGGAATGAAACTGATGTATTTACTATCTGAGGGCGAGTGAAGCGTGTTTAATGTACTTATGTAACTTACCATAACCATGTACTTAAGAAACATATGTAAATTATTAACACTTTTATCCAAGGTAGAATCATAGACCATTGATGGGTGATCATAATAACAGTTCCGCAATATACTTTAAAATGGCAAAAATAGATAAACCTCTGGGTGGC
Organism: Microvelia longipes; assembly: GCA_018340805.1. Taxonomy (NCBI): domain Eukaryota; kingdom Metazoa; phylum Arthropoda; class Insecta; order Hemiptera; family Veliidae; genus Microvelia; species Microvelia longipes. Next base: position 30,618,940 of record JACMZG010001870.1, read on the forward strand.
TTAGTTGAGAGAGAGGAAAACACTAATATGACCCAACAGGTTTAAGCATACAAAACATGAAGTAATTTTATGGTTGAACTGAACTTAACTAAATTCCTAAATGTTTGAGAGCTTTTCCAGCAAAATGAAGAGATTTTAGAAAAAAATTGGTTAAATAAAAATATAATTCTAAAAAAAACTTAGTTTATTTTTTGAACAGTGTTCATAACACATTTTATACCTAAGTTACAGTTACAATATCATTCTTAAATAAACATAATAACTAGGAACAAATATTAAATAAAATATAAAAAATAGATACGAACTAAGATAATTATCATTGACAAGTTTTAATAGATTATTAGTGAGTAAAATATAAAAACATCTTGATAAATCAGACTATAAAAATTATAATACTTTCATTTTCCTTATTAAACATTGGCTGGTAAAAGCAATATGCTTGAACAGGAAGATAAGAAGACTAAAACAAGGACTTCATACTTTTTGAAAAAAGGACACATGTACAACACTATTTAAAATGATGCTGCTTTATTCTGTAAATGTATTGTATACAATACATTTACAGAAATAATCTTTAGAAATCTTGTTTTATCATTCAATTAATTTAACAAACATGGATAATAAAGCAATCAAGAATTAAAACAGAGTAAAAGTGTCAAATATAATTTAGAACAACATTAAAAAGAAAAAGATACCAAAAGCAAAGAAGGAAAGCAGTAGAAGTATATGCTCCACTGTATGATTTACTATTAATCCCACAAAATTTAGATTCTGGGGGCAATCATTCTGCTCAATAACTTCATTTTGAAAAACATGTATACATTTTCAAACATATTATTCAATTACAACACCCATGTCGTAGCTATTGTTTTGATGTCCTGTAGTTTTTTAAGATACAATTTGGTACAAATTTTGTCTGAATTCATACATCATAAATAACATGTGTAGAATTTAAAAGGTTCGATTAAAACAAAAAACAGGAAATTTTTACATCTATAATAATATCAAACAATATTTACATTAAATGGTTTCACACTAAATTGTTAGTGGGTATAAAATATATGATGAGAAAAGGGGTTCTGAGTAATCGGGAACTCAGAAAATAAGAGCAATGAAGCAATACATTTATATTTGAGTGTTTTTGGTATACCACAGTAATAGATTTTTATTTTGTTCGTGGTCATGTTTAATTTATTTCATTTATGAATTCCTAGCCTAAATAATTCACTTTTCAAATGATACATATTATCAATTAAATATTTTCTCTAAGTGGCAATTTATATTAATATTAAATTATAAAATACATAAATTATAAAAAATTGGAATGAACCATAGATATTTAAAGATTTGAAAATTATGACGTTACCTTCTATTTACATTCACTACATTCTTGTAAGTTTGCAACCATTGTATTTGGACCTAGTTGAGAAACGGCACAACCACAACAAGTGGTCAGCCTCCAGCAGCATCACCCCCCTTTGCATTGACTCAGCAAAACAACAAAGTCTGCCCACCACCAAGCCATTAGATTGATGAATAATGTCGATAGCACCCTACTGACACTGCCTCCGGATGAGTTCAAGATTTCTCTTAAAAACTACCTGCTTGATGAAGCTCTATATTGTTGTGAAGAGTTTTTATTCAAATAGTCTAGCTTATTTTAATTTAATTTTTACTCTCTCTGACGAAGTGATGCTACTTATTGTAGTTACCACTAATTAAATAATAATAATAATAAATAGTAAATGAAAAGAATACATAGATAGTATCCAAAGCATTTGAAGACATTCTGGGTTAGCAATAGACGCCTGTAGTAAATTCTTGAAGATGTCAGTACTAACTGGTGATAAGTTCTTTATTTTCCAAACAATGCTGTTATATGGGGGATTTGAGAAAAAGTTGATTAATTTAAATTTGTCAAATATTTAAGGCAAAATTTTATTTGTTTCAGTTAAATTGTTCGTTCTTATAATTTATTTTTTTAAAAAACTCTTAAATATCATTTTCAATTGATAAGTCAGTTTACATGAAAATCCCATAGTAAAGAATAGGATGTTCAGAAAATGAAACTCGAAGACCTCTCCATAAAGTACCTTACAGGTTGCCATTGTTCAGCAGTTTATTGCTGAATACAGTTTAATACCCTGCATTTTTTCAACTTATTTGTAGGCTACTAATGTATTCCTTTCAAGTTGGTATGATGATAGTTTGCTTAACTTATTAATACATTTTTATTGATTATTATTTGCTGGTACACTAGCGTTACTTTCTAATAATTTTAATATATGATCTAATCGCTTATTTTGCCTTAATTCAAGTTCCCTAATTTGTTCAGTGACATTATCCATAATTCTTTTTTCCATGTGCTTCATGGATGAATCAATATAGGACTGCCAGAATTCAAAAGTCTGAGTAGGGTTAGGAAAGCTCCTGCTAGAAGAAGGTTGTTGTGCTGATTTTTGTTGCATGTTAGCAAAATTTTTAGCGACGGATTCAAAACAACTTTTTGATTGAGAGCCTCTATTGACATATTCAGAGACTAATTTCTTTAAACTATCAGCTGACGGAGAGAGTTGGCAATTACCTTCAGAAAGCCTGCTATTTATTCTTTCCATATTTAATTTACTTATTGTTGGTACATTTTCATTCCTTTCATACCATATTCTCCCTCCAAAAAACCACATCTCTTTGGCTCCTTTTAAACCTACAAACTGAAAATAAAATAAATAACATAATATTAGGAATCAAAGAATGAAAACTATCTCTATTAATATAAAATAGTAATCATGTTTTTAATAGTAACAAAAATTTTGAAAATAATGCATAGAATACAATTATTGTATGACAATATATGGAAAAACTAGGAGAGGATTTATTTGTTTCTTTTTGTACCCTACACAGCTAACTTGAGGGGTAGGGGAAATAAGTACTATTTTGTGAACAATCAGAGCTTTTTCCTTAATTTGCCGGGGATGTAAAGCCTCCTAATATGTACATGCTCATTTTTTTGCTTATCAACCATTCTTATTAGGTTTTTCATGTTGATTATTTAACAGTCCTTTCCATTTTTCCTTGATTTTTTCCAAAAAATCAAGATGTTACCAACCAGTGGTAAAATAGTTGCGTATTTATATAAGTAACTATTTTCTGTATTTATTTTTTTCTAATGAAATTCTGATAAAGATATGCCCCTAACTGTAATTATTATAACTTGATCAGACAAAACCTTGAATAAAAACTATTCTTTCTATACATTTACCTTGAGAGTTACTTGACTAAGTTTGATATTTTCAAGAAGACATGAGAAAGCCATGGTACCATCTACCTCTTCAATCAGCTCCCCAATCACTGTTTTTATATACTCACCAAATAGCCCATAAACTTCTACCAAATTTGCCTACAAATTAAACAATGCAATTATTATTCAAGTTTACAGTCATTACACAGGTCAATGATTCCTCAAAAGAATTATTGAGAGGTTTGGAATTATTAAGATTGACTGTATATACAATTATGGCCCATAGTTTTCTTTGTAACCATGTATTCATAAAAAAATATGAATAACTTAAATACAGTTAGTAAAAAATACTGAAATTTTCCTACCACCCATTTCCAAAAAAATTATTTAGTATGGAGACCAAAAAGCATTTGTTTCCATACTAATTATCTTGTTCGGATTTACAAAGAGATCAGATACTTAGAAGGAATGCACTGCATAGAAGAATAGATATTATCAGTTCTGACAAACCTCTGTGGGGGGAAAAATTCTATTGACCCACCATATTGGATTAGGTTCTAGTACCAATAGAATCACTTCCCACACAGGTTTTTCAAACCATTAATAAGGCTGACTTAGTGTCAGTACTAATTTTTTTTATTTTTTTTTAAACACAACGAAGAAAAATTAATCTAGGTCCTAAACACATAACATGGATAGGATAATTCAAGCCGAATCACAGTTTTAGATTTTTCATTTAAACCTATTGTAGTAGTATAAGTACTAGTACTAATAGAATAAGTAAAAATTGGATAAATACTACTTTTCTTACAAAAAAAGATATCGTTTTATTACTACATTAGATGTGTTTTAAATATACAGGAGGTGTCTACAGGAAAATGTTCACTATTGAAAATCTTGCAATAATTTAATTTAGTTTTATAAAAACACAATTTTTACATAAGTAGAATTTTTAGTAAAACAATAGTGATGAACTCCAGTAGGCATTAGGTAATCTTATAAATATTAATTTTCTTTTAATACACTTGATCATGACGCAAGTTGACTAAGAAAATATCTCCTGTCATTCCAACTTTTGTTAACATTTCTACTGATAAAAATTAAATGTGCATGCAGCACATTCTAGTAGAGAATAGATTAACTAATTTGTTTTCATATGAATAGAGAGATAACGGGAGCTGGCAGATTATTCCTGTCTTTACATATTTTTAGTTTTCCTATCATTTTTTACATTGTTTTTTATATTTAATAAATATTTAAATAAAATTTAAATATTTTCTACCTCAGATATAATATGAATTTTTCTGAAATTAAGTTCATTGTTCCTTGAACTTAAATCAATAGTAAGAGATTCATCACAGTTCATAGGTTGAGAAAGAAAAACACAAGATTCTGGTACAATTGTTTCACAGGCATCAACTTCATCTTCTCCACTAGAAAAATAGGCATACAATAAAGTATTAGAATTTTCCTTCTTTTCGTTAAAATAATAAAACGTGTCTAAAAATTACATTAAGTTATATTCAACAGCTTTACTTTCTGAATTGTAGAAACAAGCAAATAAAGGTGGAGGATGGGGAGATGGTGGGAGGATTTGGCAATAGATAGGGAAGAAAAAATCACTTATATATCGATGGACAATATAAAGTAAATACACATGGAGTAATACACATATATATATATGGACAATATATATAGAGTAATACACATGGTATAATCAATTGACAGCTTGGGAAAATAATGCAAGGGAGCCAATTTAGTCCTGGGTGTTAAACGACACCGTCAATTTCATATTAGGCCATTTCATTAGTTCCTCAACAATATTTTCCCACCCTGTCAAGTGATATAACTGTGAGCATCAGACACAAAGCTCCTGGGATGAGTGGAAAGAGTTAATTATTTGGAAAGTGAAATTTATAAAAAAGCTTTTAATCTTATGCTAACTCAAGCCTTAAAGAGCTTTATTGTTTCATTCGTTCATTGCTATATTCATGTCAAATCATTGTAAATCACATATATCAACATTAGGTCCAGACAAAAAATATATGGTTCTAATATTCAAAATAAAAATGGTCCATATGGATGGATAAATTATTCCAGCAATTATTCTTATTAATTTCTTTTGCTTCAATAATATCTTGGTAGTGGCTGCAAGTCCCCAGAGGATGATCCCATAACTCATTACGCTTTTAAACAGAGAGTGGTAGGCTGACTTCAGGTAAGTATTTTCTAAGTATTTTTTAGTGTTTTAATTACATATATTTTTTATGCTAACTTCTTACTTAGTGTTTTAATATGACTTTTCCAACTGAGTTTATTATCAATAATGAAACCAAGAAATTTAATTTCTGAGTATGGTTCATCAGTGCGGAGTGAGAAAGTCATAAAATGGGTTTTCTCCTCATTAAGAGAGAATCCATTTATCTCAAACCAATGTTCAGCTGATTTTAACTCCAAAGTTAGAGAACTAGCAGCATTTTCTTTAATTTTATGCTGAGTCATAAAATTAGCATCATCAGCATAAATCACTTTTTTTGTTTTACTGCAATTAAAGTTTGATTTTTCACTTATTATTGTTTCATTAACCATATTACTAATATTTTCTTTTCTTTTCTTTTCCAGGTATGCAGGGAGGTCATTCAAGTCCAATATGAGGAGGATAGGACCAGAATGGGAGCCTTGAGTTACACCTGTCGCCAGTGGTTGCAGCTGTGATACTTTATCCTGACTCTTTGCTCTCTCCCGCTGAGATATCTCTCTAAAATTGACCCAGCTGTGACCAGCTTCTCTTTCCTCCTTGGTTAATCAGACCCGCATTTAACTCACCTCCTCCTTCTTTTATTTTATATTTCTTTATTTTATATGTATACATCATAATCATAACATTTTATAATTTAAGTTATTTTGAGCATGATACATCACAAGAACGGGATAGTATTAATTGGGTTGGAATTATTCATACACTTAGAGTATGTAATAGATGATCTTATTATACTTCCTGTTCAATAGACTGTGTGAACATAAGCAAAATATTGTGATATTCTGATACACCATTGTGTTCATGGCTTTATATGCAGTGGAGGTATGGCGAATAGAGTTAACAAGAGACTTTATTAATGTATTTTGGTCTTTTGACTTGACTGCAAATGTCAAAAGAAAAAAAATTGGTTGCCAGGGCCAAGATGATAAAATTTATAAGGTGATTCAATTGGAGTCCGGAATGGACATCATTGCAGGAATAAATAGTAAAATTTCAATGTTGACAGCCTATACTGATTCCTGCAATGACTTTGCACATCTTTCATAAAAACGTCAGGTTAAAACCTCCAAATGAGTTTGGTTTGTTTAAATCCAATTGAATCACCTCATAAATTTCTAACATCTTCCACCAGGGCTACTTTTAGCAACTATTGTAATAGTCATGTTGCCTGTCATTGAAAAAGGTTACTTTGTGTGCCAAAAAAATTAGTACAAAACAATAATAAAAACATTTATTTATTTTTTGGCCTTACATGAAGGGTTTGTTCATAAAATATGAAATTTGTCAATCATCTATTAAACACAGAGTGGCAACCATTTTTAAAACATCAAAAAAACTATTATTCCTTAAAATCAATTTTATGAAAATCGCATTAGTTTTGTTCGGGGTCAGTTCAATTGTTATTCTATAAAACAAGTGATCCCACTCCCTTAAAATACTAGTGCGAATTTGCAAAAACAATTAATAAAGTTTTTCTCGATATTCATACAATAAATGGCTGACCGACTGTAAAATGACAGGGTGCCGAAATATTTTGTAAACACATGTGAAGCGTAATTTAGTAAATAATCTAATCGCGATGATTAAAAACACTGGTAAACAAGGAATTAAAAACAACATAACCTTCATCATGACAGGCAACAAGACATTTTCATAACCTCACCCGATTATAATAGTCGCTAAAGTAGCCCTAGTTTTCTTCGTTTGACATTTTTCAATATATCGCAAGCCCGAAATACGTAAAATCACTTGTTATTCTATTCCACTATAGTTTGTATCCATGAATAAGAGAAAGTTAACAAACCAAAATTTTTAAACTTTTACATGCAAGTGTGTAGATTCACTTATTTTTTTAAGACTTCAGATAATTTAATAAAATCTGGTCAAAATTTTGAAAAACACCAGCTACATAATAATCCATGGTCCATCAGTGAATGATCAGATTTACCTAATTATTATTTATTATAATTAAAAACATACCAGATAATTACAATTGCTAGAGCAGTTGTTAATAATCAACTGCTATAAACTGAAAACAATACAAATAAATAAAAATAATAGTGACATACTTATTGAACTGCACGATTGTAAATGCGTCTTTGACTTCATTCTTCAATTCTGACCACGAACATTTTATGGATAAACTGTTGAAATCGTCATCACTCGATTTACTGTCCACTTCCATAATTTATTCCGATTTAAAATTGCTTTCACTATACTATTCCACAGTACTTTTAAAGAAGTCGGAAAATGAAATAAGAATTCACAGGACAGAGAGGAGAAAATGTTTTGACATGATGCCGAAATAAACAAAACAGCTGGAAATGTAACTGTCGACAGCTAGTTGTGTAGAGTGTATTGTACTGTGTGTATTAAGTAATTAACATACTTTAAAATCTGCAGGCGTTCCATAAACACATAATTTGTATTGCGGTAAATATTAAATAATTGATTTTCACTTTTCCTCGTTTATACCGTTGGTAGGAAAAGTATTGTGTTCGCAAAAAATCCGAAACCGTGTTTCTTAGGCCTTCTAAGTGGTTTTAACAAAGTTTTCTATCTGTATGAGTGTGTCTGTTATCATCGTAGCTCCCAGTGTGTTTATGGTAGAGAATTGAAACTTTGTACAAAAATCAGTCTATAGGTGAAGTTGTGCTATCCGGAAAATATTTTTTACCACGTCATTAACCCGCAATAATGACTTAGTAAAAATTTTGAAAAATTATAAAACGCGGAAAAATTTGCGATCGGATTGAAATTTGGCACACAAGTCCAACATGTGTGCCATGTTCCATCTCATTATAAACATTTGTTTAATTTTTATGGAATGACTTGTGTACGTTTTTTATAAAATTGTATAAAAAAATTGGATTAAATCAGGAATTAATCCAATTGAGTTGAAATTTTGTACAAGTGCACTCCTTTAGTTACACCTAGAGTGCCTGTATAATCAGTGCCTGATTATACAGGCACTCTAGTTACACCTTAAGGTGTAACTCGAGGTGTTCCTCGAGGCAATTTTTTGGGACCATTCATACATTCTTTATATACCCACGATATCTCAGATCACCCATCTACAATCCTTGGAACCTTTGCCAAAGACGAAGGTATTATCCTTTCAGTGCACGAAAACCTCATAATGGATTCTGTTATCTGAAAAAACTACATCCTCTTTTTAGAGCCTTGGTTGAGGAAATAATAATTATATTCTAAAAGGAGGAGGATTAAAAATCATCGAAAAGAAAAGTGTTCATTTAACTTTTGTTCTTCGTATTGATACTTGTCCTTCAGTCACCCTCAATCAAGTTCTCTGCCCGACATCTTTGGACTTAACCTTGACTGGCGATTGAATTGGCTGCTACAGACTAAAATTTTTGTATTATAATTATTGTTAAGCATGACCATTGTTAAGCTCTTATTAGAATATTTTTGTACAAGAGTTACTGGCTATTGTCTTTTTCTTGTTATTGTTAAATAAAAAAAAAATAAATAAATAAAATTAAACGTACTGACTTTATATGACGATACAAGTTCCTGTTGCGTCTTTTAGACCATAGGTCAAAATTATAACTGAGCAACAAGCTTCGAATTTACAATGCTGTCTAGATAGACAATGTTGGACTTGAAGTGTGGGGTAGCACCAAGCCTTCATTCAAAAATCCTAAGAAAAATCCCCAATGCTTAGTTTTTACTTTGATGACTTCACAATCCATAACGACTCTCTAAATCCCGTGTTGTTGTTTATTTAGAATTTATTATGAGGACTCCAATTTTATATCAGATATTTTAGATTCGATTTTGTTTTGATGATTGGTGAAATTGTATGTATTGTATTGTATCCAAATCCCGTCATCAAATATTCGATGAATCCCTTATTAATTATCCTAATCTTTTCCTCTGAAACCCTTCCGGACAATCCTGTCAAACGTCGGAGGCGGCAGTATATAATCACTCCCTTAAATTAATAAGTCATCCCCCACTACCAGAAAATAAGTCTAGAGGCTATAAAACGCCTCTTCTTGAGTCCTTAGCTGTTAGAGAGTGCAGGCTCTTTAAGTTTTGTTGCTATTAAAGCTCTCTATCTTATATTTCATTTTATATATTTAGTATTATTTATATATATATATATATATATATATATATATATATATATATATATATATATATATATATATATATATTATATATATATACATTCTCTTTATTTATATTCATTTACTACTACATTTTTACCACATTTAATTACTCCCGCTTGAGTGCAATTACTGGATTGTTTCTCTGTCAAGCCACTAAAACTATTTAACTCTAATACTTGTATGAATCATAATTGTTGTTGTATTGATTAATAAAAATGTGTAAAAAAATATGAGAAAGGTAAATTTGAAAAAGTGATTAAATTGAATAAATTTGGGAATTCTATTATAAAAATATTTATTTAGTATTATTATACATCATTCTTGGGCATATTTAAAATATTTTTGATCCATGTTGCATGGAAATAAATATCAGTGAAAACAGCGTAGACGTTTTGATTTTGCTCCTTAACGCTTACAACGCCGTAGGCGTAATGAATACCATTGTGGGTCCATGTTATACCTCCTCCTGAATCGCCTTTCTGGGTTCCAGAACCTAAATAAACATTTACAGTGTCAATTACACAATTTTTTAATGGGCGCGGCCATGTCTAGCGTACTCTATAGGTCTCTATCACACCATCCTTAACAGAAATTATCTAGAGCCTGTTTTCATTTTCTTGAAATCACTCATTGAGGGTCGTTAAAATATTTAACATTTATATTAACCAAAATATCTTAATATTAACTCGTATTTCAAAGTCTTATGACATTAGCATAATTTGTTTTGAAACTAATTGATTCATCATAATTCAAAGGCACTTATAGAAGTCCTAAACTTTAAATTTGGTATATAGTTAATTTGATTGTGAAATCAATTACTCACAAACAAAACTAAACATGTCTAGTCCCTTCAGCCTAATATGCACTACTTAAGTTGATAGTTAGTCTAAAGTTTTATTTTCGAGTATACATTTTTAGTGAATTTTCTTTGAGAGGGCTCGTGTGGCGGGAGGGGGCGCCAGAGAATGAGTGCAAAATCCATTTTAGAGGTCACTAATAACGAAATAATACGTTTATCGAAACTTTGATCGTTTTAAGTGATAGGTTACTTAAAGTTTTAGGTTACTTCAAGTAACCTATATACTTTAGAGGTCATTTTCTATGTTTTTGGGGTGCGTAAACGAACAAAACCGGTCCATAGTCCATAGTCGATGCGACTGCCATAAGACCAAAAAATTTTTGGTTCTAATACAAACATATCTATCTATCTATCTATATAAATAAAATTCAAATGTCGCTACCAATGTTCCCTCTAAACTCGAGAACGACTGGACGAATTTTCACGAAAGTTTTTTACAAAATTAATCCACAGTGATGGGAAGGTTTGAGCCGAGTCTTAAGATGATTAGGGGCATCTAAGTGGTCTACAGGGGCATCGAAATATTTAAAAATCATAGCCTTTTTGGAGAGCATAAAATCATGCATGTCTAGAGCTATTCTTTTAGAGCAGTACATTTACAATATTTTGATGCTAAAAATTTTGATTTTAGAGCTATAATAAGCGTTTTACGGGCAGTAAATAACTTTGAATAAAGTAATGAATATAACTGACAATGGCCTAGGACTTTTAGTCTATAAAATTATGTCTATAAGTAAATAACGAACAGGAAATAATAATTGTACAAGTCTCAAAATCTTTAGGTGTAGTTAAAATAACTTTAAAGGACTTCAGATTTTTTTTTGTAAATTTTATCATTTTACTGACTTTCGTGATTCCGTGAAAACACGGATTTCCAGTGATTTTGTTAAAACTTGGTATAAAGACTAATTTGTATATGCACTAATTTACAGGCTATGTAGTGCTATAAGCAGACAAATGGAAATAGTTGTGCACAGGGGCATAAATTATTAGTTTACTTAATTTTGATTACATTTAGTATAAAGACTATTTAGAGGGTGCACTGATTTACTGGCTATGTAGTACTATAAGCAGATAATAGAAAATTGTGGTGCACAGGGGCATAAGTTATTAGTTTACTTGATTTTGATTAGATTTTGTATATTATATTTAGAGGGTGGACTGATTTACTGGTTCTGTAGTACAATAAGCAGATAATAGAAAATTGTGGTGGACAGGGGCATAAGTTATTAGTTTACTTGATTTTGATTAGATTTAGTATAGTATATTTAGAGGGTGAACTGATTTACTGGCTATGTAGTACTATAAGCAGATAAAAGAAAATTGTGGTGGACAGGGGCATAAGTTATTAGTTTACTTGATTTTGATTAGATTTAGTATAGTATATTTATAGGGTGGACTGATTTACTGGCTTTGTAGTACTATAAGCAGATAAAAGAAAATTGTGGTGGACAGGGGCATAAGTTATTAGCTTACTTGATTTTGATTAGATTTAGTATAGTATATTATAGGGTGGACTGATTTACTGGCTTTGTAGTACTATAAGCAGATAAAAGAAAATTGTGGTGGACAGGGGCATAAGTTATTAGCTTACTTGATTTTGATTAGATTTAGTATAGTATATTTATAGGGTGGACTGATTTACTGGCTTTGTAGTACTATAAGCAGATAAAAGAAAATTGTGGTGGACAGGGGCATAAGTTATTAGTTTACTTGATTTTGATTAGATTTAGTATAGTATATTTATAGGGTGGACTGATTTACTGGCTTTGTAGTACTATAAGCAGATAAAAGAAAATTGTGGCGGACAGGGGCATAAGTTATTAGTTTTACTTGATTTTGATTAGATTTAGTATAGTATATTTATAGGGTGGACTGATTTACTGGCTTTGTAGTACTAAGCAGATAAAAAAAAAATTGTATAAAAAAATATTTACTTCTTTAACGCCCGTGCGAAGCACGGGTATCCCTGCTAGTTAAATAATAAAACCATATGCCGATGATCTACTAATACCTTACCGTTTTGATAAAGGGCACAGAATTTGTCGTTGTTGAGGTATCGCTCGAAGTTTATCTTTTGAAACCTCATTCTACAATCTTCTAAACTTAAATAATCCATTTTAGCTTCATGTAGAATATCGCTTGAACCTGCTTCGTCCGGGTCTAGCCTTCCCCATCCAGTTACCTAAAAGTATATTTGTGTAAAAGAAGAACTAAGGTGAGCGTTAATGGAGTTAATCTAATAAAAGAGGAAGAAGTCTCTCCACAAAAATATATTTCTTTATAGCAAAGCACTTTTAACCTAACAAGAGGTCATCATCAATGCTAGCCGTTGAATAAAGAAGAGGGTGATAGATGAGTCTTACATAAAGATCAGATAGCAAAGGTAGAGTCTATCTTTGATATCTAATCTGTAAGACTCATTTCTCACGCTCTTCTTTATTCAACGGCTAGCACTAATGATGACTTCTTGTTAGGTTGAAAGCGCTTTGCTATAAAGAAATATATTTTTGTGGAGAGATTTCTTCCTCTTTTATTATATTTGTATAGTTTTTATATAAAGAGATTAACTACTAAAGGGAGGTTACAACTGCTCTTATCATAGCCTAGTACTACAACGGTACATTGGTGACCTAATTTTTTATTTTAATTATGATTTCACGTTAATGTTACATTATTCGTCGACTATATTTAATGTGATGTCAATGGAAACGTTTCAAGTTTACAGGTTGCATTTTATATTTGTGCCTTGGTAGGGAATTTAGAGGGGAATTTAGGGTATCTAGTACCTGTAAAATAGGTAATGGAAATTGCCAAGCAATCTGACACTTTGTCACTGTCAACTCGATGTATACTCTCCCTCTAGAAGTATGTCCCTCTGTTTTTATAAGATGAAATTCTTTGAGGTTGCTCATCCATTTTTGTTTATACCTTTAAAATCTCGTATAAATGCATATTTATACGATTTTTTCGTATAAATAAACATTTATTTATTATTATTATATATTATTATTATATAAATAAACATCGTCTCGTTTCACCAAGTTCCACCTTGGTTAAATTTTATACGCTTCCTCAACTGTAGTGCAAGCGACTTGGTGCTACAAAATAGTCAAAAGAGCCTTAAAAGGGTCTATAAGCCTCGTTTAATTCAAGAAAAGACACCAAACCTTAAGGATTGGTTCTTATTTGTAATCTTCTTTATTTGTTAACTTCGATTTTTATAAACCATATAAAAAGTTAATTAATTAAAACATACGTGACCAGGTTTGTTAGAAGGAATACCACCAGCAAAATTATCTAAGTCCAGACACACAGGCATAACATAGTCCGAGAGTTCTACGTCATGCTTTAAAATTAATATAGCTATGTCTCCAGCATGGCTTGTTTTGGCACCGTTATAGTGCAGACCGGGAATTACTTCTTTCACCTGGGAAAATATTATAAGAATTTTTACTAATTATCTGATCATGCGTAGTAGATCCAATTCTAAACGATTATTAGAGGTTCAACAATATTTTATTCATCAAATCTGAATGAAGGAATCACAAATCCTCTTTTAACAAAAAATATTTTTTTATAGTTGGCTTAAAAATATTGAATCCGTTGGAAAGCTAAGACTATTTTCTATAAGTCTACAAGTTTAATTTTGCTAACTAATTTAAAAAGTAATAAATAATTAAAAGTTTTTAATATAATAAATAAAAATACTTCATAACTTGTGATTTGCTGATGTCAACTAAGAAACCAATTAAAGAACCTCAAGTTGTAAGGATTATTACTGAGATACGATATGGTATAACTTGTAAAACGACTGTTTAAGCTATAACTCAATGCTTTTGTTATTTTCTGCTCTTTGTGTATTTAAAAAACTGAAAAAAATGCTGGTTGAAATCCCTGTATTTAATAAAGAAAAACTTCAGCATAAGTTGTCGATCATGTGAACATGTGCGGTATAATAGCTAAGTTAAGCTTCAGTTTCGGTTTAATAGTTAAAAAACAGTGAATCTGTTCATCTGTTTGACGAATAGTAATTCATGTTACTTACAAATCTGGCATCATAAAGACCTTGTATTTAGGAGTTTGGTTGCTGCGCTAGCCAAAGCAACTGTCTTCATGAATCTAGCGCTATAAATTAGTAAATACAAATCTAAACAGTAATTAATTAATACGTACACAAAGCGGATCGTATTCCGTACCCTAATAATTACGGTTAAATAATACGGGGTTTAGCAACTATCCGGAGGTAAGGTAAACTAGTCCCATCCGCTATACTAAGGTAAATGCAATCCAAACCTCTGCACAAAGGCTGTAAAAACATTGAGAGGCGATAGTATATATTTGAGGTATGACCTTTACAGCGAACTATTATTTTATTCTATATTTTTTCTTTAAATTATTTTAGTAACTTAATTATTATTGTGCAAAATAATCACAAATTTTAATTTTCTTTAACTTCCTTAAAACCTTTGTTTTTTACTACGGATGGGTGACCGGAATTAAAGAAATGTATTTACTATTTGAGGACGAGCGAAGCGAGTCTGAAGACGTGTTGCAGTATAAACTTAATGACTTGTACATTCTGAGGACAAACGAAGCGAGTCCAAAACAAGGAGGATAGGAGCGTAGCGAATTCGATGTTATGAGAAAAGTTCTGAGGTACCCGATTATTTTTTATATTCTTACGGGCACAAGTAAAACAACACGAAGGGTTTTTATACTTAATATTTTAACAGTTTTCCTTTTATTCTTATCTGTTCGTATAATTACGCGTTTGTAGCCTTTTGTTGTAAAAATCTAGTTTCATTGAAACTCGCGGAATTTTTTGAAAGGAATGGGTGAATGCGATATGATCACCTGTTAAATTGATTCATGAATGATAATTAGTCATGACTGTCAGCGGTCTTCATAAATCCTTAAAAACTTGCTTTTAAGTCTAAGCTTTTACTTATGAAACAAATCGTTGAAGAGGAAAATAAACTTCTAATATTTAATTACATGTATATGTATGCACCATTTTGCTTAGTTCTGAATTTTAATTAATTAATAAATAACTTACACCAATCTTTTGTTCGAAGTGATCTTTCCTTAACCAACTGCTATGGTATTTGCCAAGAGCCACAGCTAGTTCATTAGGGTTTTTCTTTTTATTTTTCGGGTCCCAAATGCAATGAGCAGCTGAAAATTGAAGTGACAAGGCGGTATAGGATCGCTTAAAGGGAAATTACGTTTTCAATAAGTAGAAACTTCAATGAAGATTTAAACAAATAATAATAATAATGCCCCTTTAAAGCCTGGCGGTCCATCCAACGGGGACCGCAAGGCTATCTCCGTTTAGGTTTGTCCCCCGGTTTGTCCGGGGGGAGGGATAAACCCTGTAGGAACCACCTTAGGTGGTAGAGACAACTAATACGCTCAAAGTGTAATCTAAAGTGGCCTTTAATTTATTTGAACAATAATCTTACATTAACTGAGAGATATAAGATAATGTAACCTAGGGATGTGTCGCCCAGACCTCCTCGGTGTCCAAGGTAGTGTGATGTCAAAGGTACCTTAGACAACACGGAGGTCTGGACTACAAATAATCACTGACCTTTGATATGTGAAAAGCCAATTTTTTCTAATTTTTTTTATAGATATCGTATTTAAATGTTATTAGTATTAGTGTGCTTCTTATTTTTAAGTGTCTTTTATCAAATGATTAAAAGTAGAATACGTCAAGACTTTCAAAACTGAACATGATCAATACAAAATTATTTTTACCTGTGAGTACTTTATTAGCGTCTATTAAAGATCCTCCGCACTGATACTCGTAGTCAATGTCGTCATTTGATTTTTTCCAGTATAACGCTGTGTGCCAAGGATATTTAGCATATTTCAAAGCAACTCCATTTGATATTAAAGTTACCCCTGAAGCACTGTATTCGTTTCCACAAACTGTTAGACAGGGAAATTATGTATTGTCAAAAGTTGAATTCATGATTTTAGTACAGTAGTTAAAAATAGCGGTAAACAACATGCGGACTAATAAATATTAATAATGTCGTAATTTGAATGTTTCTAGTACATAATTAGTGCTCTATTTTTGTAGCAACAAAAATAGAGCACAAAGAGCAATAGAGCATAAAGTATTAGTATTACAAGTATAGTAGAAAACTTATTATTCAAATTAGATCTTGTGCTAATTAATGTACTGGTAACTTTAAGCTTGAAAATTATCTTTGCTTAAACGTTTCAAAGATAAAACAAGAGGCCTTCAGCCTTTGGTCACTACGCGAAGTCGGCGCTCATGTTTGTTTAAGAGGCATACTGCTACAATATAAGCGAATATTCATATGAATTAGGCAAAAACGTGATTGGCCTACATTATGTTATACGTGTCAATTGGTAAAACCGTAACTAATGCTGATAATAAATTTTTACTTCATGCATGTGTTAACCTTCATACTTATAAGTACTTATAAAGTTTCATCACCATCAGACAATTGTTTGTAGTTTAAAGAGTTTTTGAAATTTTCGATGAGTATTCATTATGGGTTTATGACGTCGCACATATTTCATATACAATAGGTTTCGGGAAATTAATAAGTTCGATTTCTGTACCAAGCTTCATTGCGAGCCAACAAGTTTGAATGTTATCGTGTCCCAAAGAAACGTATATGGGAACAAAATCTCGTACATACATAAATTCATATGCATACATACATACATATAATATATATATATATATATATATATATATATATATATATATATATATATACATATACCTCAAAAATATATATATATATATATATACATATACCTCAAAAATATTTATATATATATATATATATATAATATATATATATATATACCTCAAAAAATTTATAGATTCTTGATCTATAAGTCCCTCTCCCTGAATAATACTTTCTCCACTCCCCTCTTCCATGACCCGACGAAACCCCAAACCATCTTTCTTACCTATAGGTTTAAAATCTATTGCTTACATGACTTATAATATTATTATTACTTTTATGCTTATATTATTTTTGTTTTATTTTTATTTCTTTTGGGGCACTTCATGGGACGGAATAAAAGTTCAAGATTTACTTTATCAAGAATACTTTACCTTTATTAAAATTCACAAAGCATATTCAAGTTTTAAAGAATACATATAGTGTAATTACTATACAGTCAGAAAATCTTAAATTTTGTATTCCATCCCAACGAGTATTCAAAAAGAAATAAAACATAAAACAATGGGGGACTAATAGGATGGTTCTTTACTGTCTTTATAACCCACACCCAACCTACAATACATCATTTCTATGTATTGCAAAAAGATGATCATTGTAAATAATTATATAATATAAAGTTTCAGTGTATTTGTGAAAATTTGGTAATATTCTAAATATCACTGTCCCTGTTAAACTTTTTATTAGCCATATAGAATAGACAGTAAAGTCTAATGTTTAATTTTACTAACCTGGAATACACTCTGTAATGACATGAGCCAAATCTCCGTCACTTCTACATTTCGTTTTCTTCGCAAAATTGACTCCTGGTTCTTTTTTGTATTGCAGTTGGCACTGGATGTTGACGATAGTCTCCGGTTTCAACGGTTTATCGCATCTTACATCGTTTCCTTGGTAAGTACAAGTAAATCTCAACGATTTTGACAGTAATGGTTTGCATAGTGCTAAAACAGTTTAAATTAATTAAGGTAGTAGTAAAGATATTTTTTGAACGTCTTGCTTGAACTATGTAGTGTCTTCAGTTACAAGACACTTAGTGTCTTGTAGTTCACTACGTTGTGTACTACTAGAATACTTGGTGGTTTTTTAAATTTTCATGTTTTGCTTATTGTGTTTTAAGCAAGGGAATTTACGATATTATGGGAGTTTTTTTCTGGTTTTGTCGGCCCAGAAGTCAAACATTTGTTATTATTACTAAGTGGGATGGGAGTCGAGGATAAACTCTATTTCCACTACGACCAAAGGTCTATTGTACAGTCCCCTCAATTAGTCCTGGACCGAAGAATCCTTTTCCCCGGACAAGGTCCAGGATCTTATTAACCTAACCATACATTCATTGGTATATCTAGAGTCGAACTTGATAACGTGCTGCTACCAAAGTTGAAGAAGTACGTGAGTGGCGGTTTCGGTGTGTGGCTGATTCACAAAGCGTACACTCTTGGTTATCTTTATAGATACCGATGGTATAAGTGCCAGTGGCTAATTGATACTCCAGTTATTGTCTTGGTGAAGTCCGTCCTGCTTAAGCTGAGAAAATTCTCAGTAAGCTTGGGATTTGGCCTAGTCAAACATTCGCGTTACATATGCTTCTAAATATGCTTAATCTGCTAATTTTACTATAAAAGAATACAAAACGCCATCTCATTAGGTAATGATTTGAACTAACGTTTATGTTTTTAATCTATTTAAAACTAACAGCAAAGAAATCTCTCCTCGAAAAATATTCAATGAACAAATCGCTTTAAACCTAGCCTTGTATAAAGCTAAAGGCCAGGTCGTTATGTCGTGCGGTTTTTCAGGCACTGATGGTCTATGAGAGATTTTTTTATTGTCCTACATAACCAATAACTACACTGGTGTTCATTGTCGGACGTTCCATATGTGTATTCAGGATTTTAAGGAGTTTTAATAATAATAATTCAAAAGCACAGCGGACGTATAATGATAAGATAAAATTATTAGGAATAAAATAGGGGTCCTAATTATTAAGTGGACAATTAGAAGTAATTAAACATTTCAATCAGATTTGTAGTTCCCGATAAGTACACGTTCTTACTAGCAGACTTTTGGACAATCAGCGAAGTAGTAACATTTTAAAAATATATTAATTTTTACTTACGCAAACACTTATTTTCTTTTAATGAAGGGAACCAAGAACCTTCATCGCATATTATTCTTACTGACTGTAAAAAAAAAAATCAAATTAAAATGAAGAGAAAAGAAAAATCCAATATTGATTGAAATTAATGTATTTATTTTATCTTTATACTTCCAGAAACTAAGTTGTTATTTTTATGGTTCTGCTTCATCTTTTCGAAAGAACTTGTAGGAGTGGTCCTACTAGTTTGCGAGCCAATACCTACTTTCTTATCCTCTTTTAGTAAAATGTAATTATTAAAAATATTACAAAGGCTAGGTCGTGTAAACCCGGTTTCGTAAAATTAAGTGTCTTTAAAAAAGTTGAGCCCTTCTTCCACGACTTCTTAATTCTTTCCGGTCCTCCTCTCCCTTTACATAAAACTAAAACGGTTTAGTGCTTCACACTAAAATGCGGACTAATTTTAATATCACCTCGTCCCTTATCATAGAACTTGTAAGTTAAGGAAGAACTGGACAAGATTAGGTGAAAGTAAAATTTGCGCTTTTTTCAACTGATACGTACTGTTACATTAGGTCTTGAAAATCCTCGATTACTGGCACAGGTTATTTTATATCTGGATCTGTCGGGCACTCTAATAGAACTTTTGCAGCCGTTCTTTGTTCCACATTTGATCAACTCAAATTTTTCATTTAAACTTTCTGGTAAACTACAAGATGTTTCTTCATCCCTAAAATGATAAAATTGGAATTATAACTAGTAAAAGTTTTTAATACACGTCTCTTTAACATTAACATCCAATGCAAGTTTTTTTAGCAGTGGAGATCTAGAGAAATATGGGTTTAAACTGGTCGTCGATTGTGAGGCTTAACATAAGCCTCACATCCCTTATCATGCGATGCGTAAGATCGCATTTTACGTTAGAAAAAATATATTTTATTTTGCAAGGATTATCCTCTTTTGTCCTTCCTTTCTTTACTAATTCAAAAATATTTTAGAAAATTTGATAGCGAAATAATCAACATAGCTTACATGTATTCCTTTATGTATTTCTCTCATATACAACTAGAGGTAAAACTTACTATATCCTGTGTCAGAAAAATTATTTATCTCCTGTTAAAGGAAAAAAGAAACCCAGTTTCAAGGCTTTTTAAATCATTCGATTTGTCTTTGTCTCCTTTAATTTAGTTCCCGGTAGTTTTATGCTGAAAGGTTTAAGACCAAAATCAAGCGCCGATAGTTAAATATATTTAAATTACTTACCCAGCTTGAAGAGGAGTATAAATAGAAGAGCAGCGTTTTGGATCCTCATCCGAGTTATCCTTACAATTCTTCTTACCATCACAGACTTGATTCATTTTAAGACACATATTGTCTGAAGTACAGTTGAAATGTTTGTCTTGGTAGCATCTGCAAAAAAATTTCCATATTTTCCACAAATCATAAGTTAACAACCAATTTCATTCTTCCAGCACTTTTTGTTGACGCACCTACACTGAACTAGTCCTTATACACATCTTGAAAATGCTCTGTGTGATGAAGAGCGCAATATTGAATTATAACATCAATATGTTGAAATATAACATCTAAATTTTGTGTCTTAAGCGCCCAAGCACATAACTTATACTTATTATGGAGACGATAAAGTACCAATACGTTGACGTTTATTACAGCTTTATTTACACATGTAACTTTACTTCTCCTTCACATTGGACAGTCGTCCAACCAGTAGGAGCCGTACAAAAAAACATGAGATCTTACCAAAAACCGCTTGCGTGGAAAATAAAAATTCCCCGCCAAGTATTTGGTCTAAAAAAGTTGTGAAATCAACTTTTCTGTCCCGCCAAGTCATGAAACACGAATGACCGTCTCCAACCCGTCACTGGTACCACGCTATTCAGGGTATTAGTCTACGCTCCCTCTAAGTTTTAGTCTGTTTGGTTTATACTTTTCGTACCTATCAGTTTTTATCAGTTGATATGCAGTTTTTCTTATCCAATCTGTGTGTTTACTTATTTTAGTAGCAAGTCCAAATGCAGCTGATGGTATTTTAACACTGATTATCCCTCTTAGGTAATGTCTTCCGTCTTTATAAATAGTAACTGGACCACCATTATCTTCATCTCGAAGACTTAACCCTAGAAAAAAATTCTTATCAGTCCATTGATGATATGTTTTGAAGTGTAGAGTGATTTTAGTTAAGGTACAGGTAATTTTAAACAATACTATCGAAGTTTGGTAGTTAATTTTTCTTTAATGGCCGTAATTTTAAAAATACTTTTACGATAATTTTAAATTTAAGGTTTAAGGAAAAAGGAGAACGAAGTTGTAAAAATGAAACGTCTACTTTTTTATCAAATGTTTACGTTTAGTGTCTACAGATCATAGGCGGGGCTAGGGGGCTTAGGCCCCTGTTTTGAAATTAGCCCTCCAAAAATTATTTCGCCCTCATACAGTAAAAATGAACGAACATGAAATCTAACTTCATTGTTTAATAGTTATCTTATCTACCGTTAATAGATAATAGTTATTTAAGATCTAATAGTTATCTAGATAATAGTTATCTAAGATAATAGTTATCTTTATCTTAGTTTAATTATTTAACTTTAATTTAATAGAGTTAATTAACTAATTCATCGCCCTCTTCCTTATCTGTAGTTCTCTTTTGGTTTAGGCTTTTTTATTATCACGTTGAGCTAATAATCCAAAGGTTCATAGTTAGACAACTGGTTGATCCAAAGAGTTGGTACTTTTTACCTCGTATTTCTTTTGTGTAGGAACTTTTCTCTACCCTTTTTATCACCGAATCTTTTAAAAAAGTTATGCCAAAGTAGTCGGTAGGATGACGATCAGTGGAGGGGACAGGGAGGATACATACATACATACACACACATACATGTGTGTGTAGGCCAAGAATTTGATCTAAGATCACCTATGCTATATATTCCAAAAATAAAGGCCTTCGGACACTTGTTTCTTGTAAACAAGAGACTGACTAACTATTTTCGACGGAATAGGTCAAACGGCTGAGCTGGCTCGCTTAAAACGATACGCTTTAACACCTGAATGTGTACGTAGTAAATACTTAACTGAGAATCACATGCCAATAGCAGCAATGTGGTTAAAAATTAAAAACTATACCTTCTTCAAACGTAAGACAGATTTTGTCGTTAGTCAAAAACCTCTTGTTTACGGGGTCATAATGTTTTTGAATACATTCGCTCACTTCCATCATATTTGCGTTAGTTTGTTTTAGATGGCTCGAATACTGACCACCAATGCCCCAACCAGTTATCTAAAAACCAATATAACAAATCATTGTTTGCATTGATAAATTAACTCATAATAATCGTGATATTTACTTCTTCTATAATCTCATGTTTTAGACTCTGCTGGAACACGGAGTCCGGAAGCTAAGTGGTAGATCGCTCGTCTTTTGACCCGATGGTTCAATTCCAGCCGGGGGATATCCTTTATATAAGGTTATCCATTTTACATTCGTACATTCGGGAGGTCTTGAATTCAAGGCCAGCCAACCCAGCCAGGGTTTTACGTGTTTTCTTCAGCTGCTAATACGCAAATGCAGGGTTGGTTCCTGTTTCATCAAGACAAGTCTGGTTCTACGTTTCCGTTCTTTCCAGCTCATGAAAGTTGTTTCTAGCGGGCTGATGGAGATGAAGGTCGAAAGGTACACTGAGCCTGAGCCTATTCGTACACCGAGCTCTGAACTTAGCTTAAAATTCTCTTTCTTACTTACCGAAGATTTAATAATATCTGTAGGAAAAGAACTTGATCCCCAAATACAAATAGGTTTTACATATCTTGTAATTTGCACAATTTTATCCAGTTTTAAAATCGCTACATTTCGTATAAAACCTTTTGTGTCACCTTCGTATCGAGGTATAATTTCGATGTTATTGATCTAAAAAAAGAAAACATCCATATTATTTGTTAACAAAAAGAAAACTGCGTCTTAAAGCCTAACAATATAAATTTTGTTATGAGAAATATTCGACTTAAGCACTTTCCGCTGGCAACAACTTGAAGACTGTCTAATACTGTCAAGTGTGTCTCTTTCTGCCTTATACATGGAGTACGTTCAAACACACTTCTAAATCCGCGGATCGATTGAGGAAGATGCATAAATTTTAACCTATGGTTTTTTGTTTTGTTTTTTGTGTACAAGAAAAAATGTATTTCAAAGAAAAACAAAATGAAAATATTAAGTGTACAAATTTTTAAAACCAATTAAAAAAATTTAATATTTAAAAAAGTAAGTTTCGCGGCAAAAAGCTATCACGTCACTTGGGTTGTTGAGTTGATTGGTTCATTTCAAATCTCAAGGTCAATGCTAAAAGTAACAAATGTTCAAACCCCCTTTTTTAGTTATACTAGTTTTTATTGTATTCCGACTTATTTTTAAGCCTGCAATGCTCAAAATGATCATACAAACCTGAATCTAAAATGTTTTAGGCAAAGCCGTTCGGGTATCAATAAAAAAATTAAGTTTTACTTGATTGTTGTTTACCTTATGTTTCGTACAAATTATGATATTGCTTTGAATTGGGGTAAATAGTTAAATTTTATTAGTCTGCACTATCAAAAGATAGTGCAGACTAATAAAATTTTTTTACAAAAGTAAAAAAATCACATCAATAATTAATTTATTTATTTTTGTTTAAATTAAGTACGTACATTTATCATCTTACAGTTGGGAAGAGTGAATCCAATTTTAAGCAGTATTGGGCGTTGAGATTACTAAAACAAAAGCTCTATGAATGCCTTTTTTTTATTAAAGTTAGTACATATTAATTAAAAAATTACTATTTCCTCAAATTCAATGTAATAATTTTATAAACTTAACGAAAAGTAGGGTGAAAGTAGTATGTGCTCAAAACTTTTTAAAACACAAAATGACCACTAATATTTTCTTTTGATTATTTCAAATAGCATAAAAATGATTATAATATTGTTAAAATATTATAATTAAAAAGTTGAAATACATCGACAACACATAAATTATTGTTATCACATGTGATAAGAGATTTCCCGCCAGAACTTGAGTTTACTAAAAAAAACTGTGAAGCGGTATCGCAATAGATTAAAGCAGCTAGGGATCTGAAAATAAATGGTGCGTTAAGCAACAAATGATAACTACGAAAAGTTTCTAAATAAATCCGCTGAGGTGCGATACGGTCTCGCAATGAACAACACGCCCTAACAACAACAGTAATTTAATTTAACACTCCAAAAGATTTTCGCAAGTGCTATTATTCATTAAATTTAGTACACTTTTAAAAAATATGAAATATATTATAAAAATATATTTGGCAAACATGCATCTTCCTCATTAAATACGATACCTAAATACGGGAGTATTAACTGTATGAGGGAATCTAATCGGAGAAGCTAGAACTAGGGAGATGGAATCTAAATGGATCCTCTGATACGCAGTATGTACCTTCAGAGGCGATCGTATATAATGGATAACCTTCTCGTAGAACTTTTATTTCACTTAAATATTGCCGTTTTTCGTCAAATAACTTTTGAAATAGTTTTTTTTAGTTCAACTTTATTATTATGCAAAGAAATCACAATTTAATTAATTACATGTTTTGTTTTAAACTTCCTTATAACTAAAAATGAACCTTCACTATTTTTGCGGGATCAATAACAATAAACAAATAGTACGTTCACACACACTTTAGATCCGCGTATCGTATAGAGTACGATCTCTCAATACGGTAATTTAAGCTGTATGAACCATGCGGAGGGGATCCGATCGCATACGCTAGAACTAGGGAGATGGAATCTAAATGGATCCCCCGATACGCTGTCTTTTTGTGTGTGTACCTTTAGAGACGATCGTATTTAACGGATAACCTTCTCGTCGAACTTTTATTTCACTTTATTTCACTTCTATATAACCGTTTTTGATCAAATAACTTTTGGAATATTATTTTTTTTAGTGTAACTTTATTATTACGCAAAGAAATCACAATTTAATTAAATATATTTTTTGTTTTAAACTGCCTTATAACCAAAAGTGAAGGTTCACTATACAAGACGCCATGTTTTGGCGGGATCAGTTATCACTCGATCGACTAAACAAATACGCTGCAAGAACCGTGAAGTTAGTTGACCGTATTGTATACGTATTCTATACGATCCGCGGATCTAGAGTGTGTGTGAACGTACTAAAATACGGTGCAAGTATCGTATTAAATGCGTATGGAATACGATCAACTGTTAAATACGCTGTGTGTACGTAGTAATGGTTAAAGTTTAGTTTTAATTTATTGTAAGTATAGTTTACAATATATTTAGATTTTCGTGTCATTTTAGTGACTAGCAAATTTAGATTTACGGGTAAATTTACGTGTCATTTTAGTGACAAGAAAATGTAGAGTTACGAGTCATTTTAGTGACTGGCAAATTTAGATTTACGTGTCATTTTAGTGACAAGCAAATTTAGATTTTCGTCTAAATATACGTGTCATTTTAGTGACTAGCGAATTTAGATTTACGTGTAAATTTACGTGTCATTTTAGTGACAAGCAAATATAGATTTTCGTCTAAATTTACGTGTCATTTTAGTGACAAGCAAATTTATAGTTACTTGTAAATTTACGTGTCATTTTAGTAACAAGCAAATTTAGATTTTCGTCTAAATTTACGTGTCATTTTAGTGACTAGCAAATTTAGATTTACGTGTAAATTTACGTGTCATTTTAGTGACAAACAAATTTATAGTTACGTGTAAATTTACGTGTCATTTTAGTAACAAGCAAATTTAGATTTTCGTCTAAATTTACGTGTCATTTTAGTGACTAGCAAATTTAGATTTAGTTGTAAATTTACGTGTCATTTTAGTGACTAGAAAATTTAGATACACTTGTAAATTTTAATGCCTATAATGCGAAAACGTTCTCAAATACACTGTTATGCAATTTAGATTGCTAAAATTTTTGTCAATTTTATATTAGTGAATTCGAAATCGACTCGACTTATCCAAATTATGGTTCTCTCTCTTCTGCCTTTTTCTTGAGACTGAATAGCCTTGCAATGCAAGTTGTAAAAAATGGTCATCTTAAATTTATTTTATTTCAAAATCAGCACATCCATGTTTTGTCATTCCAAATACATATTTTTTATACGTACTTGAAATTTTTGTTGATATTTCTCATTTACAGTAAACTCTCTCTTAACTTTACCAGCTGCAACGTGTAAAACTGACGGAGTATATGGTTGAAATGTATCAGGATCATAAACACAGTTAGCCGCTAGAACAAAACAAATATTACGGAAATTGTTTTTCCGAAGAACATTAAATTTAATTAGACTTTTTATAACGAAATAAAATTTATTGAGACATGAATAAAATTAGTGGTGAAATCATCTCTAACTTCTCTTCATTAAACCTCCTGGTGTAGTAATGGAGGTGGGATCGGTTCAAATATAAGTAATTTCTCTTTTGTAGCACTTTTGATTGTATAGAACTCCCACATTTTAATAAAATAGGATATAAACTGTCAGCTTAAAGTTCTATAGGAAAACTATAGAACTTTAAGCTGACAGTTTATATCCTATTTTATTAAAACGGTTCAAATATATGAATAGTAAATTGAATAAATAAACCAAAGTCATTTACCTACATGTGACGACTATATTTGAGTATATCAGAGCTCCAGAACATATTAAAGTATAATGATTATTCAGTCTTAATTTAAATATGCCGACATGCCAGGGGTGTTGTCCTGTTTTTACGTCTTCTACACCATTAACTCTATGCTGGAAGTTTAATGATTGACCACAGTCTGAAACATCAATAATTATAATATAATAATAAGACATTACCATTGGTTCATAAAGATCAACATTCTTATTAAAGGTTTTGGTCTTCCGGTGTTGACCGCGTTGATGTACACGATCAACCTGATCATCCGACGTCTATAAAGATGTAGGACATCATGAAAAATTGTAACACAATACTCCATTTAGAGCATTAACTAAACTATCTAGTAACTTCTGCATGTATAGGTTATATGCTAAAAACATTACGCCGCAGTTTTACATACAATTGAGGGAAACGATTTTACACATACTGGGTCAGAGTGTTTTTCTCAATTGGACTACGGTCTGATAAATACGTTTTTAAGAAATTCCCTCTATCCTTTCTCTAATTTCTCCATCTAAAATTTGGTAAGTTGTAAGTAATAAACCATAGTAAGTTTATTGCCTTGACCATTCTAGGTTTAAAATCTTTAAAATCGTCCTCAACCATATCCTGATATGGCCTAAAAAATTTTGGACTGGTTAGTCAGACAATTCTTACAATATTCGGTTCTTTCAAGTATTAAATCTGCAAGTGAATCCTTGCAGAAAATCCCAAAACGTTTTGATATCAATAATTTGTTGAATTGGTATTTGAAAAGAAGACTGACCACATGCTGTAGGGGTTTCGTCAGATGAATCTGAGCACTGTGATGCTCCATTACACACATCCTCCACATCAATACACTTTCCATCTCCGCATTCATACTTCTCCCTGTAAAGAAATTTAATAAAACACAAAATTAAAATAGAACGGCTTAATTTTGTCCATTCCGGTTTCAAAAATTCTGGCGCGAAGGTCCGAATGTAAAGCGAATTCCATTTCTAACTTTAGGTTCCACTTTATGCTTTATAACTAGAGCAGTTAATCAATTATCAAGTACTACTCGTTACTCATTTTTTCTATATTTTTCAGGAAATGCGCATAATAATTCTGTTGATTTTACGAAACTATGCCTCTAAAATTGGCTGTGCTAATGGTGTGCTCATGCTCAGGTGGTGAAACATACCGATTTGTAGGCATTTAAAGTTGTCTGTATGTGTGAGTGTGTGTGTTATCATTGTAGCTCCCAGTGTATTTATGCTAAAGAGTTGAAACTTTGTACAAAACACAATACATTTCCTATATACCTATGGTATATATGAGGAAAAGTAAAAAATAACTTGCAGTATATCTTTCTTTTGAAGTTTAGATAGTTTTGATATCTTTTTATTTTCCCCATTCATTCAACCTTTCAAATATTAAAAGTATCTTTTAAGAAACACCTCTTTCGTGATTAAGGCCCGTATTCAGAATGATCAAAAGTTTCAAAAAAAATCTCTCCTAGGTTCTTCCTAGGTTGTTCCTAGGTTGATCCTAGGTTGTTCCTAGCTTCTTCCTAGCTTTAGTGTCCATTTTAGAACATTTTTAACCGTCCCTAGGGCTAGGAAGAGATCTCTCCTAGGTTTCTCCTAGCCTTTTCCTAACTTTGCACCTTAAATTCTAGGAAAAGGCTAGGAAAAAGCTAGGAACAACTAGAGTGCCTGTATAATCAGAGTGAAGACAACCGGGTACTCAAAAATGATTGGTCCATTTTCAAGGTCATTGGAACGCAAATTCGATTTGTCCGACATTTAATAATATAAACAGAAGAAGATGACGAAGAATGCATTGTAAAAAGTGTTTTAATAAAGTCCCTTATAATTTTATATGTCAAACGATATCATGTTTTTCTGTTTAATGTAACAATTTTATTAGTACAGTTTAATTGAAACAGACTAACTGTTTAATGTTGCTAAAAGAGACGAAAGCAAGTCCTGGCCTTTTTCCATTTTTAAGGCAAAATGAAGCTTAGATAACAAACAAACCGATTCATTCATTACATGGCGGCTTATGGAGAAATTTTCTCTTCTGTTAATTTTTTTTTAAATTCTTTCCTTGAAAAAATAAAAAATAGTAGTTAATTTCTTTACCGAAGATGTATATTTGTGATCTAGAATGTTGTACGCTCCCAATGAGCTATCAAGTTCAAGTTTTACATTCGTATTATTAAGTTACAAGTGTTGAAAGTTGGTGAAAAAAATGTGTTTGAAGGCTGTTTGTTTTCAGTTTTCAAATATAATTATTAGATCATTGGTATTAATTATATTGCACGCCCTTTTGGTTAATTCAAGGATTCATTGACATGTTTACACTATTTTTCTAGATACTCTTACATACATAACAAATTGTCAACGTCAATGGGTTCAAATCTTACATGTATCTACGAAATTAGTACAAATTGTTATTATACTCATCATCAAAGTTAATTTGCTTATAATAAAAGTATGTATATCAGCTTTGTGGGTGAAATATTAGTAACTTCAGTCTCTTCCATGCATTGCTGCAGTAGAATGAAATATCTTCTATTCATTTTTTTTATCATCTGGAGGACTTGTATGCTAGCTTTTTTAACTGATAAAGGATGCATTGACACCAGTTGAATTAACTATACATAAGTACTGCTGTGTTAGATGTCAATGCCATTTTCTTTAATTTATGTTCCAATTCTGCTTACAAGAGGATATAGTGGTATATAGAATCATCAAGTGACTTTATTCACCTACATTGGTTGTCGATACAACTTCAAATGTCAAAAGAAAAATTTTAGCCGCTAGGCTACTTTTAGTGACTATCCAATCGAGAGGAGGTTATGCCAATGTCATGTTGCCTGTCATTGATGAAGGTTACATTGTGTGACTGAACTTCGGACACAGATTTTTCTATAAACTTCACAACGATGCCCACGTCAAGAATATCAAGTTTCATCGAGGCATCAATTGCATACTACATGATGATATTCCATTAGGATTAAACTTGTAAAAATCTCTTTTATTGTTGATTTGAATTTTCATTTATTTACTTTCTGTATGACCAACACCAATAAGAAGTTTGTCATTATAGACACCTAGAGACAACCCTTAATCTATTATTTCTGACTAACTTTAGCAGACAAAAGCCTTAGTCAGACAATACTCCAGCACATAAATATGTGCCAAATATTAATTGGCACATATTCTTAATCTTTCATTATGAGCGGTCCACCTCTGTCAAGACGAACGCATTCAAATTTTAATAAAATATTTGATAAAAGTGTGTATGTATTTTGAAATTTCTGAATAGAAAGATGCCTCAATTATATCTGTGGTTACAGAGTTCTCAAAATATAAATGATGCGCAATATTCTTATAAATTTTAGCTCAAATGGCTGATGATCCAATTTAATGAAACTTCAATTCCAACTTGGCATGAAGTCGTAAATTGATAAATAATTTTCAACAAATTATGTTGAAAATTAAATGTTAAACCCCTTAAATGTGTAATTAACACATTTAAGGGGAGATGGCAGAGTTCTGTTTGCTACCTTGATAGTATCACTCACCGTTATAATCAGTAGACAGTGTGGGAAAATAATGTGAGGGAGCCAATGAGATCAGTCCTGTATGTTAAACATTGTCTCTAACTCTAATTTCCCATGCTGTTAACTAATTACAACCGTATGGCAATACTATAAACATATTGATTACAATATATATATCACACACCCCCCCCCCCTAAAGCCTTATATACAAAAAGATAGTTTGATGAAACTTATTAAATTTAGTTAGAGATCAATCTCCTTAATAAAAAATAAACGTATGAGTAGACATGTAATTTATGTTTAGAATTTGATAGTTAAGTTGGGTACATAATCACATTGTAATAATAATAATAATAGACTTTATTATAAATACATATGCATAAAGTAGAACAGAATTAAATGTCATAGCACACTTCTTCTAGTATTTAAGCTCTCTAGTAAGGCAGAGTCAACGAAAAAGGTAGGGATTCATTCTTCCTTTTTGGAAATAACAATGAATATTTACTTACATTAAAGTTACTATGGTATAAATCTTTATTTTATACAATAATTTATGTTAATGTATCATTTAATTCCTAATTTTATTCATAATATTGAATTAACAGGGGTTATTATCATTTATTTACACTTTTTTCTTTATGGTTTGTTATGAAAATACTAAAAGGGTGGGGATATTCTTCTTGTTTATCAGGGTTCTTCTCAATTCTTCTTAAGAAAAATAATCCAACATGCCTGACAATCTGAAAATGCGTTCCATTGTCTTCACTCTGATTATACAGGCACTCTAGGAACAACCTAGGAAGATCCAAGGTAGGTAGAGAGGTACCTTAAATCGTCCCTAGATTGTCTCTAGTCATTTTTTGTTCTATTTTAATAATTGTTTTTGAGCTTAAAATCCGTTTTGGGTAAACAAGAGTGGTTCAGGGCGAAAAATTTTTTGGTTGTCACCCCCTTATAAATTTTTGGGGTTCTGACCCCAAAAAGTCAATTTTTTTTTATTGCTCCAAACAACTTCTTTTGTCCTGAAACGGATTTTGAGGCAATAAAAAAAATTTTTTTTGGTCGTTCCCCCTATAAATTTTGGGGGTGCTGCCCCAAAAAAATCAAAAATTTGTTTTATTGCTCCAAACAAATTCTATTGACCTGAAACGGATTTTGAGCCATTAAAAAATTTTTTTTTTGGTTGGCTCCCCCTTATAAATTTTGGGGGTGTTGCCCCCAAAAATCAAAAATTTGTTTTATTGCTCCAAACAACTTCTTTGACCTGAAACGGATTTTGCACCAGTCAAAAATGTTTTTTTGGACGGGTCCCCTTATAAATTTTGTGGGTACCACCCCGGGAAAATTAAAAAAAAATAACCGGAATTTCATTTTATTAGTATCAAATGTTCAGAATATGACGCAAAGGTTTGCTCCAATATAATCTAAAGTTACTGTAAAAAATCACATATTGGTAATATGATGACCATACATACCAGACGATTAACGACATAATAATTGGGTATTCAAACTTCCAGTTGTCAACTTAGTGGGGTTGGTACGAATTTTATCGCGATAGCTCCATACGAAGCTGAGTTAATCAAAAAGTGATGTATTGGTGAAATGCACCAGTGCAGGGTGAAATGCACCACCCGGTATATCTTTGTGTAAATTGTGACGTCACAAAATACATATTGGCTCATATCAAAACAAAATGAAACAAAGGATCCTATTATTTATTTTTTGTGATCCTAAAGTGACCAATAGCATTGCTTCATTATGTAAACAAAGAAACGTTCTGCAACAAAACGTAACTTCCGTGACGTATTTATATTTGATATGGTCGATTATATACCCAAAGCAAATTTTTTACATTCCATTTACATTTTTTAATTTTTTGTTAAGCTATAACAAATGTTTTTCCCGAAGCAATAGGCTTATGAATACTATAAAAAATACACACAGTTCACGACGTAAAGAAAATCGTGATCTCTACGTTCACAACGTATGAACTCAGAGATGTTTAATGCTGATTTGATTAGAAAGATCAGCTAAGTAACAATCATAACGGGGATAGTAAGCATTGTTTACATTATGTTGGTAGAGTAAACATTATACTTATTGATGTATCTCCCATTAAAATGTGGGATTCAAAACTCTGCCTTAACGTGGTAGTGTTGTATATTCCCATCTAGAATGAAGTAGAGCTGTTAACTGTTTTGAAAATCCCCGTTTTGAGCGACCGCCTTCTTGATTGCTAACATTGCAATAAATGCTATCAAATATTATAAATGGAAAGTATCATAAACTTGATGAAACCTTATAGAAGATAAATAAAATAATACTAGTGCTGAGTATATTTTATTGAGTATATAATTATTACTGGAAAGTTCTAAACTAAACTAAATAATTACGGGTAAATTGGCTAACTTATAAAGGTAAACAAGACTGAAAAGTATATTATACATTTTGTTTGTTTTGTGTAGTTTTTAAACTGTTCACAATATCAACCGCTTTTAAAACGCCTAAAACGAACTAATTGCTACGTAAACTAATTTGACTTTACGTGATATGACTTCATAGATCAGTGTGAAAAATGGAAGTACCAACTGTAGGGTTTATACAACCCTATAATATGATGATTTATTTATGTCAAATATAATAATTTCTCCTATAAACTTACAATTCAAAAATGTAGCACCCATACACTCTACGAAAGTTTAACCTGTTTTTATTATCACTAACTATGTTATAGTAAAAACATTTAAATAGTACATTAATGACATATAATGATTTCTTCATAAGTGAAAATAAAATGCAAATCATTCTCTAGTTTCAAACCTTCACTAGGTCAAGGTCACGCACTTTCACATTAGATATACTTTAAAATAATCGGCAACTATAAATAAGTTTGTTGTCATTACAAATTTACGTATTTTAAGGGAGTTTATTCTGTGCCAGGTTTGTTTACAAATCATTTGTTTACTTTTGTAGAATATCTCAATATTATTAGTTTTACAGTTCTCTACCAGGTAGCGCTAGTTGTCAAAAAATGTCTGTTTACGTAAAATTGAGGTTCAAATTATTGTAAAGATAAATAATAAAATTAAGTTATAATTAACTCTAATGTAAGTTTTCATTCTATTATTGTTATATTAACGTTTTAGCACGAATAAATTTACGTAAAATCATTCCTAGGGTTGATTTTTTAAAAGCTAGGAGAAGGCTAGGAAGAAGCTAGGAAGAAGCTAGGAACAACCTAGGAACAACCTAGGAGAGATTTCAAAAACTGATTCTGAATACCGCTAGGCCTAGGAGAAAGCTAGGAACAACCTAGGAGAAGGCTAGGAACAACCTAGGAGAGATTTTTTTAAAATGATTCTGAATACGGGCCTAAAGCTTGGGATGAACATAATTTAATTTAGGTTTAAGGATTGAACAAAGGCGCAAGAAGGTAACCCTTACAGACATTTTAATAAAGAAAGTACTGAATACTATTTCCTCTATTAACGTTGAGGACAGAATAGAAGATACCGTATAAACTCTATAACGTAGAAATAGAGGATAATTTATCTTCAGAAAAAGAAGCGCAAGTGAAGTATCAATAAAACACCTAAGTCTCCACAAAAAAATGTATTAAAACAGCCAGCTTTCAACCTACTTCAACTGTGCCTGAACAATGAAATTTATAACATAATATTGTTCAGATTCAAAGTTTGTTGTCTGCCTCATTTTAAGTTACATTACTTTTTCTACATTTATACGTAGGTATTGTGTTTGCAAAAAAATCCAAATCGGTATGTTTCCTAAATTATCCGTTTTAGGTGTCTTTAAATCCCTACAGTGTTGTTTGTAGGCATTTATAGTTGTCTGTATGTGTGAGTGTGTGTGTTGTCATTGTAGCTCCCAGTGTATTTATGCTAAAGAGTTGAAACTTTAGCAAAAATTAGTCTATAGGTGTAGTTGTGCCAGAAAATATTTTTTTATGACGTCATTAACCCGCAATAAACACTCAGCAAAAATGATAGACAATTAAAACACGAAAAAATATTGCGATTAGATTGAGATTTGGCACGCATGTAGCCATGTAAAAGACTAATATACGTGCCCAGTTTCATCTCATTATCAGAATTAGTTAATTTTTTTTCTCTCGGAAAATCATCCCATTGAGTTGAAATTTGGTAGAAATGTATAACTTTATAAAATAAATAAGTTCACTAAGTTTCGTTTCAGTATGACAAGAGTCCATGATTAATGAAAGAATAGAAGTCTCTCCACAAAATAAAACTTCATAGGCAAAACGCTTTCAACCTAACTAATTATAATGGACTCCATTCACGCTCACTCAAAGGATAAAGAGTCCATGAGTTTGGTTGGGTCATAAAAGGATAACAGCATTGAGCGTGGTCGATGCCTAGATGGGTGACCACTGGGAATGAAACGAATTTATTCACTATCAAAGGATGAGCAAAGCGAGTCCGAAGAGGTTCGCAGTATACCTTTGACGAATTGTATATTCTGAGGACGAGCGAAGCGATTCCGATGTGACGAGGAAAAGTTTCGAGCTACTTTGTACCCAATTTCTTTTATGATAGGCAGTAAAACTTTTTAGGAAAAATCAATGAGGAATATTGTCTATTTTAACAATATTTTAAAACTTAGAAAACGAGTTTTCTAAGTTGGACTCTTCTATATGACTTTAGCACATACTTGCCACACAACTCTCGTTTTGTCCTATTTGATGATAATCCAACACTGAGGCTCCAACAATCTGTAAATCGACAAGTAAATGAAACAGATTAATTAATATTATAGTCAATTTGGTTGGTGAGAAAGGTTAATAGGCCTAATGAAAATATAATATTTGTATCCCTCGGATGGATCTTGGAACGACACTTCTCGAGCGGGAAGTGTTGTGACAAGCTAGTTTTATTTGTATTATAGCAACGTTTTATTTACAAAAATCGGGTACGGGGTATCCCGGATCTTTTCCTCATCACATCGGATTCGCTAAGCTCATTCTACTCGCTTCGCTCGTCCTTAGAATATATAATTCATCAAATGTATACTGCAACACCTCTTCAAACTCGCTTCGCTCGCCCTCATATAGTAAATACATTTGTTTTATTCCCAGCGGTCACCCATGCAGGCATTGAACACGCTGGATGCTACTTAACTTTTATGATCAAACAAAAGTCATAGATATACTAGTCATATTGAAACGAAACTTAGTCTACTTATTTATTACGTAATGGTATACACTTGTACCAAATGTCAACTCAATTGGATTGTGTCTGAAAGACGTACACAAGTCATTTGATAAAAATACTATGAACTAATGCTAATAATGAGGTGAAACTTGATAGTCTTTTACATGGCTACATGCGTGCCAAATCTCAATCCGATGGCATCATTTTTCCGTGTTTTATGATTTTTCAAAAGGTTGCTTAGTCATTTTTGTGGGTTAATGACGTCATAAAAATATCTTCCATATAGCACAATTGCAGCAGTGGACTGATTTGTATACAAATGTTCAACTATTTAGCATAAATATACTGGGAGCTACGATAATAACAGAAACACACACACAGACAGACAACCTTGTAAAATCAGTATTATATTTCTAATTTCACTGAGGGACAACTAAGGTGGCCTTAAAAACTCCTGAATCTGATAATTCATTCACATCCCGGTTTCGGATATTTTTGCAGACACAATACCTTTCCTATATACCTACGGTATAAATGAGAAAAAGTAGAAATAGTAACTTATATTACAAGTTATGATTTTTGTAAAATAAATTAAGTCTTTGTTTAAATTGACATCTGATGGATTAGCTAGCTTGCACATATTAAAATTTGTTAACAAAATACGCTTATGGTATATGATTTGTATTTTACCTGTATCACCAAAGCATAAATATGAATGACACTAAAAACCTCTCGCGTGGTAAAGAGTCTGCTTATTAAAGAAATTTTAAAAGAAAGATAAGCTAATTTACATCGCAAGTAAATTTCGTAAGATTTCATTTATATTTTGGAGGTTGAGAAAAATCCAAAAGATCTTTCCTAATAATTAAAGAATTATGGTTTACCGTGACAATCCCAAAAAATCTTGTAGATTAAGATTAGAACCATTAATATATGGACCATGTATAAATTTTAGTTTAACTTTTAAAAAAATTGTTTAAATTATACTTGACTGGTGAAGACGAATTTTTCACTAATGAAGCAACTTAAAAAAAACCTGCTTAACTGGTATGGTAATAAAAAATGTTCATTCACATCTTCATTATTATTATTTTAAAACATTTCGCCGAAATTTTAGTGTCTAAAACAAGTCTTGAACACCTTTGTCGGTCGGCAATATAAAAGCATTTTTCGATAGCATAATCGAAAGCTAACTCTAAAACTACTTAAAGGATCTAGACTAAAGTTTAAACTTAAACTAATCATACAACAGAAGAAGTCATAAACTATGTCAGATCTAGATCAGTAAATAACAGTAAGGGCTTAGTGTAGAAATGCTTTTTTTGCGTGATTCCAGCTCGGAATCTAATTGATAGATCTTGCCCAAAATTTAGAGCTACCTTTTAAGTCTCATCGGGATCCGTTCGAGAATA
Source organism: Microvelia longipes (assembly GCA_018340805.1). NCBI lineage: Eukaryota > Metazoa > Arthropoda > Insecta > Hemiptera > Veliidae > Microvelia > Microvelia longipes. The sequence continues at coordinate 30,656,082 of JACMZG010001870.1, forward strand.
ATATTGGTTTAGTGCAACACAAAATGTTAAATGCTTACAAATTAGAATCTAATCGATGGATCTTGACTAAACTCTACACTTAGACGACTCATAGGTCGTATTGACCACATCATGTCTCAACGAAATTCCTTCACAATAGGGGATTATTATAAAAAAAAAGTTTTAGATGCTTAAAGATCAGAATCTAATTGATGCATCTGAACTAAACAGACTACTCATGGGTCAAAATGAACAGATCTTTTGACTCATCGAAATCTATTCTTAAATAACAATAGAGATTTAGTGTAAGGAAATCAAATTTTAGTCTTATTTCTCGGAATTTAATCGATAGAGCTTGACTAAACTTTAAGCTTAGGTCAGAATAAACACATTGTAGGCGTCATCGAGTTCTTTTTAAAATAATTATATGGGTAAATGTAAAATTTTCAAAGCTAACAGATGGAATCAAAACGATAGATCTTGAACTAACTTTAAATTATACTACTGACTGATCACAATGAACACCATTTTTGTCTAAAATAATATAAAAAAATATTTATGTGTCTAAAGTAATGCTATTTTGATTTCTAAAATAATTGGCATTATTTAATAATGTTGGTAAGTATTTAATTTGCCAGGTATAACTACTAGTTCTTTCTACAAATTTGCAATCACTACATGATAAACAAAGCAAACTTTACAACCCGGCGGACAGACCCTTTGGCTCGCAGTGACCCCTTAAAAACCACATTATTCTTTCCCCTCCAATGTTTCCTCATCAGAATTTGAGGAGAATTTATTAATCTTTAAAAAACGTTTTGGTATTTTTCAGTTTTTAATGCGATGTAAGAAAGAAAGAAACCATTTATTAGGGATCAGCTGCAAACTATTTCCAAATCGGCTTTTCAACTGTAGTTATTTGATGCAACAAATATACCAATTATTTGCCTCATGAAGGAAGACTGTTGGAGCTAAATACAATTAGATTGGGGTATGTTAATGCTTAATTGACTGTCGTTATTTCTTTTCTCAATTTTCATTTTAAATGTATATTTTGAATGTATATTATTGTATATATGTTTATGTATACCATTATTCAACGTGATTTTTATTCGAATAAAAATTTGGGTACGGGATGCCTCGAAGCTTTTCCCCATCACATCGGATTCATTACGCTCATCTTCCTACTTCGGACTCCCTTCCTCGTTCTCACAATACAATATACAATTCACTAAAATTTATACTGCTCGTCCTCAGATAGTAAGTACAATCGTTTCATTCATTCCTAGCGGTCATCCATCCAAGCACCGACCACGCTCGATCCTGCTTAACTTTTATGATCCAACAAAAATTATGGATATACTTGTCATACTGAAACGAAACTTAGTGTACTTATTTACTATGTAAAGTTTTACATTTGTACCAAATTTAAACTCAATTGGATGATTTTTCGAGTTTTTAACATTTTTAAAAAACGTACACAAGTAATTTGATAAATAAAAATTAAACTAATTTTGATAATGATATGACAGTCCCAAATCTCTATCTGATCACAACATTTTTTTGCGTTTTATGATTTTTTAATATTTTTGCGGAGCAATTATTGCGGGTTAGTAATTTAAAAATTATTTTCCGGCACAACTACACATATACACAGATTTTTGTACAAAGTTTCAACTCTAGCATAAATACACTAGGAGCTATAATGATAACATGCACACACACAGACAACTTTGTGAAAACTACTCAGGGGGTGCTTAAAACACCTGAAATAAATAATTCTGGTGTCATCTCGGTTTCGATTTTTATTTCAAACACAATACAGAATTTGCTATATACCTACGGTATAAATGAGGAAAAGTAAAAATATTTTCAATTTTGTTACCAATGACTAAGAATTAAAGTCCTATATTTATGGAATACTAAATTTATTAATGGCATTAATGTTTAGGAAATTTTATAAGCATTTCAACAATACTAATTTTGTGGCTTTTTAAATCGAGTTGATATGAGTGATCTATCTGAGTAAGTCAGAAACACTTGAAAAATTAACAAAATGCCTAATAGCAGCGAAACCATTAGGAATGGGAATAACAAAGGGGTACCTAAATTTGTTGCTAATTAAGTCTAGAATCGCCTCTTTTCGTTTTTTCAAATATTGTTTTACACCCTATATATATTAATAATTGCCATTGCAAACGGAATCGACTTTCACCCTCAACTTCCGGCATCCGAACAACTTCATAAGCGAAAATCCCCCTAAAATGATGTTATTATAAAGCTCTAGTTTCGTGGCTCTCACCCCCAATCAACACAGCGTCCTAGTCATATATTTTGCCTTTGTATGTGGTATGGGAGTTGTATCCGGATATAATGAATAGCCTCAGTAGCAAATTAAGCATTCACTTTTTAATGAACTACAAACAGGCTTTTAAAATTATTGGTACAAGGATTTTTTGTAAACAATTATGTTTTATATTTATAATGTTTTATATTGAAATGTAATGCTGTTGGTATAAATAATTATTCATCAATCAAATTTACTTACATAAAAACTGCAAAATGATGACTTTAAGAATTTTCATCTCTCTTTTACTTATGTCCTGAGAATTAGTCACAACTGATTAAGCTGCATACTTATAAATAAATAAATAAAAAACACAAATATAATTAAAATAGAAAACACGAATTTATTCAATATTAAGTCAATTTGCAGTGTAACATTCCCTTTTTGTTATTTTAATATATATTAATCTCCACTTACTTATTTTGTATTTTACTTGAGTTTATGTAAGACTTATTTCTAAGCTTTTAACATAATAGTACATTATGCAAAGTTAAATTATAAATATGTTTTTGAGGTCTCTGTTATTACTTGGTCGTTGGTACTATTAATTGTTGCAGGGGGTGTTGCTTGTTAATTTTGGATCTAGTATAATTTAGTATTTGAAAAACGACTGTAAAGTAGTAGCCTTAAAATCATAACAGCCGCAAAATCGTCAGTAAAGTAGGATTTTATTGCTAAAGTACGTGCAGAATGTACGGATGCAAAGTATAACGGTGTTGAAAATAATAGCACGTCTATATTTTATTTATAGTGTATATACTGGTGGATAGGGAAGGATACTGAATATGAAATAAAAGAAGGAAAGATAGAAAGATTAGTTAGGGTATTAAACTAAACGCGTTTTATGTAGTTACTAGTTTAAAATTAAGCAACTACTCGCAATAATAAAGTAATTTACTAATTATACTTCCCAGTAGTTACTAAAACTTAATTATAGTTACTATTAATAGATAAATAAATAGTCTCTCCACAAAAAAGTGGAGTGACTATTTATTTATCTATTCTTGGATTACTCCACAGAGCAGTTATTTATATTATATAGTTACTATTAGTTTAGTTAGTTAGGTAATTTAATAACTATCATTAACTTTAATTTATTCGCAGTATAAACCTGACAAAATTTGTTCTATTTGAAGTAGAACAAATTTGGTACAAAATATTGAATATAATTTAAATGGGTTGAAATATACTGTTCCTGTTTATTAAAAATATTGTAGAAATAAAGTCGTTCTTTTCCTAATAGTAATTAAAAAATATTAATAAAAAGAACATCAATTTAAATAAAGCCAGCATTAAACAAAATCCCTACAACAACAATTTCCTTGACGATCCCCAGGGATTAATCCTCAATAAATGTAATAAATTATATTATTAACCCCTATAATTAAGTTGTAAGCACTACTATCTAAAGTAACTATAGTCTTCTTCGATATGAAAAAAACTCACGTCGCAGTAGTAAAAAGTCGATATAAAGTGCAAAAAGTACCGGATTTGTCGAAGGACTTGATTTACCCGCAACTTATTGATCACTAAAGCTAGGAAGTATCTTGGAGTATGAAGCCACAGGTGCTTAGGAAGGAGATCTAACTTTAAGTAGGGGGACATCAAAACTGACCTTGTTCCTTCCAACATGTGTAAATATTTGTTCTTTATAATTATTCAACATTTTATTTTTAGCGAATTTCCAAAGGATATTTGGAAATTCGCTTATAAAAAACATAATATGAGGTTAGAGGTATGAAGGGAAAGGAGGGTAATTCATACATCTAAATTTATTTACGTGCTGTATGTTGCATTAGGCTTATTTTATTAAGCCTGGATAAGTTAAGGTGAACATTATATTTGAGCTCAAAACAAAATTCTTTCGCACTTTTTTAGTTAAAATGATAAAATATGTATAAAAAATCGGGTACGGGGTACCTAGGAACTTTCCCTAGCCACATCGGATTCGCTACGCTCAGCCTCTCCCTACTTCGGATTCGCTTCGCTTGTCCTCACAATATGGAAGTCGTCAAATTTATACTGCAACTCGTCTTCGGACTTGCTTCGCTCGTCCTTAGATAGTGTATGCATCCTTTTTTTTATATTCATTGATTTTTCAAAAATGTACACGAGTCACTTGATAAAAATTGAACTAATGCTGATAATGATATATATGATATGAAACTGGGCACATATGTTTGTCTTATACATGGCTACATGTGTGCGCAATTCTCAATCTAATCGTTACATTTTTTCGCCTTTTATGATTTTTCGAAATTTTGCTGTCATTATTTCGGATTGACGACGTCATAAAAAATTATTTTCAAGATAACTCTAACTAAACCTGTAGACTGATTTTTGTGCAAAGTTTCAAGTCTACAGCATAACTACACTGGGGGCTTCGATGATAACAGACACACACACATACACACAGACAACTTTGTGAAAACCACTTAGGAGACCTTAAAAACACTTGAATAGAGCAAATACTGTAGTCAACTTTACCTTACTTTGACTTGACCAACGATTTTTTTGGATGAAACCGCTACTTGATCGCATGGCGAGAGTTGGACACGCTGAAAAATAAACTTTTCAACGCGTTTGAATAGAAAGTTGAACACGAAGCGAGATTTGCGGGAACCCCGTATGTAATAATGAAGGGAAAATTTGTTTCTTTACATTATACCGCGTACAGTAATAGTTTTGAATCATTCCCCTTACATTCCTGTAATATGTTAAACTTACAGTACATAAATACATTGCATAGTGTTTGTGCGAAAAGTTAAATTAAAGAAATAAATATTCCCTTCATTATTACAAAAAAATGCAATTGTAAATGCAAATTAAGTGTTTTTCAAAAGCCTTTTATTGTTTCTTTTATTTGAAATTAAACATTCTTGTTAATCAATAGACAACTTAAAAGTTTTATGAACTTAGCGTGATTCGCTCTTATTTTTTGTGCGGTTATGCAAGAAGTTACGTTTTTTATCAAGAAGTTGCGTTATCAATTTGTAATGTTTTGAAAATATTATTAATCGTTTTTATAATTAGTTTATTGTCCAAATCAGATGTTTAAAGGATTCAAAATATAGAAGTTAAGTAATCTATTATGCCTTTCAAATGATTGTTTTATTTAATGTATTTGTAATAATGTTTACGCCTTTGGTTAAAAAAATTAAAAGTGTTCTTTCTTCTCAAAGCTCTGAGACTGAAACAAACATCATAAAACCAAAATATGAACAAGAAAGTGGTGAACGATCAAAACAAATCGAAGAAACCATTTACGATTGTATCAAAACAATAAGAGATCCTGAAAAGCCTGCGAGTTTAGAAGACTTGAATGTCGTTTACGAAGAAGGTGTAACTGCGCATTGGGTTAAATCCTCCCAATATTACACTGTAAACATTGAATTCAATCCTACGGTACCACACTGTAGTCTTGCTACACTTATTGGACTTTGTATTAGAGTTAAACTTGAAAGACTGAAACTTCTTGATCGACTTAAGATAACAATAAAACTTAAAAGTGGTAGTCATGATACTGAAGAGGAGATAAACAAACAAATTAATGATAAAGAACGAGTTGCTGCTGCTATGGAGAATCCATCTTTAGCTGATACGGTAGACAAGTGTATTAAAGAGATTGATTGATCATTTAGTTGTAATATCATGTTTGCTATGAAAATGTTAAGAAAGTTACTTTGACAGGAAAATAAGCCCTTCTACACAGGGGTGTATGTATTGCTCATGGTTGAATAATTTAGATAAATATAATGCTGATTAGGGTGAATCAAAGAGCTTCACCACACTGTGCTGTTGTGATCAGCCTGATCACAAGGATAAAACAATAATTGGTTTTTGTATAAGCAGTAAGACTGTGGACTCAATGGTGGGACAATTTGGAATGTCGACGGACTTACCTTTCAACTGAGTGGGCGTAGCTTAATTTTCATCTTTTGATTACCTGATGAAATAATGTTATATGATTAATAATGAATAAAATATAAACTTGCCTGCCATCAGCAGCGTTCTATGAAAGTTAAAAAAACTTTTATTTATTGTTAGCTTCTGAATTTTTTGCTTTACCGAACAATGGCGATCCATTTTCATTAGGTTAAAATAAAAAGAAACAATTGAATGCCTGGATACCCACCGCAGATTCTCTAACAAAGTGTGTATGATCTCCAAAATTGATCAACTTTGTTGGTAAAAGTTTTTATTTATCTATGATGATTGTATATAAATCAGATGAATTCTCCATGTAATTGAAAATCTTTACCCACTAACCTAAAATATCTTGTCTTCAATCTGTGTTAATATTTAATAGTTTTATTTTTGTAACTAATATATTTTATATTGTTAATAAAGTTGATAACATAGTAAATATTGGTTTTAAATTCTGTTTTCTATCACTATCTTTTTTTGTAAAGAGTGAGTAAATGCTATGTTTGTTTTTTATTTCTAATATTTACTTATTACACTAACTTAGGATGTATTCGCAATGTTAATTACTCAGTGTCATGGCAGCCATTTTACTACCACCTAACTGACCAGAGTGAAGTTGGTAAACTCTTTTTGATCTCTTCTTAGGGTCAGTGCGACTTTTGTTTACTTAATGTACTCATCTTTACTCAAGTCCTCTTCAGACTGTTTGACAAAGAATCTTGTTTAAGAATTCAAATTTTCAACACTAGTTAAAATTTATTCAGCACCGTTTTTAATCAAATCCTGCTAAATTGTTGTTGAAGACTCAACTGAAAGTAACTAACAACAACATATTTTAAAGTTAAAATAAATACAATTCATTCAAGTTTGAGAAAAAAAAAGGCTAAAACAAACAAAAAATTGTGAAATTGACAAAAATATTGGTAGCCCTGGGTCAAGTAACCTACCTTTTTTCAGTCACTTTGACCAGCAAACTAACTCTGCCTACTGACAGAGATGAGATGATTATATGGAAAAAAGCTTATTGATCTGATCAACACTCGCGAACGTAGCCTTAATTTAATACTTAAAATTGGACATAATAGTCTATTTATAGGTATAGATAAGTATGTATATTCTAAAGGTAATCCGACCACTTTACCTCGGGAAGACAATGATACGCTAAATTTATTATTAAGTGTATGTAACATGAAATACTTTCAATTATATGTCATAAACTTCATCAATTAGGCCTTTTCACTAAAACAAAATATTTCTATGGAGAAAATATTTTAATAGGTTTCCTCTAGTACTTGACGAGGAGGTTTAACATTTGTAATCCCAGTACTTCTGCTTAGAATGCCTTGTTAAATCAGTGTACTGGAGTGGAAATCATATCTCTGTTTTGTAAAAAAACATGAACATGGCTTTGTAAAAAAATATATAAATGTTTTTGGATACAATATATTCATGAGTAAGTTCACTATGATCAGAATTTTTAACAAATTAAAGTGAGGTTAGCCAACGCAAGTTGCTCATAAAACTGACTTGTTTTATTAAATTGGTTGGTAAATTTATTAAATTGGTTTACTTATGTATGCCATGGCAATATAAACATCATTTGTGGCACAGGTTAAAGAATAAAATAAAACAAGATTATTCAAAAAATAATTTATTTTATATGGTTCCTTAGCTCCAAAAACAACAGTACTTAAAACTCTGGAAGTTCACAAATTATTATTAGAGGGATTTGTAGAATTCTTCTTGCATTTTCTTTATGAAGGAGATAGGTGATGTCAAATAAATACCCATTTTGACTTTAAAAGGGAATATTGAAAGGATAGTCTTTGTGATCCTTGTTCCTAAAACAGAAAGAAAAACAGGAAATAATATCAGGCCCACACGAAGGGGTTAAGCCTCTGATTTAAGTTAGGCCTTTTTTGCAAAGAGATATATTACTAAAGGGGTTATTAGTTGAATTTTGAAACATCAAAAAAGTAACATAAACGCCTTATATTATTATTATAATAATATGAAAAAACAAAATAACAATTACTTATATAGTACAATGTTTATAATACTACAAACAATGAGCAAGAATCTGACAACTGATTGATTATAACCTTAACATACTCTTAGATGTGGTTTCAATTAGGTTACACAGAGCCCCTAAAAGATGTTTCGAGCCTCTCTATCTATGCATTGAGCTAGAGTATGTCCCCTCTAGTAATATATCTCTATGCATCTTCCTATTCTTAAATTGAGTATTTAATAGTTTTGGTTTGAGAGAATCCATCATTTATTTATCTAGTCATTTCAGTTCATTATCATTTATTAGAAAGACCCCAAAATAAGCTTCAGAAAAAAGAAACACTATAACTCAAAAACACAGTTGTGTTTAAAGGTTAAAAATATTTTCATCATAACTTAATACATTCATAAATAAAGTAAAAAACTTTTGTAGTTAGAAAGTCAAAAATAAAATTTAAGTTTGTCGTTAATTAACAAAATAATATCCAGAAGAAAACATAGAGAAGAAATCAAAAATCCAAAGCAGAACAATCAAAAAGTATAAGAAATGTGAGGCAGACTAGTTGTAAGCCACCTGACTACCGACAACTGAGTCCTATATTTTAAACTAATTAAATTAACTATTTTCAATGTTAAAATGTAAAATTTTAGATTTTTCCTAACCAACCAATATTTATTTAGTTAAAGCAAATTTATTTTTTACTACTACTAGATAAATTATTATTAAGGAAAATCTTCCTAATCTAAGAAGAAATAAAGAGGCACTTAAAATATTAAAGAGTTACAATAAGTTTAAGGAATAGGTTCAATCTTGTCAAAAATAGCTAATTAAAGCAAGTTGTTTGGTTATAATAATTTTCTCTAATTTTATAAGAACAGTCATACCTACACCTGGGCACCTTATGTTACCTCAAAAGTAATAATATAGAATTGAATAGAGTTGAGTAGAGTAGAGAGTGGCATGTTACATCAAAAGTAATAATATATAGCTGAATATAATAGAGTTGATGGCCATCTCATTAAAACAAGCATTGAATTCAATGAATTAAAGATGTAATTTAAATTAATACTAACCATTCAAGTTTAAGAAGACGTCCATCCTCACGATTCAGACCCTCTAATTCTTTCATATCTTCAGGAGAAATTTCAAAATCAAACATCTGGAAGTTACTTATGATTCTTGATTTAGTGACTGACTTAGGAATAACAATCACTCCTCTCTGGATCTGTTACGGAATCAAATTTAACATATATAAATAGTTCAGTCAACATCAATAATAGGAGAGAAATTTAGCAAGTTGTAAAAGATAAATAGTCAAATGTTTTTACAAGCAATGGAAAAATCTAAGGATAGGATGGATGGATGGAAAACCCCTGTAAAATAAAATTATTCCATTGGACATCTTTTTCCTTCTGGTAAAAGATTAGGAAAAATTGTGATCAAGAAAATTAATCCCGGAAGACTTATCTTTTGACACTGGTTATAGGATAATGAAAAACACTCAACTTTTCCAAAATTGAAGTTTAATCAATTCTTGAAGTCATAATCAAAAAATATTGCTTCAGTGATTGCAAATTAACAAAGACGAATAAAAATAAAGGTACAAAAATCTTACATGAAATTTGATCAAGATATCTCCAGCAGTTTTATTATATTTTTTAGCAATTTCGTTGACCTTAGGATCCTTAAGAGGTACAAGATTGGAGCCCTCAGCACCTGGTCTATCTGGAGATCCAAGAGGACTGTAGGCTGTGAGCGTAATGTCTTTAGATTTACAAAAATCTCTTAATTTATTTTGATTAAGATATACATGACATTCAACCTATACATAAAAGAGTAAATAGATTAAAACAAAGTATCGAGAAACACCAAGGAAAATTATATTTCCATCTATTGCAAGCAGAAGAGAATATGAACAATTATTAATAGTATAGCTCACTATATTTAAAGATTATTATTAGTAAGATTATCATCTAGTAATAATAAATATTTTATATATCTAAATAATAATATTTTATCTTAAATACAGCACAAGTTGAAACCAATTATGAAAAATGGATAACCTAATAAGAAATAAACACAGTATATAAAAATATAAAACACAAATTTATAAGCATAATTTTTTAACGATAATTCATTCACAAATTTGTTTGTTGGAATTTCGGAATTCCATAGTTAAATACCAATTAATGTAACTTAATCTTACAAGTTAATTCGTCTATGTTGTTTTTCTACTTTTAATTGGGATATGACCACTGCATATCTACATTCACATTCACTTTTACTGAATAATATCATTTTAAAAATCTAGTGAACATTGAGTGTGATTCTTTAAGTAAGATATATTTTAGCAATTTTTATTTGAACTGGTATTTCTAATTAAATACAAAAACATGACCCCAATAACTGCATTTTTGTCAAATAACATCTTTCTCCATTAACAGAATACACTCACACAAATACTGTATTTTTGTGTACACAGTAGTAATATAATTATTTTGTGAGGCAGAGTTTAAGTGTTTCCTTTTATTTATATCCACTGTAAAAAAGAGTTATTTTTGTATGGCATACAAAAAAAACTTTTTGTACAGCTGGAATTTATCCATTTGCCGCAAGGAGCGATAAAAACTTGTAGTTTAGGCATAGTTAATAACATTCTTTCTGTTAATTGTTTCTTCAAAATTAAATTTAAATTAATTATTTGTATTTTTTTTATACAAATAATTATAAATTATTCGTAATTATTTACAATGTTTGAAAGTGAATTTAAGGGACATTGAGTTAGTAGCAACTCCACCAGAGTTAAAAACCTTAGCAATAGAAGCAGTAAATAAATTTGTTTTGTAAATGTAATTTATTTTATTAATACTCTTTACCTCAGAAAAAATAGCATACACTACAAGGCTGTGAAAGACTTTTTTTAACCTCAGCTCCTTTTACTGGCTTGTTTCACTCGCAAGTAAATATAGTTTAATTGGTAAAAAATCATTTCACAGCCTAGGAGTATTATACTATTACAAACATGACTTACCTGGTTATTGACTGGTTTAATAGTAGCAATGTCCAAGATGTCTTGAATCTGTTTTGAGTTAAAGTTAGAAACTCCAATAGACTTTGCCAAACCTTGTTTGTGGCATTCTTCCAAACCTTGCCATGCATCAGTGTAACTACTGTCACTATACATTATTTTATCATTAGCATCGCGGGGAAATAAAGTCCCTGTTCCTTCCTAAACAACAATGATGATATTTCAAAAAATTAACATTTAAATTAGACATGAGATTTCAAAAAATTAACATTTAAATTAGACATGAGATTTCAAAAATTAACATTTCAAACTATTTATTTTAAATTCTTAAGTTACGACATAAGATTAAAGTTCAACTCATAGAGGAAAAGTTTCATTTCATTAATATGTTGCTTCCTTATCTCCTATAATATGAGGAAAAGCATTGTAACAGGAAAAAAACGAGGCACCTCATTTTTTCCTCAAATTTCTGCCGTTTAAATTGGCAACATCACACTAAAACAAAACGGACTGACGTATCACGACGTTTCAAGTTCCTGTCACGTCTTTTAGATCGTAGGTCCAAATTAACATTGAACAACAAACTTAGGATCTATAATGTCATATTAAAACCATCATGGGCCTATGGTCTGGAAGTGTGGGGTTGCACCAAGCGTTCTAACTCAATCGTCTCCAAGTCTGCAATCTAAAATCCTTCGAACCATTACAAATGCTCCTTTCTATGTATCAAACCTTACTCTCCACAACGACCTTAATGTTCCATTTGTCTGAGATCTTTCTATATCCCGATATAAACGCTTCCATGATTCCATAATCGATCATCCCAATCCTCTTGTAAAAAGGATAGGGAAATACCACTAATACCATACCCTATCCTCTAATACCCTTCCTGAAAATCCTATGAGACGCCTGAGGAGGCAGTGGCCTCGAGACCAGTTATCTCTATAAGATCAACATAAATTTATCTAATTATCTTACTACCTTACATTTTATTTACTCATTTATTTAACATTTTATTTATTCTATCTCTTACATTTCAATAGTGATATAATTTTCACATTTATCTATTTCCAACTCCCGCCTGAGTGCAATCACTGGATTGTTTCTCAATCAAGCACACCAAGCCATTAAAACTGTGCTATCTCTAATACTTGTAACAATCACAATTGTTGTTGTATTATTCAATAAAAAAAAAAAAAAAAAAAAATCTGCACCTACAGATACCAAAAATAAAATGTTTGTGCCTGTATTCATTTATGGATCTAAGTGCACTTTTCTAATGGACACGATACAGGTAAAACAATTTAATAGATTAGAATAATCGAAGCTTAGTACCAAAATCAAGTCCCATTAGAGGAAGAGCCAATTAGATTCTAGGAAAATCTAATATATAGCGTCTCAAAATAATGGTTATTTTAAAGTTTCAAAAACTCCACAAATTTTGAAAATTTTTTTTATACATATCCTCTATTTTTTAGCCTGAGTCTGCAAATATTTGGCAGCTTATTTTAATTTATAACTAATACTAATACTACTAATTAACAGCCAATTTATCATAGTTATAAATACCTTATACCCCATGGGCCAATGGATTAGATAAAGATCAACATAATCAAGACCAAGGTTAGAAAGAGTTGTTTTCAATGCTGGTACTGCTAACTCCTTCTTATGAAAAGTATTCCAAAGCTAAAAACAATTGAATTAAATAACATTTATACTTAAATTAATATTCATAAAGAACGATAGTTAGGTAAACAATTATATAGGATTAAGGGTAGATTGTTTGCTAAAATTCAAATGATTCCATTTTTGAAATTATTTTTTATATTCCCTTTATAGAGGAAGAGTCTTGAAGTATACCAGAATGCTTGTTTTTACAAGCATTGTCATAGATAAAATCTTTTTAAAAAAATACCTAACATCTAAAATTAAATTTTCTCGAGATATATAAGTTTCTTATATATGATTTATTATATATGAAGTTTCTTATATATATGATTTATTATATATGACATCGTTACAACACATTACTTAGATTTAATAACTAGATAGATGAAAAACTGAAGCTAACCCAGTCCAGATGTACAATAATTTTACCTTGCTGGTAATAAAGAGCTGATCCCTTGTAACAACTCCTTCCTTGATCTTATCTCTGATAGCAATACCAACTTCTTTCTCATTTTCATAAACATGAGCACAATCAAAATGTCTGTAGCCTACATCTATGGCATCCTTTACTGCTTGAGTTACCTCACCCGGCTTTGACTGGAAAAATTAGAATATTCTTAAGTATTTAAACACCAGATTATAATAAGGAAGTTTATTCTAGTAACAAATGAAATGCATAAACAATCAAAATAATACATGGTGGATATTGGTGGTATCAAATATGTTATTAAGGTTAGCCTTAAAATGAAATGGTTTAATTGAGACCTAATAATAATAATTAAAGACAAATAAAAATCTAAATTTACATCAAAATTTGGCAGTGAAACTAGCTATGATTACAGTACGACACACGGCTAAAATCAGTTGACAGTGTGGGAAAATAATTTGAGAGAACCAATTAAGTTAGTCCTGGAATATTTATTTGTAGAATTAACATATTCCTTTCCATTCACTGTTAGCGATCAGATGATTTCTCTATGAGTGGCGCATAAGTGAATTTAGAAGGCTCAAATAAGCCTATTATTCAACAATTTAATATAGTCAGGGGGGAAATGTGATATAGAGGTCTATGACATTTTTTTATTCAAGAACACTCTGAGCAGGAATAAAGTTCTCTGAAAAGAAATTGTTATGAAAACTTAAGATAAACAGATCTATTAAGTTAAAAGAGGGGGAATATTCAGATTAAAGTGATGTAGAAGGGTGGGAGTGGGGGACACAGTGAAAGCCAACTCCCTGGCTTTAGGTGGTCCTAAAAAACAGGGTTTAGTTGCATCAACTACCGCACCGAGCGCTAGTTTTCACCTTGTACGCTTATCACTGTTGTTATCAGTTTTAAATCAAGACTTCTATTTATGAAACAGACAAAACACTGTTTGACTTCTTTGTTTATAAAACATGTAAACAAGACAATTTTTATCTTATTCATTAACTTTTTTTTCTTTTTTAGTTATTAATAAGATAATTTTTTAGAAAATAAGATAACGTGTTACAAAAGTTGTGTTATAATGAGACAATGAAGACGTTAATTGAATTTATAAATCCCGGTTTGATGTTTGTTTTCAAACATTTTGATGTTTGTCTACAAATCATGTAGTACGTTCACACACACTCTAGATCCGCGGATCGTATAGAATACGTACACAATACGGTCAACTAACTTCACGGTTCTTGCAGCGTATTTGTTTAGTCGATCGAGTGATAACTGATCCTGCCAAAACATGGCGTCTTATATAGTGAACCTTCACTTTTGGTTATAAGGAAGTTTAAAACAAAAAAAAATATTTAATTAAATTGTGATTTCTTTGCGTAATAATAAAGTTACACTAAAAAAATATAATATTCCAAAAGTAATTTGATCAAAAACGGTTATATAGAAGTGAAATAAAAGTTCGACGAGAAGGTTATCCGTTAAATACGATCGTCTCTAAAGGTACACACACAAAAAGACAGCATATCGGGGGATCCATTTAGATTCTATCTCCCTAGTTCTAGCGTATGTGATCGGATCCCCTCCGCATGGTTCATACAGCTTAAATTACCGTATTGAGAGATCGTACTCTATACGATACGCGGATCTAAAGTGTGTGTGAACGTACTAATGGTTATCATTAACATAGCGTTTAAATTTTTATAACATTTAATTCAGATATATTTTAATAACACCCAGTATTTGGTATTTTGTACATAGGGGCTTGAATAAGTTATCGTAATAAAGAAATATCTAAACTAAACCCACAATACAGTGGGGAAGGGGCATCTTAAATTTTGTGTGTTCACGAGCATCTGTTAAATACGCTGTGCGTAGTAATTTAGTAAAGTAGTAATACTAACTTTCATGAGTAAAACCCAGTTCTAGTGTATTAGACTAAATTCCCTTGGCATAATACATGCAGCGTATTTAGTTAGTGCGCTAAATACGATCAGCACATTTGATACGCTATGTGTAGGTATAGTAATTGAATAATCAAGGTGTTCAGGGCATTGAACCCAAACATGTATTCGCGTGATCCATTCATACTTGTCAAAAGTATCATTTGTAAGCTTTAAAATCAATTGAATTGCTTCAATTTTCCAAATAATATGTAAGAAATTAGAATAAAAATTAATATCCCATAGGAAACAACATCGATGTACGAGGATCCGGGTTCACAGAAATCAAACGAACAACTTACCTTCCATGTTCCCAGTCCTAGGATGGGACATTTCAATCCGTTATTGAAAACAACTGTAGGTACTTTACTTGCCATGGTTTGGAACTAATTACTATTAAATTGTAGGGATTTGAAAATATTTAAAATTGAGAGCCGGCTCAGGACGCTACTTCTTATCAAATTGACCTTGGTTCCTTATCAGTTAAACTCAAGGCAAGGGTATTCACCAGAGGGTGTTATTGGAAGACGAATTACGTCACAAGCTACTATTGTAGTAGTTAAACAAGTAAGGCATTTTTAAAAGTCATCATAATGACTGCTAGAGTGCCTATATAACATATAGGCACTCTAATGACTGCCATTTCTGTTCCGTATTTTATATAGTTTATGTGCCACCAAACTTTCATGTAATTACATGTCAAACATTTTTTAAATTCATTAAATAAAATTTAGTGTGCTTTTTAGTTATTTTTGCACCACGAGAGTAAAAAATGTTATTGTTTCCCTGAGCAATAAGTTGGTTCTTGAGGCAAAACCCGAAGGTTTAATGCATTTGACTCCCGAGACGAAGCCAAGGAAGGTATGACAATTAACTCCTGAGGCGAAGCCGATAAAGGTAATGGTTGCAAAGGAAAAATTGCATTTACTCCCGAGGTGTATACTACATTTTATCTCCAGTTCTTGAGGTAATTTAATTGTTAGGGAAATATATTTATTGAAATTTTGCAAGTGGGTCTCTGATCTTACTCTAACCATTGTTTTATCATGTTCGTCGATGTATTTTGTTTTTAATTATTTTTTTTTATCGGGTTATTCTCTTATACATTTTTGGGGTGTGCTGCTACCATTAAAATAAAACAATGTTTTATTGCTCCAAAGAACTTCTTTTAGCCTGAAATAGATTTTAAGCCAATAACCAAACAACTTTTTGGTAAAAATGAATTTGCTCCAAGGGTAGTTTTCACCCCCTCCCCTAAAAATATTTCGACACCAAAGACATTTTAGTGCCAAGCAAATATGATGTATCTGATGTTTCATTCTCTTCTCTATCCAATATCCTTAAATGACACGTTTAATACCCCCCACCATTTCATTGAAATTAAAATAATTAAATGGTCTTAAACACCCATATATGTAATAACCTTTAAATACGATAGCTACCAAAATAATAATATTAAGTTATCAAGTGGTTGAGTAATTATAGCCTCTGGTTATAATCAATTTACTTGTTACCTTTATTCAGAGATAAAATGCCTTTATCAATAATTAAACACTTAGTGTTATATAATTTTAAGTAGGTTATTTGATAAAATGTTTCTTGGCGTGGGACTTTTTTTTTAATTAATGTGGTTTGGACCATAAAGAATGAGAGGGATTCTTCTATTCTATAGATTTTTGAGAGCCCAATTATTAAATAAATTTAATTTGAGTAAAATTTCTTAAATAATATATTTTTTTAAAAAAAATCAGTTATTGTTGACTACACATCTCACAGACGTATTTATTTTCATAATCAATTTCTGTTTATAATCAAGTGGCATAATATATGTATTAAAAATACAACTTCTAGTCTCTGTAATTGTCCATACCAAATTTATATCGAAGATTATTAAGTATACCACATTACTACATAATCTTTGATTTATATTATAGTCTTTCATTTTTATTTTGCAGTAGTTGATTGAAGTTATAACTAAGATTCACATTTTTCAAAGGCACACTTATTGACAAAAGTACACAATATACTAACCTGTCTAGACCTACCTCTAGCAATTACCATAAGATAAAAACTTTTAAATTCTCTAGGTAATGATGACACCACAGGAAAAGGTAATTTTATGGTAGTGGTTCTAAAGGTTATGATATTTACATGGGAAAATTTTGTTTTTCAATTTTTTTAGATATTCGCAATTCAAAATTAAGTCCAAAATGTGATATTAAGTCATGTGGACTTGAGTCAAAATTTAGGCTCCACAAGTGATATTTGTTTGTTAAATATATTGATTAAAAGGCAATTAAGCCTGTAAGACTATATTTTATTTAAATAGTTAGGTCAGACCAGCATGATATAGGAGCAAATAGTAATGAGCTAATACAACTTAAAGGTTCCTTACTGAGTTCCCTTGTTACTGAGGTTAAGCATAATTATTCTTAATATAAAGTTTTTACACACATCTCAGATATATTGCTCTATAAATATGGACACTATTATCAATCAAAGGTATGTTTCATTCTCAAACATACTATTTAACAAATAAACAAAAATTCTGACTTCCTGGCTGGTTTACAGTTAAATAGTGTTTTTGATCCACTGGTATATTAATTTATCACCATATGTACTAAATTTTTGATTGGTTCACTGCCTTTTCGGCAATATGTAGAACACCCAAATAGTAGGAAAAGCAATTTTTCAAGTAAAAATTAAATCCTAAGACCCACTACCACAAAGTAACTTGTTTGTGACAGACGACCTATTCTAATTGATATCTAAATAGTATTGGATTAAAAGAAAAAAGACAGCCCCTATGCATGTCAGTGGCAGGTTTGAAGACAAATAATTTTAAAACATAATATGAATAGGAACATATTTGCTTTCTTCTTAGAGGAAAATGATTATATTCCTCAAAGGATTTGCTCAGGATTTACACTAATAATGATTTACATACATAAATGTCATCATTATTATTAAAGAAAATAAATTTAGGGTCATTGTTGGCCTCCAAGGACTTAAAACCATAGGTTATTTATTTATCAATGCAATAAATAAAATGGAAAACAGCATGAAATTATTTTTTATTTGAAAAACATAACAAGTACATATATTTACAGCTTCGTTTCACAGAATAGTGATCTAAGTCAGCATACATTAATGTATCAAATTTATATTCATGTAAAATTGGTTTTAAGACAAATTTTAATGTAAATCAAAAATATTTTTAACATTTAACCAGAAAACCAAATTATCTAGATTATCTTAAACAGACTAAACACAGTTTAGGACATTGTAATGACATCAAAAGGCTGGGTTAATTACAAAAATTTTCCACTAACAATAGGCTTTGTAATCTCACCGATGCCAAGTTGCCCTCACACAAACACACACACACACACACACCACACACACACATATATATATATATATATATATATATATATATATATAAATATATATATATATTATATATATACATATATATATATATAATATATATTATATATATATATATATATATATTATATATATATATATATATTTTATAGAAATCAAAATTGTTTGAGGAATGTTCCTGGGAAAAGTGGGAAACTCCTTTCCATAGGAAAAAAATCTTAAGATTACCCAATTCTGCTTTGCAATAAAGAGTCGACAAAATATATCTATACAATAGTCAAACAATGAACCTGAGGAAACCAGCAGAGTCCTCCAAGACATAATTTATAAAAAGCAAGCAGTTGCTTCTCTCTCCTTCCTATTTCCTAACCTCACTATTATTCAACAAGAATATAAATAAAAGTCATACCATTTAATAAATAATTGGAAGTAAAATAAATTATATTTATTATGATAACTATAAAGTTTCCATTCATAAATGATTGCGTAATTGCTCATTGGGGTTATAGGTTAAATTCAAGCAGCCAATATATGGAAGTTCAAACTATTTAACCTTAAATTACTGTTTGCTAAATCAAATAAGTATATGCTTGAAGATCCAGAAGATCTCACACTTCTGTCAAATGATAATTCACTAATAAAATGAGCTAATGATGTTGAGCCATGGAAAGGGGGATGTGTATTTGAAAGGAGGAGGTTGTCACTGATCGAAAATTAGCAAAAATCTTCTGGTACTCAAAAAAAAATTTAAAACACGAAGTTCATTAACATCAGTCCTAACTTTGAGTGGGCGACCCTTAAATTGCACTACTTTCCAAAGGCATATTTTTCAATGAAATTTAGACAACAAAAATAACAAGATGATTACTTATTTCATTAGTGCCAAAGATTATCTAGTATACTACATAATCTTTGATTAGTGCTATAGAGATGAAAATTGAGTCAAAATTAGTCCAACCAAGGTGCCAACAGATTTATTAGATTTTAACAGTTTTAACGAAAACATGCTTTGGTATATAAAAATAATTTATCCATAATATAACACACGGTTATAATCAGTTGACAGTGTAGGAAAATAATGTAAGAGAGCCAATGAGGAAGTCCTGGATGTAAACCACGCCATTAATATATATAATATAATATATATATATAATATATATATATATATATATATATATATATATATATATATACCTAAATTGTGGTTTCTCAACACTATTTTCCCACGCTGTCAACTAATTGTAACTTGTTATTGTAATTGTAAGTTAGATAGCTGTTAAAGAAGTAATGCAATTTTAATGGCAAAATTATAAATTTTTTATTCAAGATTGAAAACAAATAATTTATTTAAAATAACTATATTTTTTATTTACAAATTTAGTAACCATTTTAACATAATAATTAATTATGAATGATTAAAAATATTTTAATTAAGTATTTTATTTAAAATCTTAATTCTAGTAATTATATAATTTAAAAGTTTTTACACATTATAATTTTGGTGCTATAATAAATTAAATTAATAGCTGTTTTAATACAAAGCAATGTTTTGTATATACAAATTAATTTAATACATTATTATTATTTTACTTAATTTATTTTTAATTAAAGTAAAACCCAAAGAATATATAAATATAGAATGATAATCCTGGGATTTATTATTATTTGTTATTTCTGTAGCCAGTTAACAGGAGCGCTAGTGTGTAATTTGGTAGTTTCACTATGCCAACTACGAGAATAGGCCACTGTGGTCTTATTTTCAACAAACTGCTTTTGGCATCAAATTGATTAATCCAAATATTTGCTTCACATAATTGAACAATTTCTAAAAGATACTTGTGTTGTTAAAATGGTAATAAAGA
Source organism: Microvelia longipes (assembly GCA_018340805.1). Lineage (NCBI taxonomy): Eukaryota > Metazoa > Arthropoda > Insecta > Hemiptera > Veliidae > Microvelia > Microvelia longipes. Next base: position 30,676,667 of record JACMZG010001870.1, read on the forward strand.
ACTTGAAGATTTCATAATATTAACTTACAAAAAGTGGGAAGGAAGGTAAGGAAAGTTAGTTTCAGAGCTTCTACTAGATGCCAGCACTGAGTTCACTTTTACCTTTTATCAGACGCTTTTGTATACCTTCCGACATTCTATACCTATTTTATTATTTGGTAAAACCATAGCAATCAGCCACTTACTTTTTATTTTTAAACAATTTTTTTATTGGCAAATGTAGGCCCATTTACTTAACAGTAAATACTACAATTAGAACGTTAAAATTGTTTGTTTTATACATTTTTCTTATAATTAAGTTATCAATATTTATCAGAAAATATTGATTATAGCTTTAAATAAATTACAAAACCTTTTTAAGCCTCAAAGGTATTGCACCTATCGTTTATATATATATATATATAATATAATATATATATATATATATATATATATATATATAAACTAAACTATTATAAGGCATTGTGGGCAACCCTTAAAATAAATTTAACAACAATTTTTAATAATCATTTAATATAGTTGAAATATCACAATAATAATTCTAGTATTTATATTAAGTTTTCATATATTGCTAACATAAAAAATATATTTTTTCATTAAATCAAGCTACAAAAAATACTATTTATATTTTTACAAATACGTCAGTTCCCATGGGGTATTACTGATCAGTTTAGCAATTTTTTCACTTTTTAAACAAAGTCATAGAAACAAGTGTCACACAGCGCAGGGTTTTTAATCTGTTTAGTGTGATATAATATCCTTTAATGTTATGAGTTATAACTAATTTGTTATTTATTTACTTTACTAATAAAGGAATTTATTTTAAAAAAGATAAAATAGAGTCTAATAGAATCAACAGGTGAATCCACTTAGGCTGTCAAAACAAGTTCCAATGATACTACTTAATGACCTGAGTTACTGAGTAGTTTCAGTTACTATAGGGATATTGGCAAAAGGCATGTTGCCTATCAATGATAAAGGTTCCTTTGTATGGCATAAATTCATACAAAACAAAAATACAAATTTTATTTTACAGGCAAAAATAAAAAATATGGATGGTTTTTTACACAATGTTATGACAGTCAACAGTCATTCATAATTCTTATCAATTATTATCTTAACAAACTGGTATCCATTTTGATAACTCAAGTATTCTAAACTGGCCCAAGTTTTTGAGGGTTGTCGGTTCACTTCTTATTCTATTCTACTATAATGTGTATGTTTAAAAATAAAATATAAGTTATTACAATAAAACAAATGGTTTCTTTTAAGCAATGAAACACATTAAAAAGGAAACCATAATTAAAATTTTAATCCAGCTTAAAAAGGGAAAATAATAATAATAATTATTATTTCTTTATTTCAGAAATAATTAATATAATTCACGTGAAAAATGGGTTTTAGATTTTTAGTGCTAACACAATAGTTTTTCTATTTACCTATGGTATACATGAGGCAAATTAAAAATATAAATCATAAGAGGCTGACCAAGAGAGTAAAAAAATTGTAAAAATACTTGGTATAAATTTATATCAATAAAAAACAAAAGGAAGGTTTATAAATTAGTGGTTTATAAATTAATATCAATATAAATTGATAATTTATAATTTGGCCAATGTCAGTTCAAATTTTCAAAGAAATAATAAAAACAAACTTGATAGATTTTTATTTAGTAACAAAACTAACTGAGGGTACAAAAAAATGTACTCTAATGCATTTACTCACCTTCCTCTATTTTAAGTGTTCATTTTTATTTTATACATTTTTATTACTTCTTGGTCCATAAACAATGAAATAGAATAATATGAAAAGGGTAACATTTCTCAATTTCTACATCAAGGATGTGTCACTGAGAGAAAAAAAAACGCCTTGATGCAAAATGCTACATTTTTACATTTTAAATTTTATTTATAATTGGTATTTATATTTTAAAGTGACCCTGGACCAACAAGTTTGTTCTTTATTATGGTTTTACTTTATAGTGTTAACCTAATGAGCTGGTGACATTACACAGCTCCTTTCAGACCATGAAAAATTATATTTTATTCCTCAAGCTATGGCTACAATTTTTATCAGAATCACATCAACTTTGGTATTCACCAAAATAAAACCGGCTTTATTTAAAAAAAAAAAAAAACAGATATTTTTAATGAAGCATGAAAAGTTAGTTTCTAAGCATGGTATGGGAAATCTATAGAATAGAAACAGAGTGATTTGGGGAATTTGAAAAAAGAACAGGTAGTACAGCCTTTTACAAAAATTTATAAATTTACAAAACAACTTGTCAACTACTTCAATGTGCTTCAAATTATATTAAAGTAATAAAATATATTGAAAATATATTTATTAAAAAAATATAAATACATTTATATAAAATATATTGTGATGCCTTAGTCCAAACTATAAAATAAAAATAAGGAACAAAAGAACAATACTGGTCAATTCTAAAAATAAATCTAACTAATCAAGACACTATTAAAACATTTGATCTTTAAAATAAACCATAAAAATAATTTAATTTCATACTTAATAAATATTTAATTCTATTAGCTATTTTAACTATCAGAGAAGTCAATCCATCCTTGCCTCACATTTGATGACTAAAAAAACTCTTTTTAGCGAATATATATATATATAATATATATATAAATATTATATATATATATATATATATATATATATATATATATATATATATATATATATTATATATGGCACTTATAGTAGTAATAAGACAAACTGATATAGGACAACAACCACGTTGATGCGAAGCAGCCAAATGGCTGAAGGCCTCTTGTTTTAATAAATGTTGTAGGATGGTGTATACACTTCATTCATCAGGCGGAAAGTACATACTACATAATTACATACATAATTATAAGTACATACATAATTATAATTTTAAAAAAATTCACCCTTTTTACTTAAGCATATTTTTATAATTTGTGAAGTCTAAACTGAGCTTCAGTATTTATTAAACATGGAATTAATAAAATGTCACCAAAAATTAAATGATAACTTAGATGGTCAACATCTAAGTTCAACTCAGATAATGAATAACTTGACTTTAAAAATTAAAACCTCATTACATTTTGAATTTAAGCAAATTGACATATATTAACAAATTAGCTTTTTTTAATAAACAAATTTGTTTTAATAAGTATTATGCTGACAAGCATAAAGTCAGATTAGAAATTAAAAAAATCATTTCAGGTCACTTATGTACACTTAAAATTGTTCGGTACAGGTTGAAGCAGCAAAAGCAACTTGGATATATTTGTTGCACAAAAGATTCAACATACAAACATCTTCATTAACAGTCAATCTGTCTAATGAAAACATATTTTCTCAAATTTTGCACATAGTTATAGTTGCTCATAATGTACAGGCTAGAACAATTCAACCTATATAGAAAATGACAGGTTCGGGTTATTTCTTCTTAGCAGAATCAGATCTAATAAGCTGTGTCTGGGAGTCAGTAGAAACATCAATCAAAGCCATGTCTTCCGTAGGTGAAAGTCTATTGTCAGCTATGGCAGAAATACTCCTTGCCAGAGCTATCCTAGCCATTTCTCTTCTTCTGGCTGCTTTTAATTTTTGAAATTCATCCCCTTCGTCATCTGTTGAACCAGAACCTAGAAAATAGACAGTATTAAAATAAATAATAAAATAAATACAATACAAAATTTAGAAAAAAAATTAAAAGTTATGAATAAAAAATAAAAACGATAGTGTTTGCTGGTATCTGTATGTAGGGATGGATCTTAGTTATTTTGTTAAATAACTACTTAAATTAAAAAAAAAAAATAATAATTATTGAAATAAAATGAAGTTGTTATAAATAATTATAGAATTATAAATAAATAATAATTATTAAAATAATTATAAAATTATTAAAATAATAATAGCTAAATAACCACTTAAACTAAATACCACTGAGTCTACTAATTCAGGAGTAAATTTTAATGATTGTAGGTAACATTTTGTCGTGACTTTTAGATTCTATCTTACACTCTTAAATCATTTTTAAAAGTTTTAAATTAAATTATACCTATGGAAATGGAATCACCAACAGGGCAAATACTTCCTGAGCCCAAGCCAGAACTTGTTGTATCATGAAGAGGTGGAGCAGATCTCATTGAAGATGACCTAGTGGGTGACACGGGTAGAGTTGTAGGTAAAGACATTCCAGATAGAGCTGTTGTTCTTCGTTGTGGCACAGCTATGGGAGCACTAGCAGGGTGGATGTGTGACCCGAACATTACTTCTGTTGGATCTTGAATAACTTGCTCTTCTCTTATTTCAGGGGTGGAAGTATTTTGAGGTGCAGGATCAGGAAATAGTGAAGCAGCAGTAGGTCTAACTTCTGGTTTACGCCCTGCCATCGAAGTAATGGTTGCCTGCAAGGAAACGATTAAAAACTACATAAGACAAAAAATAATGCATAAGAGAAAAATTTATAAACAAAGAAGTAAGTAATTTTACTACTTTAATTCTCATGATACTAATAATAGGTTTATTTTAGTAGTATTAGTAAAATAAGAAATTATATCAATTGTCGAATGATGGAACCGTTTCCAGATGTAGCATTGCATTTTGCTTGTTACATGTCCTAGGTGTCTCTTGCACAATTATATTGTAAAATATGAATAAATTGTTAAAAATTCCCTCAAATCCCCTTTTTATGAATTATTAAATTATTAAGTTCAGCTCCTAATAGTCTTTAGATTTACAGTCTATCGTTTAGTTTAAAAATCCCTAAGGTCATAAGTATTTTGGGGATTGACCAATCAGAGAAGCCGCTGCCAACTTCTCACTTAAAAAGAGAAAAAAAATCCCTACCACAATAACCGCTGTAGGGAAAAAACCTTCCCGGCAATCGTTCACTTTGTTTGTGGATCTTCTTTTGAAAACAAATTTCAAAATAATCTTAAAAATGATATTTTAAAATAAAACTACACAAAAGAAATGTAAAAAAACATCGCAAAGAAAATACGGGTAAAATAACCTGATTTGTTTACATAGTTTTTTCCCGCTCCCTTCTTGCAGGGATTTTTTTTTCTTAAGAATCAGTAGTGTTTAAACTGACCTGTCAAGATTTTTAAACTAAACTATAGACTGTAGTAACTGAGTTGGTCACATCTCCAAAACTTTACTTGTTTTTTTAAGTCCTATAAGGTTGCTTAAGGAATACATAGATCATCTAACCTGTTCATCTACTTCTTCTATTACTTGATCCGCAATTCTAAGACTACCTGGTGGAACAGGTTTGGGTTGAGGAGCTAGGCTTGTTGTACTGATGCTCTCTGACATTCTGTTCCCACCTGAAATTTTACAAACACATTAATTCATCAAATAAATTTTAATCAACATTTGTTTAAAACACTAATTAGGACTATAAAACTGTTGCTTATATTTAATTTAAATCTTAACACTATAAAAAAATGACGCCTATCCCATTAGCCGAATTTCCAAAGGAAATTCGCTAAAATACAAATTACACAAAAGATAGGACACCAAACTGAACAATAAAAAATATGAGATTCAAACATTCATGCTAATTATAATTCAACAAACTAAAAATCCAGTTTCATAAAATTTAAAGGGTCTAAAAATAATTTTACATTAATATAATAAAAATATGACATGGGAAAATTATTATATTAAAGAGAAATAACTTTAAATAAATGTATAAATAAATAAATATTTGTTTAGAAAACAAATACATCTCCTAATTTTATTACCAACTTAACATCATAAGTAAGTTATACATCAAAAAAAAAATATCATACTAGTCAGATTGTCAGAATTGTCTTTTGAAATCAATCTTTTGAGAACTGAAGTAACAGAATTGATTCTGTGTAAAGATGCAGCGACAGAGCCCATGCCAGACGGGGCTAGACTAGGGTTGGAGCCTCCTGATGCTGTTCTCGGTCTTGTAATGGATCCAGCACGCTTTACTGAGAAGTGAATGCCACTGGCATTATCATCATACTGAAAAAATTTTGGCAAACAATTGTCAAAAAAATTGAATACTCTGTGTATATTATTATATGTAATAGCAATTAATAGGGTACAAAACTTAAAAATAGAACAGTTGTATAGAAAAAATTATGATTTTTACCATAGATTTAGGTACATTTTACATAATTTTTTAAAAATTGATAATCAATCATTCAAACAGGGGGATCCAGCTTGAGTGATTTGGGTTTTTCGTAGCAGTCACGGTCCCCGGTAGCAGAGAAAATAGTAAACTTGTCAGTTATAATTGGTTAGACTCGTGTATTTCCGGTGTGACAGATAAACTTGAGGACACAATTTTAACTCGAACACACAGTGCTCAAAAAAGAAAATAGTTTTATGTATTTCTATCTTTATCTTTATGGCACTGATGATGGCGTCATGTTAGGTTAAAAGGGTTGTGCCAAAAAACTATTATTTTTGTTGAGAGACTCTATTCTTAGTTACCTAATCCAATTTTTTTTATCCAATTACATACAACAAAGGAAACTAATCCAAGAAAACATAATACAATGACAGAGCTTGCCTTTCCACAGAACAACAATCATCCAATCTATCACAACAAAAAACAGATTTCAACCTTATATAACATTGTTAGTCCTGGTTTATAACATTGTCTTCATAGTTTTGATGATAATTTTCAGGTTCAACATTTTTATATTAATAAAATGTGAAAAGACAGCTTTGTTAAATTAAATTAGACAGAGCATTGTTTCTCAAACTAAAGTAAAATATGTCAAAAATTATCCCAAAACAATAATAGTGGCTCTGTCTCAAAAAAATTATGTAATTCACAAATAAAGAAATTGTTTTATACATGAACATGATTTGGCACTATGGGGAAATAATATACATTGAGAGAAACATAAATAATATACTTCATTAGACATTGCTTAAAATCCTCCAAAAATAACTTACATTATCATCAGCTTTAACAGATGTTGGTAATGCATATTCAGCTTCTGTGTTGGAAACAGCAATATTAGCGGTCGAAGGCTGAGGTATTTTTTCTTTAAATGGCTGAGATGCAACTGTATGTGGCAACTCTGTAGGAAAGACTTCATCCCAGTACTGATCTTTTATTAGTTCAGGATGTTCGTGGTGCATCTCGTCAACTATCAGATAACTGACCTAAAATCAAATTTAATATTATTAAAGTAAGTAGGGTTTAGGTTTTAAGAGAGGGAATTTTAAGTACAACATTTTGTTCTCAGTGACTCACTCCTTTCATAAAAACTGTCCCCTCCCCTACATGACCCCAATCTCAGTATCTAATAATCCTTTAGAAATTCATTAAAAGATTTTTATAAAGGCTCACAACAAAAATTGATTTTATTATCTATAGTCAAGTATAGCCAATTTTAGGTTAAACTTCAATAATTTTAACTTGTAAGAGTTATTTTTATTCTTATTAAAAATAAAAGAATGAAAAGTCCCTCGACCTAAGAAATAAAAACCAAGTCAACACATCCTAGTTCCAGGATTATTTGGTCTGCTGTTCTATTATAGGATGGCTTCACTTATGATAACCTGTTTCACTTGACAAATATTTAGACATAAGAAAAAGAAAATAAAACATGAACAAAAACTTACAGTAACATTTCTATCAACAATCCAGTTGATTTCAAAGTCATCATCATCTTCTCCAAAGGGATTAATCAAACTTTCTGCCACTTTAAGCCACCCCATGTAAAAGAAAAACTATAACACAAAGACATGATACTTAAAAAAATCAAACAAAGAGTATAAATGAAAAATCAATAACAAAAATGTGCTTAAAATACTTCTTTAGCTTTTGAATTAAAATAAAATTAATTTAATTTTTTAAATTATATTTAATTTCAAATATGATACATTAATCTAATGCTTTATATTCGATTATGCATATAGTTGAAATAAAAAAAATAGGGTACGGGGTACCTTAGAACTTTTCCTCATTACATCGGATTAGCTACGCTCATCCTTCCTGCTTTTGACTCACTTCGCTCGTCCTCAGAAATACAGTTCCCCAAATTTATACTGTAACATGCCTTCGGACTCCCTTCACTCATCCTCATATAGTAAATGCATCCGTATCATTCTCAGCGGTCACCCATACAGCACTGACAGCATTGACCACGATCAATGCTCCTTAATTTTTATGATCCAACAAAAATCATGGATATACAGGTCGTATTGAAACAATACTTAGTTTACTTATTTATTGGATAATAATATACACTAATACCAAATTTCAACTCAATTGGACTATTATCAATTTAAAAAAATTTTTACAAGTCGTTCTCACACAAGTCATAAGTTAGTCTCATACATAACCACATGCGTGCCAAATCATAATCTGATCCCATCATTTTTCTGCATTTTAAGATTTTTGCTGAGTTATTATTGAGGGTTAATGACATCATAAAAAAATATTTTCCGCATAGCACAACTATAGCAGTAGACTGATTTTTATACAAAGTTTCAACTCTCTAGCATAAATACACTACTACGATAATAACAGACACATATATAAACTCATAAACACCTGAAACAGATAATTCCGGTTTTATCCCGGTTTCAGAATTTTTGGCTAACACAATACTTTTCCTATATACCAGCCCTTCCCAACCCTTTTGCGAACGAAATTTTTTGGTTCACCAAATTTTTTATTATTAACTATCCAAAAAATGACAAAGATTTATGTAAAAACATTATAATTAGCAAATAACAGATTTGCTTAAACAGATATTATTTTTATAAATTGATAATACTTTAAACTTGCGATAAAAAGAAGCCGCGGCCAAAACATTTCTTAGAAGTCCTTTACGACAGGGCACCTGTCTTTATCTAATTTCTTGCTAACTTAGATGAATTGTTATACCTATGATATACTGTGTTTAACAGTTTCTTATCACTTCTTTTTGAAGGTTCAGGTATTAAAATTATAATGTTCAATTATATGTGAATTTGGTTCTAACAAACATCAACGTAGTTTAATAAAGCGTACAAGTTTTTTAATTATAATTGCTTCACCAGTTTATTTATTTTATAGTTTTGAATTTTAATTAAAGTAGTGAAATGAATAAACAAAACACGACTTGACTTATTAGTGGAAAACAACAGCAACAAATTAGTCATTGATATGATACATTTACTTACATATTTTTTTATATAAATTTTTTTATTCTTTTTAGCGAATTTCCTTAGGGATAGGCGTCATGGCGGAAGTCGAACCTCGGACCACGACACAAATCCATTTCAGAGGTCCCTAATGACGAAAACATACGTTTTGCAAGACTTTATATATATATATATATATATATATATATATAATATTATATATTATATATATTATATATATATATATATTATACTATATTATAGTATTTTAGTATAAAAACCTCATGATGAAAATTATGATTTGACAATGTCTGTAGGGTCATAATTAGTTCGGCAATAAATAAAAATGCCTGCAATTCTCTGGTTATGCAAAATAAATGCATTTGGGTCGCTAAACTTTAGAAAAGCAAATTATAGGGTCGCGGTACTGAAAAGGTTGGGAAACGCTGCTATATACCTTTAGCGTATATAGCAATATACGCTACGTATATATAGAGGAAAAGTAAAAATATATATATATATTTATCAAAATTTTTAATCATTGGTTTCTTAATATTTAAAAGTTATTTTATTCTTCTGTTATCATTAGAAAGCATTTCTGTCAGAACTTTTTTACTAAAGGTTTTCATAGACTAAGGGCTGGATTTTAATAAAAGTTTTAGGAAATGTCCCATACTATTTATTTATTAATTTATTATTTTAAAAGCATACATACAGTATAATATAAAATCAGCATAAAAACATTTATAAGTAATATAATAATAAAAGTCTATTTGACAATGGAATATGCAAATGAAACTAATGAAAATAATAAATTATTTAATAGCCGCATAAGCTATAGCTTGTGCGCGGCTATATATTTCATCTATTATTTGTTAACACAATAACACACACCACAATCACAATAACACACTATAACACAATCTCCTATACCATAAATTCGACAACCTTAAGAGGGCTGTTGATGGGGTTCAGTGATGATGTTAATATGTTTTCTGAAAAAGCTTGCCCAGTAAACTAGTTATTTGTAGATATATTTGAAAATGAATCAGGTTTTAGCTATGAATATCTTATGTATATCTTTGGTCTTTAACCAAATTTAATACATTTTAAAATGGACAAAGAACATAAATTATGTCCATTGATTTTATGTGAAACAACTAACACCAAGAGCTAAGACACTAAGTGGAACTCATTTGACAACTCATCTGAGAGTTGCAGGTATTATTAAAAAGCCTTTTCTGATGAAATAAAATATACAATACTATTTTATCGAGATTTTTTATAAATAAGAAATTATGTTTTAAAATAACACTACCATTACTATTTATTTACTAAAATGAATTTTATACTTTTAAAGTAATTTTTTTATAATAAGTAATACATAAATGAAATAAGCATAGAGGCCTTGTGCCATACATGACAGAGTATTGATTTTCTTTTTATTCAAGCATGCTAAAAAATTGCACGGAAAAATACTTAACATACAACATCAAGACTGATTGGTAAATATTTTAACACTAAATAAAACCTGCATTTTGCTTGCATGATTTGTAGACAAACCTTTAGGAAAAGCAACAAAAAATTAATCAATAGTTCATTAGGTTAACAATAGAAAAAAACAAACTGCCAAATATAAAATTTAGCTTCCCTGTCTCATAACTTCCCTATCTTTTCAAACTGGAGACATTTTGAAAACTGTGAACACAGATATGGTTGAGGTTTTAATACACTCAAAAACTTCAAATTAGAAAACTAATTATCAATTTTAGTATTTATTTATTTTTTTATTTTAAGATGGCTACTATTTTGAGATGCCATATTGAATTTTCCATAAAATTTAATCAGTCTCTTATTAGACTTGATTATTTGCCAAGTTCCATTTAATTTGGCTGATTTATTTGGCCGTTACCATGATCACTATGTCTAATTAGATTAAAATATCCACCCATCCCTACAAACATACAGGCACACTTTTTTATTAATTTTGTTGCTGAAAGGATATGCACTACTAGGCCCAATGTAATGACAGAAGAAAGCTAACAGTGACACTCTAGGCAAAGTATATATCCTTTAAAAATAATACAATGAGTGATCAGATATGCGTATAAAAGATCCATACCTGAAGAGTAGCAAATACTGGAAAGAATTGATCAATACAATTCATATTCTGTAGATGCCATTGTCTTCCTATTGCACTAGTTATAACAAAAGAATAGGTAGCTAACGTAACCACCTGAAACAATGAATCAATAATTAGATACAAACTCAATCAAAATAACTTTTGGCTACAGACAATTTTTAATAACCTAATTTAGTAAAACAACAATAAACCAAACTTTAGAGTTTAATCAATTGTGATTAAGCACTTTAATAAGAGGAATTTAATTTAGAGATGCTTCCAGCAATTCCTCACCATGATACAAGCCTTAGGGCAGTGTGGCCAACTTTACAGGGCCACTTAAAAATATCTTGTGTCTTTCTGACAGTCATAATACATATAAAAATCTCATTAGCTCATTTCGCCTTTGGTAATCAACATATAAAAAAGAAAGAGTGATTAAGTCTAATTGTCTAATAATTTTGTTATTAAAATTGTTCATGACAAAAATAGGGGGATATTTTAAGGGATTTGAATGTTCTGCTCACTGGTTCTGCTATGACTATGGGGTTTTGAATAGTAAACAAATTTTAGTAAAATTAGGTATACAATTTAAAAGTGCATATTTTGACTCAATATCTTTTTAAGAGAAATTTTCACCAAATTGGTAGCAGAAACCTGATCTTAGTAAAAAAAACTAAATGAAAAAATCATTTTTAATCCCCATCAGTCACCTATCTACATACTGACCTCCCACAATACTGCTTAACACTGTGATTTGAATAGCCTCATTGAAATACAAATACACACACATACAGATTAGTTAAAACCATTAGAATAGTCTTGAAATTGCCTGAAACTTATAATTCAGGTGAAATTTTTATTTAATTTTACTGAACAAATGCAATATTTTCCTATTACACCTTCAGAATAAAAGAGGAAAAATGTTTTTTGTATAATGATCAAAAATAAAGTTTTAGATTGAATGAAAAATAATAATTTTTATAAACAAACCTGAGTATATACAAGAGGAACAGATATTGAATCATAATTAAGTAACCTTCCGCACTGTCCTCTAAATTTATTTAATTCATCTATTACAGTTTTAACTGCAAAGTCATCCCTAATTCTGCCTTCTTTCCTGGCTCTAGTAACAATAGACGCAGCCCAAACTATGGGCAACCAGTGTTTTGAATGGCGAGGAAACTGCTTATTTAGATCATCAACAATGGACATTTCATTAGCAGTCATGAGACCTGAAAAAAGGAAATGCTCTATTCATAAATTATATTTCTTAATAAATTACTTAATACACATAGGGCGCATGACTGGGTTGAAAATTTAAAATGTGCCTACAAAAAATCTAAAAAGACTAAAATCATATTTCAAGCAATGTGATTTAATTAGGAATACACTGTAAACATTTTGAGCTTGCATTCCAATATCCTCATAAAATAAGAAGAAAACAATCACACATGACTATTAACTGACTTTATAATCTGAAACCACAAGATAAAAAACACAATACTTTTCCTATATACCAATGATATAAGCATGAAAATCCAAAAAGAAATTGTATCATCAAAGTTTTTATAAAAAAATACGTTAATAAAAACCACAACGTCTTTAAATCAATGAAACATATATCATGATCACTATGTCTACTTAGATTCAAATATCCATCCATCCCTACAAACATACAGGCACACTTTTTTATTAATTTGGTAATATATATTTAAAAGGGACATTTAGAATTTATTAATCTAAACTCATTAATCATGTTACATTTAGAAATCTCAATAAACTTTCATATACAGTAAAAGTCAAAAGTAGAAAAAGTTAATGAAAATAATTAAAAAATTACTTGTGTAAATTTAATCTAAAATAACACTCTTACCTGCATCCACAAAATGATCTAATGTAGGGAACCTCTTTTTGACTCTAGGACAGATCATACTAAAGACCATAGTTAGACAGAGGCACACATATCGCATAATTGTACGCCTCATTAGCCTACCCCGATCATCCTGGTAAAAATAAATAAATTAACTTTAAATTTGTATGGTTTAATTTCATTAAATCCTAATTTAAATATTTTATTTAAAGGAAATAATAATACAAATAATTGATATGGATTTGATAAATCAAAATTTATCAGCAGTATCAGATAACAAGTAATGGAATAGTAGGAAAATTATGAATCCAAGAAGGACCAAATAAAAAAATCAAGACAGGAGCAGACAGTACAATAAATAAATGATCAATAAATAATTAAGAAAGTTATGAAGACTGACCAATTTTTTTTTTAAATTATCCATTCTTAGGAAAAATGCATAAGTATTCATTCAATTTAATTTTCGAAGTATTCATTTCGATTTAATTAGGTTGATTACAAACTACTTTATTTAGGGGGGGGGGATTAGCACCTTAAGGCGGATGGATATACAAAAAACTATATAACTATACTTTTCAGAGTTTTTATGTAGGTATATACTTTTTAGAGTTTTTATGTAGGTATATACTTTTTGGATATTACATGAAAGTAAAAGTTAAAAAAAAAGAATTTGCTATTCACCTGTCCATGTATGTGAGCTGATACAAAGACAGCAATAGGATCGGGCCATGGTATACTGAGGTATTGGTCCCACCATCTTTGCATGATAATTGATATATAGAAACCAAGTACGAATGATAACGGGATGTAGTCACTGTATTTGTCAAAATACTGACTGATTTCAGTAAATGTGCTGAAAAAAGTAGCAGGTAAAAACAGCTGGTAAAACAAATAAATACAGAACAGAGTAAAATTAAGAGTAGCCTAAACCAGGGTTACAAAAATACCAGAGCCCTGCAGACCTTAATTTCATATTAACAGTACTTACCTCCCCCCCCCCCAAAAAAAAAAAAAGATCCTGACATAAACTCATGAATAATGTTTTAAATTGTAGCATAATCTCGGTAATAAATATCCTGACCCACCTTTTTCCTGTAATTTTTAACAATATTACCACATTCCAGCAATTTTACATCAAGCTATTGTTAGATACAGAACACACATGTGGTTTTAAACAAAATCAATTTCATTCAAATTCAACGTTAAAAATAGCCAATTTCTATTCTATTTACCCAAATGATGTACCCCGGAACTTTTCCTCATTACATCAGATTCGCTACGCACATCCTACTTGCTTCGCTCTTCGTCGAATGTACGCTGCGAAACCCCTTCGGACTCGCTGCACTCGTCCTCAGAAAATAAATACATTTGTTTCATTCACAGCAGTCACCAATTCAGGCACTGACCATGCTCGATGCTGCTTAACGTTTATTATCCAACAAAAATCATTGATATACTTGACATATTGAACTGAAATTTAGTTTACTTATTTATTACGTAAATTTCGTCGTAAAAAATTCTTTTTTACGAATTTCAACTCAATTGGATTTTTTTCTAATTTTTTATAATTATTTAAAAAAAGTGAACAATTCATTTGATAAAAGAACTAATGCTGATAATAAGAAGAAACATGGCACATATGTTCGTTTCATTTTGTTTATGACGTCATTAACCCGCAATAATGACAGCGAAAATTTTGAAAAATGTCGCCATGTATAAATAAGACTAATATTTGAGCCAAGTTTCATCTCATTATCAGCAACCGTTTAATGCTTATGGAAAGACTAGTGTACGTTTTTAAAAATTATAAAAATCAGCATATAATCCAATTAAGTTGAAATTCGGTACAAGTATACACATTTACGTAATAAGTAAGTACACCCAGTTTTGTTTAAATACAACGAGTATATCAATGATTTTTGTTGGGTCATAAAAGTTAAGCAGCATCGCGCAGGGTCATTGCCTGAATTGGTGACCCCTGAGAATGAAACGGATGTATTTACTATCTGAGGACGCGCGAAACGTGTTCGAAGGCGTGTTGCAGTATGCATTTGGCAAATTCTTCTGAAGATCAGCGTTGTAAGTCCGAAGCAAGGAGGATGAGCGCGGTGAATCCGATGTGATAAAGAAAAGTTCTAAGGTACCCCGTACCCGATTTTTTTAAGTTACATCATATATTTTTTAAAAAAATGTTAACGATTCCTGTATAGTATATGGACGTTATTATTTATAATGCTCAAACACTGTAACACTAAATTAAAATAATGCTGTAAAAAACCTCTAGATCAGAGGCAAGTAAATAGTGCTAATGATTGGATGAGATCAGATTTTTACCTTTTACCTGATTCATCAAGAAGAAATAAGTAGACAATTCTTAAACCATAGTATAAAGATAAAAATGCAAATAGATCCGGCCATACGAGCTTGTATATGCTGCCTCTCCATCTGAAGCAAACAAAATCACATCAATTAGTTAGTAGAATAATACTTCGTAACAACATTTAATACATTTTATTGAGGGTTGACGCAGATCCATGAGGGCGATAACCCTCCCCCCCTGGATTATCTCGATATTTTGGAATAAAGAAAAAAGAGAAAAGTGAAGAAATAAAGAGGAAAAAGAACGGAAGAAATAGAAGGACAAAAAATGTATAAAATAATATACATAAATCAGTGGTTAGTAACGTGGGATGATATTGCCTCCAAAGAGAATTCTTAGGTGACGATGTGATGAAATCTCTCCTAGCATTAAAAATATTAAAAATCCCCCCTATGATAAAAAGTTCGTTTCCTAAACTTTGCCCCCAATGTTAAAAAAGGACCATTCAAAATAATAAATCTTATTTTAGAATAAAATAGTAACTTAGAATAATAAACCATCTATAAAAATAAAAATCTCTCCTCTAGGATAAAAAAAAAATCTCTTCCTATAATAATAAAGCGCCCCAAGTTAAAAAATATCCATTTAGAATATATAGACAAGAAATAATACATTTATTATTTAGAAATAATAAATCGTAACCCAGAATAATAAATCGTCTCTAAGGATAAAAATCGCCCTTTAGGAGAATAGCTGTCCTGAGGATAATAAAAAGGCTCTCTATGCAAAGAAAAGTCGCCGATAAGGTGTACCATCAATGGAATCTTACATACAGCACTAATATTTAGAGCCGACCCAACAATTAAGCCATTTGTGCGGAAAAATATTCGATTGCGTTCGCTATTTTAGATTTGTTCCAAGGACCAATAGAATCGTTTCCTTAACAGGAGTTTCGCGCCAATTGATAAGGCCAACGGTTAAAATTGGAGTTATGAATTATGAACCCTGAAACTCCATGAAGGGAGTTCAATATTTCCTTAATAAAGTTTAAACATAAATAATAACTTGTAAAGGAAAAGACGTGTATGCCATTGAACTTAAGGGAAATTATGGGTCATTCATTTCTAGATAAAATTTGATGGTCAGTTATAGTTTTACTTGTATTAGAAGGTATTAATTAAAACCTCCGAAAATGTTGCGAGGCCACTTGGATCTAGATTAGATCTAGGTTGTTAAACGCAATGAAAAGGGTTTAAAAAAGGATTTGGCAATAAACACGGCACCGCGAGGGCGAGTTCATTGACGTTTCCAAGTAGAATTACTGTAGCAAAGCTGAAACAGTTCTACAGGAAATTCACGAAGCTTAAAATCTCGTCAGCTTAAGAAGAAAGGAATTATAAAAAATCAAAGTGTGTTATTAGATGGAATGCTGAGAATTAAGGTAGTAATACAATAAGGATCATCTACATTCAGATAATTGCGACCCAGAACATCGCAGTAATACTGTAAATTAATTATAATATTAATTCAAAGCAAATTTATTTAATTTGAATAAATTTGAATTCAATAGCAAAATATATGAAATGGTGGTTCCTGAAGCGTTAGTCCCTTAAAGGGCTGTAACAAGGAGGCTGTAATACCCTAAAACAGCCTTATTACAAAACTCTGTAAAGCTAGGTACATTGTAGATGGAGATATCACAAAAGACATTGATTATATCAGGCATAATATTATATTTGGCTTTATCCCTCTTTTATTTAATTTTTATTGTGTTTTGTTTATTGTTAAAAACGCATGTCGATAGAAAACTCACGAAGACCATACCAATTTAACTAAGCTAATAAATAGTATAATAATAATAGATATAAAGTTCTTCCGGCCGACGGGAAGAGAATTAAACAGCCTGTGAGTCCTTGTTAGTTGACTGCGACTCAAATAAAAATATATTTTCGTGGAGAGACTGATGTTTTTATTATTATTTTAAAGAATCGTAACCCAAACGATGTTATTTACATGAATTATATAATTAGTAACAATTGATTGGTAGAAAATAAAAATGAGATTTGAGGATCGAGTTTTAAAATAAATAACACTCAAAATATTAATACAGGCGGTTGTTGATTGATATGATCTCAGTGTTATTTAGTCACAAAGAAAATTAGTCCGTCTAGTGTTAATTCTCCTCTTTCCTCTTCACGACATGAACCATTAGACAATTGTTTTTAAAACTATACAGAGTTGACGTGATAAAATTGCTATGTACTCCCTTCTAAATAAGCCAATGCGAATCCGAAAAGCCAATTATGTTTTGTTATTCGTCCGTCAATTATTGTAATCAGGCTGCAGAAACACCGTAAAATCAATCGTAGAATAATACTGACTGTTTTCTAACTACACAATATTCAAGACAATTTGGTACAAATATGATCCCGGTTATTTTTTGAAACAGCTATTGATTGGCATACAAACATATAAAATACACAAGTATATTTATTGGATACCTAATACCATAACGATACCTCAGTGACAAGTTACCAGAATTATGTTATATTGGTACCCATTATCTTGTTCGAGATGCAATTTCTAATATTGTCTATGTCAATGTATACTTAAATTTTAATGTCTAAAGATATTGGGGTTCCAACCTGGTTACTCGACTTCACAGACAATTGACAAAATAAGTAATTGATTGTTAATTTGTTAATACTCCCCTAGCTCGCAATAGCGAACTAAAAAGGAGTATTATAAAAATAAATAGTAATTTTAAAAAAGATATATTAAAATATCAAAGTATAGTGTGTACATATATATACCTAATGAAAACTATATATTTACTTAATATTACTTAATATTTTTACTTTTTCTCATTTATACCACAGGTATATAGGAAAAGTATTGTGTTTACAAAAAAATTCCGAAACCGAAATGTCACCGGAATTATCCGTTTTAGATGTTTTAAGACCTCCTGAGTGAGTCTCGCAACTTTGTCTGTATGTATATATATGTGTGCGTGTGTGTATGTGTGAGAGTATCTGTTATATTCATAGCTCATTGTGTATTTATGCTAGAGTTAAAACTGTGTACAAATATCAGTCTACCGCTGTAGTTGTGCTATTCGGAAAATATTTTTTTATATTTATACCTCAATAACCTGCAATAACGACTTAGCAAAAATTTAGAAAAACTCAAAAGTGCGGAAAAATGATGCGATCGGATTGAGATTTGGCATGCATGTAGCCATGTTTAAAAGAAACATATGTGCCGAGTTTCATCCTATTATCAGCAGTAGTTCAATTTGTATCGAATGACTTATCACTTTTTTTTAATAAATTGTCTATAATCGGAAAATAATAAAATTTAGTTAAAATTTGGTTTATGTATATACCTTTTAGTAATAATTAAGTACATTAAGTTTCGCTTTTATATAACGAGTATATCTATGATTTTTGGTGGATCATAAATGTTAAGCATCGAGCGTGTTCAGTGGCTAAATGGGTGGCTTCTGGGAATGAAACAAATGTATTTTCTATCTAAGGACGAGCGAAGCGAGTCCGAAGACGTGTTGCAGTATAAATGTTACAACTTTTATATTCTGAGGACGAGCGAAGCGAGTCCGAAATAGGACGGATGCGCGTAACGAATACGATGGGATTAGGAAAAGTTTCGAGGTACCTCGTACCGGTTTTTTCTTAATTAGTTTTAATAGGTTAAATTTAATTTTTACTTATTATAGCTATTACTTTATATAGCTAAAAGGGCAATATGTTTTTTCGGGGGCTAATTAAAAACCATGGGAGGGGCTTTAGCCCTCCCCCGTTAGAATCGCCTTTAATAATTAGGGAGTAAAGATTTAATGAAGAACTGTGTTGTTTGAACAAATTATGACATCACGTCTGGTTTTATTTTTATGAAATCCCCTTGAAAAAAGCATTATAGTATAAGAGGGAACCTGGCTGTTAATCATTAAAGTAAATAAAGACGAGTTCAAGGAAGAGACGTCATTGTTCTAGTCATTTAAAACAACCTAACAACTGAAATATATGATAAAAAGCTAAAATTTAACTGTAATATAAGAATTTTCTTTAAATGTGGGATCTGAAAACATTTAAATGCATCAAAGACACTCCCATGAGTAATATCTACAACGCTGTAAAGCGTTTCATCCTTTGGTTTAATAGATATCAAAGAAAGCCCAGATAAAGATTGGTTTATCGTCAGTCTTCAGTAGAGTCTAGCACAAAAATACATAGACACTAAGGTATATGTTAAGTTAGACTCTTAGTAATAATAATAAGAGATTAAAACGATTTATTCAATGTGTACACCCAAAAGATGTCTTAACCGTCAGTAAAGAACATATACATAGTGAAACTAATATAATTAAGTAACTAAGTACACTGTAAGCTTCTCAAGTATTGTTGTTATATAGCATTTTGCCTTGTATTTAGCGAATTTTTATCGCCTCACCTATATAGACGTATACATATGTACAACAAGACATATTTATGTAGCGTTGACCAATTATTTTATGCCACTATATAGTAAGAGAAACCTTATCTTTACTCTTGGGTGATAGCAACATAATAAAGTTATTTGGTAATCGCGCCACTAAAAATAATCCGATTGAGCTGAAATGGTCCTTTTAAAGCCTAGTTATAATTGACTACTTTATAATAAGAAGTGTTTATTATAATAAGATGAAATTTTCTCTATTTTAATGACAATAAAAACTAAAATTAAAAGGAAAAATAAGGGGCGTGTCTGTTTTAAATCGATACATAAAAACCTAGAAAACTAGGGAGTTAAGTTTGCAACTCTAATGTCAGGGTAGAAAGATACGAGCTAGTCTACAAAGCAATAACCCTGATCTGGCTGAATTCCAGTAGAAAATGAATTAAAACAGGGGTGGTAAAAAACCCCATTTTATCACAGTAAGTATAAACAAGTCAAATTCGGTAAACATCTTTAAAAGAGAACCGAAGAGCTCCTTCCGATGAGTGGTTCTGATTCTGTTTAGAAAAGCTGTAAAATTAAACAATCAATTCAATTATCGATTTAACACTTTGGAAAACACTTGACGGCTCTTTAACACTTTGTTACGATCAAAACAATCCTCAGTATTACTTAAGAGCTTTTTGTAATTAACCGAATGTTACGAACTTTGAAAGATGCTTCATCGCACTTTATAATATATATAACATTTTTGAAATATGTAACGAGTTAGAAAAAAATAACGAACAATACTCTTCTTAAGTATAATAGGAGCGAGGAACGGAGGAGGCCGGGATCCCCTATTCCGCGCTTCAAAATGCATGCTTTGCCGATGTGAAAACGGCATTTCTTCGAGTCGTAATGTGAGATATTTCTTATCAATTACATTCTGATTTTTCATAATAAGTTTACATATAAACTAATTATATAAGTATTTTTAATCGAGCGTTCCTACCTCTATTTTTACTTTTCCTTATCTATCCCGCAGGTATATAGGAAAGTATTGTGTTTGCAAAAAAATCTGAAACAGGGATTTCACCTGAATTGTCTGTTTCAGGTGTTTTTAAGACCTCTTTAGTGGTTTTCATAAAGTTATCTGTCTGCACGAGTGTGTCTGTCTGTTATCACCGCAATTCCCACTCCCAATGTATTTTAAGTTAGAGAAATGACACTTGAAGCAAAAATCAATCTTTAGGTCCAGTTGTGCCATGGAAAATAATTATTTTTTGTTGTCATTAACACGCAATAATGACTAGGCAAAAATTTTGAAAATTTATACATTTTATAGATTTTTTAACATTTATTATTGTTATAGTTTTTTTGTTAGATCATAAAAGTTAAGTAGCATCGAGTGAGGTCTGTGCATGGATGGAAGACTGTTGTGTCTTTTCTTAATTAACAGAAGAAATAAAATATATGAACTAGTTAATTAAATTTTATAATTTATTTACAATTTCAAGTATTTAGATTTTGACAGATATTTGCTATGGAAATATAAATAAGCAAGACATCCCTCATTAAAATTTGTTTTTCCTTCCATGTCGAAAGCTCATTTTAGAACTTATAGATGTCAAAATAGTTAGTAGTACTCTCCTTTGCTGGAATTTTCTCCGACTTAAATATCTTACTGAATTCGTTTCTGTCTATTTTTCTTTGTTCATTTTGAACGAATTCGCTGTTGGTCTTCAACAGTGTCCAAGCTCATGTATATTTTACCATGACGTTCACGATTTTCTGTTAATGTATCTTGCCGAGTTGATTTTAAATTAATTTGCTGGTTCTTTTCTTGGTTCTAAGTGTTTAATGCCTGTTTTCTTTTATCCTCGTCGCCATTCTGTTGTCTTCTCTTCTTAACTAACAGTAGAAAT
The DNA here is from genome assembly GCA_018340805.1 of Microvelia longipes. Lineage (NCBI taxonomy): Eukaryota > Metazoa > Arthropoda > Insecta > Hemiptera > Veliidae > Microvelia > Microvelia longipes. Next base: position 30,698,464 of record JACMZG010001870.1, read on the forward strand.
AAAATCAATGTGAACTAGTTATTTACATTTTATAATTTAGTTACAATCAGGGGGGTTAACTTAAATGAGGAAAAGTTTGGACTCGATTATCGCAAGCTACTAAAAATAACGCTGCGGCGGACCGGTGCGGACAACTCATGAACTAACCCCAATAGCTTTCCAAAAATGACTGATTATATTTTTATATTTAAATTATGAATACAATGACAATTCTTGGTTATGACAGCTACATTTATTATTATTATAAAATGATTGTTTTCTGTATGTATTTTTCACAATAACGGTTCGCCGTTGCATGTTCTGTAATTCAAAAATTCAGAAACTAAAAGTAAATAGAAACCTTTTTAAAACTTCCCGAGAACGCTCATGATGGCAGATAAGTATATTTCATTTAATTAATTTATTGATTTAGTCGATTTTATCAGGTAATTACATTTAATCACATGTGCGCATCTCGCCGATGTAATTAAAATACAGGCTGCATTAAATGCCAAAATCTATCTTCTACCACGTGTAAAACTTTAGCCACTATTCCATTATTACCTGATTGAATCAATAAAATTAATAAATTACTTGAATGAAAAACTTTAAAATAATCAGAAGCATTCTGTGTAAGATTAAAGTGGTAGGGTTAGTTAGAAGTATAACTATACAAATTAAATTTCAAACTGACTGTGGGCAAAAAGCGGGAAATCAAGACACGCCCACTCAAATGAAAGGCAGGTCCCCCGCCGCGCTAGTGTCGCCCGGAATCCAAATTTTCCCACCACTGAGTCGACAGTCTTACTGTTTAAGTATCTATAGTCTCTGGTTACAATTTCAAGTATTTAGATTTTGACAGATGGGAGCTATGGAGATATAAATAAGCAATACAACATAAGATATAATGTAAGCAATACAACAATGAACGCTGGGAAGAAAAGAAATGTATTTACTGTTTCAGTACACATTTTACAAGTTTTATATTCTGAGGACGAGCGAAGCGAAGCAGTGAGGATAAGGAAGCGAATCCGATGTGGTGAAGAAAAGTTCTGAAGTACCCCGTACCCGAGTTTTTAAATAACTTTATTGATTATTGTCTTTAATAAATATATTTGACATAGTGCTCATACTGGTTAAAGTGACTTAATAGGCTTAATAGGGGGAATCAACCAGTGGTGATACCTTGGTTGGGCTCAACAATCAAACTAAAGCCAATCATGGGACCAAACCATAATGCACACAAAATATAAATAAAAACGTAAATGATAATGTATACAAACAATTTGCGTCGGTTTTTAGACAATTGATTAGCTTCTATTATCTTTATAAATACCCAAGAAAATAAATATAACAGAGTTGTCGTCAATGAAGACGAGGACAAAAAAATGCGTAAGAAAAAGATTAATGTTAATATTATATCGTATGTTTTTTTATAAATAATTTCTCTTTTCGTCTTCTTAATTATAAAGAAATTAATGAAAATGAGGCATAGCATACGCTGGCAGTTGATACGAATTTCACAATATCACACAGGCACTCCCCTTCGCTTTTAAGTTAAAATTATCCTACAAACTAAAAAATTAAAATAATGTACCTTCGGAATTAGATTTATAATGTATTTCCTAATAAATAATTCTGGCGGACACGGCATGGCATATCATCAAATTCTATTCAGGTTTATCAATTCAGCAATGAACAATTAGCCAACATTAATGGCAGATAGCGGTTTTTAAAAGTAAGTAAAATGTAATAGATCAAAACAGGATCGATCTCTAGGATTGGTACTAAATGTCTGATGCTACAATACATGCTTCTTTCGACTACGAGTTTCAGTCATATACAAGCTTTAACACTACTATAATTCTTTAAAATTCTTTTATAATTTGTAAAGATATATTTTAAACATATTAAAAAGGCAAACCATACGGTGTATGTATTGGAATTTACCTATTAAATACTTACTATAAATAGAAAATAAAATTTTAGGAAGAAAATTCGCCGACACGTACTATTTTTGGAATATAAACAAGGCTGATTGTAGATAACTAAAAACTATTAAGAAGAGGGCCTTGTCGCGGTTGTTTACTTACTCTTATTATTTTTAAACGATTTACAGACACAAGCCAAGAGAATTAAGTTAGTCATTACTCCCAGGGCGACGAGTTGCCTGAATAAATAAAAGATTTCAACGAGTTAACAAGTTTCTTACAATAGTTTAACATTCTGTCCAGTAATTAGTTCCAGAGCAAAAACAATGTTTAGGTTATGAAGTAAGATTTTTAAAAAAGTATTTGTTATTAGAAACAGCCGAGCAACAATTTATTACTCGATCTATTTCGTTCAATTTATTTTTTTAACATCCATAATTTTGGCGTCCATTTTTAAAATGGGAAGTTATTTTATTTTATCTGCTCACGGCAGGAAAATGAAGCATTACTGAACTAATTCTAGGCAAGAAAGTAGCATTTCCCAGATCGGCTGGTAATTAGTCGTGAATGACCACACTTTACCTGCCTAGGCAGGAAAGTGGCATTTCCCAGCCGCTCCTGCCTATGCTGGTAAAGAATCTTAATAGATAATTTTTGTAAACATGATTAGTTAATAATAAAAAGCCTATTGAATTTAATTAATAATTTATATAATGAATAATTACATCGTTTAACTAATTAAAATTAAAATAAAACAATTTGTAATGTAAATCTTTAATTAGAAATAAATTTTATTGATTATTTTAAAGACAACACTTTTTGTCTTGGGTTTATTATCTCATCTTTTTTGTCAAGTCATTTACTACTTTTATCATACGATCCCGTATTTAATACAGTTAAAATTTAGTTTATTCTATAGCGTTTTGTGATGAATATTGTCGAAGATATAGACGAACTTTTCAAACATACCCCGCTGGATGTTTTGGAAATAGCTACAAATGCCAAAGAGAGCCTACTACCGGCAAATCAGGAAGTAGGTTTTGACCTACTTCCTGATGCTTTGGCATATGAAGTGTTCAAAGAATGGTGCTCAGAGAAAAAAGTAAAGAATGTAAGTGAAAACATTGTGTTAGCGTATTTAAAAGGACTGTCAAATAATGCTAGTTTTGATTTATTACTGTTCGCAGATAAAATATTGTGTGGAACGAGGCAGGAAAGGAAACATTAGTGACTCGTATATTTGCCTACCTCGGCTTTGCCTCGTCAGTCAAATTATACATTACCTTCCTCGGCTTCGCCTCGTCAGTCAAAATGAAAATTACCTGCCTTGGCTTCGCCTCTGCAGGTAATTTAGATAGCACACTCTCGCCTTCGGCTCGGGGGCTAACTTCGATACTAGTCATTAATATTCCATTTTCCTGCCTAGTTACACAAATAACTATTACACGAGTCATGTTTTAATTTTCTACTCTTCAAGAGCATTCAAACGATATACGACTTAATGGTGTGACACAAAATTAATTTTTAAGTGGTCCGCCATATAGGCCGAGTTATAATCTGATATAATGCTGATCTAGTATCTTAAGGATCTAACACCTCAGCTAGAATAAGTTATAAATATGAGTACTTTGGTTAAACACGTTGTATTTGTTCTTAATATTTCATTGTGACAACTTGTTAAGTGTATTAATAAAGTTTAGTATTTTTTTAAAAAGTGACTAAGTGTAATTAATACCAAAACTGGCGCAGTCTGTAGGACTGGTTAATTGGTTGTGTAATTATCGTAAGTAATCGATTGATTTCCAATCAATTTTGATTTCAATCATTAATAACCAGACGAACTTAAATCCAGTGAAGTGTTAAAACTTTTACCCGACAGTTAATCGCTAATTGTTGTACCAAGAAGAACAGAACATATAGGACAGCATCGCCGAAAATTCTGGAACTTCTTTAGATGTTAGAAGATGGTTAACCTCAATCGCAGTAGCTTAGCAGTCATCTACATCTTAGTATTAGTAGTAGTTTCGTAAGTCATAAAATTTTATTGAAACAAAAAATATATTGAATAGAGTGCATATTGTTTTAGAATATATAAAATTCATAAAAACAAAGAATAATTAATAAAACTTAATTAACAAAAGATATTAGACAAACATCGCTAATATCTCTGAGTTAATATAATAAATAAATAATAATAATATAATAAAAATAATAATAATAGTATAGATAAAATTATTGTATAAATACAATAAACATTGATAGGTATTTATGAACGATCTATCAGATCTATTTAGTGGATTTAATTTAAATATTGAAGATCAAATTAATAATTATAATAATTTAAACCAGGCATCTAATTTATCAGGAACTAATACTGCAACCATGCCTGTCGATTATCAATTACTTAAACTGTATCTTGATTCCATCCCACCATATGATGGTAATCCTCACACTTTAACAGTATTTTTGAATAATGCCAATAATTTAATTGCTCAATTTGTTACGACTGATAACGCTGTTATAAATAATTTTATTTTGAGAGCTTTGTTGGGAAAGCTAAAAGATCGAGCTCTTATTCTCGTAGGATCTCGGACTGAGCTTAACTCTTGGGACGAAATAAAAGACTTATTATTAAAATCCTTTGGTGACCAAAGAAATCTTGAGTGCCTTATTCAAGATTTACTTGTCCTAAGACCAAAAAAGGATGAAACACCATATAAATTTGGTGAAAGGTGCCAAGATGCCAGGAGTTTAATAAACTCAAAATTAAACTCAATGGACGAGATAGATGCTGCAGAGAAATTAATTAGAATGAAAAGTTATAGTGATTTAGCTTTAAGAACTTATATTAGAGGACTTCCTCCTGCTCTGCAAACTAATATAAGACTTAGAGACCCCGATTCCCTTGAAAAAGCCATGAGTCTGGTGATAGAAGAAAATAATTTTCTCTATGCATCAAGACAATGTAATACACTTAACTTTTCTTCCTATACTCCTTTACCCAGGATAACACCCTCAAGTAATCAACCAGCGTTCAACACTAACCGCCCTATAAACAAAACGCATATGCCTAGAATACCTTTCCAATACCCTAACCTTCCCGGTCCTTCATATATATAATAATCAAAGATATCAACATCATCAGGTACGGCCAAATTTCCCGAACAATGCACAAAATATACAAAGACCTACCCAGCATATAAACCCGCAAAATTTTCAACCTAGGCCCATGTCCCAAAATATTAACTTGAGACAACATCATAATGCATATAAACCCTAAAAAAAAACCATCAAATCAGTTTACCCCAACTCCTATGGATATTTCCACTAATACTAGACTCTTTACGCAGAACATTACTGGCTTGCCAGACAATACTGAAACTCCTTTAACGTACAACGACTATGACAATTACTATTATCAAGGAGAATATTCAGGATACGACACGATAACGTTTGATGATAATTCCTCGTACGAAAATGACCAAAATAACTTAGAAAATAATTTTCAAAATTTATGTTTAGACCCAGTAGTCATTCAAAGCCCTGAAAATTCAATTTTAACATCTCAAAATTCTAGTAATACGGATAATTCTTTTTTCCGGGAATCAGCCTCTCAGGAGAAGAAGAGTTAATAAAGGTTAATTGCTATCTGGAAGACCTACCATACATTAATATTCCAGAATTAAACGCAAAATTTTTAATAGACACCGGCAGTGCAAAAAGCCTTTTAAAACCAGAAATAGCCCAGAAATTTTACCCAACTTGCATTTTTAAAAAGAAATTCAAAATTCAAACCGCTCACGACACATCAATACACGACGATATTGCTGAAATTCCTATATTTCCATCCTTAGAATTACCAAACCAGAACCACACATTTTTCTTATTTAATTTTGATGACAATTTTGACGGAATAATTGGGATTGATTTAATAAAAAAATTAAATGCTAGTATAGATATGGCAAAGCAATACTTGATTACACCTAGGACAAAAATACCTATAATATATGGTAATAATGTGCCTGCATTAATGACCTACTCAATCCCGCCTAATATACAAAAAATTATTAAGATACCGGTTAATACAAAATCTGGCCTAGGAATCCTGCCACATTTAAAGATTAAAGAAGGCGTGATAATGCCGGAAGCTTTAGTTAAAATAGATAACTTCTACGCTATAACAAGTATATTTAATTATAATGACAAAACCGAAGTATTAGAACTCATAAAACCCCTAATAGTAGATTTAATCAAAGACGAAGACACAGAACTTTTACCCAAAATAGGTTGTAATAATATCAAGATCAATGATAACGACGAACAACAAAAAATGAATCTCCAGAAGCTTAGATTATCTCATTGTAATCAAGAAGAAAAAATAGCAATAGAAAACCTTTGTTATAAATACCGAGATATATTTTATTGCGAAGGGACACCACTTACATTTACTAACGCAATCAAACATGAGATAAAACTAACTGACGATACACCGATCCACTCAAAACTCTATAGATACCCTCCTATTCATAAACAAGAGGTAGAACATCAAATAAATAAAATGTTAGAACAAGGTATCATTAGACATAGTAATTCCCTTACTCTTCTCCAATTTGGGTAGTTCCCAAAAAATTGGACGCCTCCGGGGCTAAAAAGTGGAGAATTGTGGTTGATTATCGGGCTCTTAACTTAAAACGATCGATTTAAATACCCGATCCCACAGGTCCATGACATTTTAGACAGATTAGGGAGAGCCATGTATTTTACTACACTAGACCTTGCTAGCGGCTTCATGCAGGTAGAGATTAATCCCGAAGACATTCCTAAAACTGCCTTTTCAACTGACAGTGAACACTTCGAATTCTTAAGAATGCCTTTTGGTCTTAAAAATGCCCCTTCCACTTTCCAAAAAATTATGAACAACGTATTGGCAGGACTAATCAATCGAATATGTATGGTATACATCGATGATATCATCATATTTTCGACTAATCTAACAGAACACATAAAAAACTTAGAATTAGTTTTCGAACGACTTAGAAAGTACAACTTAAAAATACAATTAGACAAATCCGAATTTATTCAGACAGAAGTTAAATTTTAGGCCACATAGTAACCCCACACGGTGTTAAAGCAGATCCGGAAAAATAAAGGCCATCAAAAAAAAGTTTCCAATCCAAAAACCACGTGAAATAAAAAGCTTTCTTGGACTTTTAGGATATTATAGAAAATTTATACCGAACTTCAGCAAAATAACAAAACCCTTGACGCAATGTCTTAAAAAACACATAGAATTGACTTAAAAGACTCAGCTTACATAAACTGCTTTGAAACTTGTAAAAACCTGCTGACTAATGAATACTAAATACCCTTTAATAAAATTTTATCATAACAACAGATGCAAGCGACTTGCTATCGGTGCAGTCTTATCACAAGGCAACATTCCAAACGATAAGCCCGTGCTTACGCTTCTAGGACTTTAAACGAATCCGAATGCAAATACAGCACTATAGAGAAGGAATGTTTAAGTATTGTTTACGCTTGTAAGACTTTTAGACATTATATTTTTGGTAGGAAATTTAAAATTTACACAGACCACAGACCACTAACTTGGTTGTTTAACCTGAAAGAACCGAACTCGAAACTAGTAAGATGGAGACTACGCCTTGAAGAGTATGACTATGAAATAATTTATAAGAAAGGTTCTCAAAACACAAATGCAGACTGTTTATCTAGAATTAAAATCAACGCTATCGATAACGAATCTATCGCGGACACAGCTGACAGCACTCATATAACGTTGGAGACAGTAACTTTAACGCCGCTGAATATCTAAGAACATTTTGCGAAAACTAAATGAACACCTTGACGATGATAACGAAGACAATAGCCAACAAATTACCAATGAACTAAGCAATACTCAAAACGAACAACCTAATAACTCTATGATGTCAGTAGACGAAAATAGCGAAGCCTTAGAAACACAACATACTTGCGAAGACAGAACCAATGAGGGCATACAAATATTAGACGATATAATTAATGATAAAAATAACCAAATTATCATCCAACCGAATGTCTACCCTAAATTGGACGTGAAAATAGAAAATATTGACGGGAAAAACCTGACCAAAATAAAAATTCCTTGGGATAATAACGAACAAATAATTACAGAGTTCCTGAAACAATATACAGCCCCAGGTACCACGTACTATCTATATTTTTTTTAGACGAAACTATTTTTAAAGACTTCTGTAAAATACATCTGAAGACGTTCTCTGTTGACGGACCGAAACTTATAAAATGTACAAAATTATTAAATGTAATAGACGAAGAAGAAAGAATAACTCTAGTTAATGATTACCATTGCGGTAAAACCAACCATAGGGGAATAAACGAAACTCTCTCAGCTTTGAAAAGAAGATATTATTGGAAAGGAATGAAACGGCTGATAACAGACATAATCAACAATTGCGAAACTTGTAAAAAAGCTAAATACGCGAGGAAAAGACCTTATGTTCCTATGATGTTAACAGAAACGGCGTCAAAACCTTTTGAACTAGTGCATTGTGATACGTTTATACGATGGTAAAATTTACCTCACTCTGGTAGACGCTTTTAGTAAATTTGCCCAAGCAATATGTGTTGAAAGTAAAAGTGCTATTCACATAAGCCAAGCATTCATAAAGTACTTTTCGTGTTTCGGAATACCAAAACGATTTGTTCTAGATAACGTTCTGAATTTAATAATTTGGTGGTTAAAGACCTTTTAAAACTTCACAAATAACCGTTCATTTTACTACGCCCAACCAGCATGTGGGAAACGGAATGATAGAGAAATTTCACAGTACCATTATCGAACTTTTAAGACTTAGCAAAGAATCGAATCCGGATACAAACGGAGATCTAATGAACTATGCACTTATTGCTTACAATGGTTCTATTTGCTCGACAACTAATTTTACACCATTAGAACTAGTTTACGGGCACACAGACCTAAGAGATCCACATGAACTATTTTTACCTCAATCATTTTATTCAAACTATGTGGAAGAACATAAGAAAAAGGTTGAAAACGTTTATAAAGAGGTTAGAGATAAGCTAATCGCAGATAAAACTAGATTAGCTAAGAAAACAAACACACAAGGAGAACAAAATCCAAATTTTTATATTGGCCAAACTGTTTTTAAAGTGAACCCAAAACGTAGAAATAAGAAAAGTAACAGATTCTTAGGACCATACGAAATAGTTAATCTATTAAGCCGGAATAGAGTACAAATTAGAAATAAAAATAATAAGACACTAATAGTCCATATTAACGAATTAAGAAAACCTGATGTTTCAGACAAACCAAGGGACGAAACAGTTAGAACAGACGTAAAGGACAACCCAGGACTATTACCTTTAAAATTAGGACAAGCTAAACTAGTGACGGACAAATGGAAATTCGTTCAGGTGTATGATATTCAACAAGTTATAGATGAATTCCAAATCCTAGTCAAATCATTCCATGACGTCAAAAGACTTACTGAAGGAACTGTTTACATAAACAATAATGACAATTTATTTAAACTTATAAATTCATTAATTCAAAGAATAGAAGATCAAATTAGTCAATTAAATCCTTTAACTAAAACTAGGAATAAAAGAGGGTTAATTAATGGATTAGGAACAATAATAAAATCAATCACAGGTAACTTAGATCATTCAGACGCAGTTAAATACGATCAACAGATAACTGACCTCTCTAATAACCAAGATAAAATAAAGTATGCGGTATCACTTCAAATGACATTATTTGAAAACACTACACAAGAATTTCAAAAAGGTATAAAAACAATATATAGAAACCAGCTGGTTCTGGAAACACAAATTAAGCACATTGTTAACGACAGAATGAATAAGTCACTCTGTCATCATTTCGGTTATCAGACTATTATGCAACAGATATTAAATAGCTTCCAAGCCATCTACGACTCATTAGAACGGATTAAAGTAGCTGTTTCCTTTGCAAAAATTAATACATTGCATAACTCTATGGTAAATCCACATTTACTGTTATCAAAAATAAGTAACATATCAAAGATCCTTGATCACTCTCTTCTTTCCCTTTCGAACCCACTATAGAAAATATTCTACAGTTTGAAAAAATAATATCAATAAAAGGTTATAGTAAACAAAATAAAATTATATTTATATTCGAAATACCTATAGTCCAAAATAATCCTTATCATTATTATAAACTCTTTCCTACCTCAATAAAAAAGCCTAACCACTATGAATCTATAATACCTTCATCCAATTACCTACTTCTTAACGACAATAACTACATTCAATTTAATTCCTATGACAATTGTCGTGAAATCTCATCAAACCATTTCATTTGTTGTGACTTGTTCCCTCGTAAATTAAACAGGGAAAACGATATTTGCGAGATTAATTTAATACAACATACACCGACTCGTAACTGTGTAGTATCTAAAATGAATATTAAAAGTGTTTTAGTCAATAAACTAGACGAAAGAAAATGGTTAGTAATAGTTCCTAATAAAATAGTAGTTGTAGAGAAATGTCCAAATAATAAAGAATCTTATTTTTTAGAAGGGACTTTAGTTTTAGATATAGAAGAAAATTGTCAAGTAGATGTAGAAAATTATGTATTAAAGTCTTATCCTAATTCTTATAATAATTTAATAGATAGTATACATCTAAACTTGCCCACAATAAATGTCTCTTATAACTCAGATCAAATGAGTATTATAAATGAGCAAACATTAGAACCTGTAAATCTAAAAATTAGCCAAATCAGTGATAAAATAAATTATCAAAAAACTGTGTTATCTAGTTTGTCAACTGGCATAAACTTCAACAGAGTAGATGTATACACATTAATTTTATATGTAATTGTAATTTTAGCTGTTATATCAATATGTTTGTACTTTTTGTATTTTAAAATGCGTTTAACCAAAACTAAACTTAATAGACATAATAATCAACTCCAAGATCCTTCAACACTTTCAGGATCAGGACTTGCCTCTAAGACGGGAGGAGTTATAATCTGATATAATGCTGATCTAGTATCTTAAGGATCTAACACCTCAGCTAGAATAAGTTATAAATATGAGTACTTTGGTTAAACACGTTGTATTTGTTCTTAATATTTCATTGTGACAACTTGTTAAGTGTATTAATAAAGTTTAGTATTTTTTTAAAAAGTGACTAAGTGTAATTAATACCAAAACTGCCGCTATTTTAAAAACTATTTTCAAATTTTATCGAAAAAATACACAGCTCTCACACGTAATTAATACTACACGCACACTAAATTTGATCAAAGTCAGTCAATTTTCACAACAGTCATTGCGAGACGTACAAAAAAACTATCAAATATCGTTACATTTAGCCGTCTACTGAAGAAATTACAGACGTTTGTTCAATAATAAGGATAACAGTGAAAATAAAATATATTTTGACTAGATATAATAAAAGAAATTACTACTTCAATAAAGGAATCATTATTGAAGGTAGTCATTTTATCTACAATAAAAGTAGAAACATCAGTTTTGGCAATAAGTAAAATTAAAATCATATAGTATTGATTTTCTATTCATCTTATAGTATTGCACACGGTTATAATCAGTTGACAGCATGGAAAAATAGTGTTGAGGAGGTAATGAGGTTGGTCCGATATGAAGTTTAACGCGTGGTTTAACATCCAGGACCACGCTGTCAAATGATTATAACCGTGTGTTATGCTGTAATAATTTTTTATATTATTTCTTAGGAGGAAATGCTTCTATCAATTAGCAGCTGTAGCAAACACAAGATTAAGACAGGTCAATCATTCGGTGAATCAGACACGGTCAGATAAATCTTGAAGTGTTCATTCTCAAAGCATTCATAAGATTTAACCTTGATATCGCTCCTTGGACAGTTCAGGAAAATTATAATTTTTTTCAGTTTCCCGTTTACAACAGTGACAAGTGTGTTTACTCTACTAGATAAAGTTATTTCAACGGGCTCTAACAACTCGTCCGAATATTAAAGCTGACCTTCAATTTTTTTCTGCCTTATTATATTATATTAGTGTTTAAAGAATTTTTAAATCGTTTTATAATCTTGAAAACTTCAAATCAAGATCAAAAGTAAGAAAACAGAAAACCATAATAAATAATAAAATTTAAAGCCTAAAACTAGTTAAAATAAATTTTGTTACAACGCAACTAATACTAAAGAGCGGGAACTATTGTCTGCTACTTTGGCAGTATCAGGGGTCCACCATGCTGACTGTACAATTAGCTTGCTGACACGCCTGAATATTTTTTAAAGAGAGGCGTTTCTCTTTGGGATAAATATCAAGGAAACAGTTGATTGTGTTATTTACCATTTTCTGGATACTGAAGAAAAAAAGAATTAATTGTAAATTAACTTTGAAAAAGTAGCATACGACAAAGATTATATAAATTCATAAACTCTATCAGCTTGGCATACGACCACATGGCGAATTTATAAATCAACTTGCAATTAATTGTAAACTGCTTGATAATTGTCAAATTTAGAGTTTAAAATACACTTTAAGGAGACACTTTAATTGATCTAAAACATTATTCTGTAGGTATAGGTCCGATTAAAGGACCCAGTTCAAGGTTCAAGCTAGTGGACACACACTATACGGGCCCTTTTGAATAAAGTGATTCGTAATCAGGTTAACTCAAAGATAATTGTATCAAGGAGTATACATACAATTAGTATACAGTATGCATGAGTATACTTCTTATGGGCATATTAAGAGTGTATTCTAAAGCATTCTAAGAGTTACTTTATCAATCTAAGGCAAAATAGAACCTAATTCTAAAAGCTCGATCTTTTCAATACGGAAAAAATTACACAGGATGGCTCCTCATAGTTTACATATTCCTTGCTTATATAACTAAGTCACTTTAGGCAAACTAAATAAGAGGTTTTGACTCTGCCAAACTGATGAAACACGCAATCTGACTGGTTTGGACAGGTGCAGATTCTATGGTTCAACATAAGGACATACAAAATGCGTATTCAATACCTATTTACGTAAGAATATCAACTGAACTGCCCAATAATTAGATCTAAACAATAGGAACAAAAAATAAATAAATAACCGCGTCTATAATTCACTGTATGGGTAATTCAAGTAGATAAAATATCGTATGTTACTAAGAACATACAAACTACAATTTGTAAAACAACATACAATGCTGTAAATAATATAAAACAAAGCGTAAGATGATACGATTAGTAGACACGCCCATCTTAATCACACTGAGAACATGATGACTCAAATAAGAATTATAATACAAACAACAAGTGACATATTACATTAATAACTTCTGTAACTGCCTTATTTTTTAGTCATTAGTTGAGTTTTTAGAAATATTTAAATTTTATCTAAAAGGATATCTATTGAGTTAAAAAAGCTCATCGTATCAGTGTATATATGTTTGTACCAAATATGTGTTGCTTTGGACATAAATGAGTATAGTATATAACATGCTCATAATATAAAATAATTATGAAATTAATTGTCGAGTATAATTATTAATCCAGTTTCCTTCATATTTAAACTTTTACTTAGTTCACATGTGGGGTTTGGCACGAGCTTCAACCCCCCGGGATTAAACACGGGTTCAACCCTTTTACTCTTTTTATCGGGGTAGAGTCTAAACTATAGGTAAAAAAATTGTGTGTGAACAGTTGGGTGTTGACCTGTTTAGGAAGTATATATTTCGTATCTATCCTCGAAACATATACATGTCATAATACAAAAACTATTCCAAAATACATACTCCTGTTTTGCCTAAGCTGAGTATAGGATATGTTTTTAATTAAATAAATGACACATAAATAATGTTTATTTGTATGATATTAACTTATTTTCTGACTCAGTATATTATAGATATCACTTAACACTATTTTTTGTATTACAACATGACTATATATGGAGGGTAGATATACGAAATATAGTTTGAATATAAAGTAGACTGAAATAATTCTTTAAATCTCACTAGTGCCCCATTATCAATTATTTTGCATTCATGGAGACTAACACAAATTCAAATAATATTTCAGGTAAATAGTTCAGGTCCAAGAATCTAATATCATTTTCTATAAAATGACAAACATGTAAAGATATGAGTTCGTTATAATTAGTATACTTAAAACATATGGATTCAGTTACAATCCCATTTTTTAAAGATGCGTTTTATTTAAATTACATTCAATACGTATAAACATGATGTCCTATAAAAATTCGTGTTACTAATTTTAATAAAGTGGTATAGAAAATGTTTCCATTATTTTTCTAAATGTTTAATGACAATTTGATAAGACCTTTTAGATTTTATCAAAGATTCAGTTTAGTTTAAGAATTATCTTTTGTTTATATAATATTAACTCCATTTCTTAAGCCGAATTAAAATTAACTTTTAATGTATTTTTTGTTGCAGCTAATCCCACCGAGAAATAAACTAAGTGAATAGGATAATAGCAGAAAAAAATCAGAGAACTAAGTGATACAAATAATTCTAAGCCTTGTTGACCTAGAGCTAGATAAGGCAAGGTAAGCCAAAACGTGCAGCGAATACTTGACATTTTCTATAATAAATATTTTTCTTTCATAGTAAGGCCCCTTACAAGAGCTTAACCTTTACCTAAAGATAGCTTGAATAAACTTTCTAAGCTCAATCTTGGGTTTATCAAAACAAGGCCTCCAACACAAGCCAACTAAGAGGCCTCCAACACAAACCAACTAAGAATTTCAAGACATAAAACTAATTTTAAATGATAAAACTTGCGTTATTTTCACTAATAAAACTTAATTTAAAATAATTAAATTTTTTTAAATCATATTTTATAAGAGGAAAATTATAGTGATCATACTCAGATTCTCGTTAGCATAAAATTAGAATTGGTCGTAAAATTATGCTGGTGGAAAAATCAACATGCAACTTTTAAATTATAGATCAAAAGACAATTAGCTACCAATTACTTTAACTAGTGATAGGAAAAAACTAAAATGATACTACAAAACCTACTGACGTAACAGCTATAAAGAAAGGAAAATTATTTGAATTTCTAGTTCACTTATTTAATATTATTTATGCTTCATAATATGAAAACATATAATTACTGAATTATAGTTATATAATATCAAAAATAACTATTATTAACTAATAAGTTTATAAAATAAACAAAGGATAAAATCTGAAACAAAAAGAAAACCTGGGAAACAAGTTAACAATAAAATATTCCAGTAATCATTAAAAGAGAACTTGGAATAAAACTAAGGTAATAGTAGGGGAAGAGAGTAAAAACTGTTGAAACATTTTAAGTTTTCCCTCTAAACATGAGGGAAAAGTAACTTTACTTTAAATTACTAGAAACTTGATAAGTTTTTACTTTTCCTAATTTATACCGTAGGGAAATGGGAAAAGTATTGTGTTTCCAAAAAAATCCCAAACTGGAATGTCACCGGAATAATCCGTTTCAGGAGTTTTCAAGGCCTCCTGAGTGGTTTTCACAAAGTTGTCAGTCAGTATGTGTGTGTGTGTGTGTTATCATCTTAGCTCCTAGAGTATTTATACTAGAGAGTTAAGATTACTAGAGAGCTATTCGGATTTTTTTATGACGTCACTTACCCACAATAATGACTCAGCAAAAATTTCGTAAAATCATAAAATTCGAAAAAATGATGTGATTGGATTGAGATTTGGCATGCATGTAGCCGTAGCCGTTTATAAGACTAACAGATATGCTAAGTTTCATATCTTTATCAGCATTAGTTCAATTTTTATCAAATAACTTGTGTACGTTTTTTAAAAAATTGTGAAAAGAGTTAAAATTTGGTACAAGTATACACCTTTATGCAATAAGTGCAAATACGTTTCGTTTCAATAAGACCAATATATCCATGATTTTTTAGTGGATCATAAAAGTTAGGCAGCAGTAAACGTGGTCAGTGCTGTATAGGTGACCGCTGAGAATGAAACGGATGCATTTACTACGTGAGGACGAACGAAGCGAGTCCGAAGACATACTGCAGTTTAAATTTGGTGAATTGTATATTCTGAGGACAAGGGAAGAGAGTCCAAATCAGGGAGGATGTGCGTAGCAAATCCGATGTGAAGAGGAAAAGTTTCGAGGTACATCATACACAATTTTGTTGTACTACGACTGTTGGCCGAATATGTTATTTGTTTTAAGCGTAATTAATAATTATTATGAGCAAATAAATGGTTATTTATAGAATTAGTTTTCTATTAAATTCAAATATTGATAGTTTTTAAGCAGAAAATATGAAACCTTTTACTTTTGATCTTATTTTTAATTCTTAACAATTTAAATTAAAGTCTTGTTTCGACCTAAAAAATGTAACAAGGACGCAATTTAAGAAACACGTTTAAACTTCGTAAATTTATAAACTTAATAAATGTTTTATTAAATTTAAACTTCTTCACAAATAAACTTCTTATAATTTGGAACCTAAAATGAAACTATTAACTATAATAATTAGAACAAGAATACAGTTCTTATTCCTTCAAAAAAAAAAAAAAAAAATAGGGAAATAATATATGAAAATGTCCTTGACAAGAAGAAAAACAAGAGCAGAAAAACACATGGTAGAAAACATAACGAAATGGAGTTTATATGCGACATAGAGGCAAGAGAAAAAATATTGATATAGTAGTGTCAGAAGAAGCCAGCATTGCCTTATAATTTTCATTTATTCCTTCAGATACATGGAAGTTTATGATTAGATGGCTTGGTTTAACCTAAGAGACACGCCCTTAGATAATAAACAACAAACAGGAACTACTGATATAGCAAGCTAATAACAAATTGACTTTATGTCTCGGGGTATTGCAAAGAGCATGTAAGATATTATCCATCAATAAGTAGCCTTAATCTTTTAACAATGTAAACAAACCTATACATTAAGAAAAGAGAATAAAAAGATCTAATAATAAAAGGGGGAGGATTGAGGCAAAACATCAAAATAAGAGTTAATTTACAAAAATGAGATATTTCCGGATCTAGATTTTCCAGCAGCAATTCAATTTAAAAATGTTTAAGATCATGGGCGATTCTAAGCCCACTTGAGAATTTAACTAGTATATTTCGATATATATATATTATATATAATATATATAATATATATATATATATATTATTTATATATATATTTATATATATATATATATATATATATATATATATATATATATATATATATATATATATAATATATATATATATACCTTTTTTTTAATAAGATTTGATCTCATTAAATTGCCAATATTACTTCTTTTCCTACTTAATTAATAATAAAGTACTTATCCAAAAAGTAGTATTGATGTATAAAAAATAAATAAAATTTAATTATTTATAAATACATAATCTTTTTTTTTTAGAAAAATAAATGCAGGGTGGGGGCTAATTTTAAACTGTGGGGGCATATGCTCCCTAGCCCACCTCCGCCCTGGAACCGCCTAAGGCTATAATGGAGCGCATAGCATTTTTTTCAAGACAAAAAAAGCCTCAATAAGAGATGATTTTAAAAATATTGAAAATACTAACTTGTACTACATACTAAAACGAATAAAAATAACATACATTTTTATAAAATCCTAACTCTTATTAACTTAATGTATTAACATGGCGATGAATGTGAGGTGAGAAATTCTAAAATGAAAAATAACCGATTGATCAATAATGTTTGTTATAGAGAATGAAACTACCAATAAAAATCAGTATAACTAGGAAGAAGAAAAGTTAAGTAAAACATGGAAAATTACCGGGAGTCACGACAAGTTTAGAGAGGGGGTCAATATCAAGTGCTCTGAGGTTTTATCGCTGTAGATCTGAAGACCTGGCCGCTCGTTAGGATGTTGACCCAGGCCAAGCCTATTATAACCCTCTAGCGAAAAATTCACAAACCCATAATTATTGAAATAACCATTTTAATCATAGAAACACACAGAACCTTAATTTAAAGCTATTCTTGTAATTCGAAGTCGAGAATAAAACTATTATTTTCAACTTTGTAAAAAATAAGTATATCGCCTTACGTAACATAATACGAGTAATTAAAATTAAAACATTGGAAAACAATTTCAAATGTAACTGCTTGTTAAATTTATACTAAGGGAATTTTCAATAATAAAATTACTCTTATAATAAGGTAGCACAAATAAAGAAGAGGGGAATCTGACTCAACACCAAGTAAAATGTACACACATAGACACACACACACACACACACACACACACACCACACATATATATATATATATATATATATAATATATATATATATATATATATAATATATATATATACCTTTTTTTACAATAATTAAAATTACAAACTATATATAAATAAAATAACATACACTGACAATTTGTCTACTGAGTCTACTACTTATATCTAATGCTAACATTTATCCCTTGTATCTAATTAAATAAAGTAAAATGCATCAAAAAGTATAAATGTATAAATATAAGTCCAAAAAAACAAAATGAATATAAATAATATACTGCTTACTAAAAGTACTAGTAGTACTTAAGATTTTTTTAAATTTTTATTTTTAAAGGTCTTGTAAGGAACAATAGAAAGAATATGTATGGGAAAATTACTATATAGTCTAGGAGCTGTGAAAACACAGCGACTACATGCAGCTAATGTTCTACATGTAGCTAATGTTTTGCAGCTAGGTTCAATTATCCTCTCATCATCTTGGCTTATAATAAAATCTTTTAAATTTGTACAAGTCTTTTATATAAGGTCCATTAAAATCCTCAAAAACTTGGTCTGAAGCATATCTTATGTTTTTATTTTAGCAGATTTTAATAATTAATTTCTTTGTTATTTTATACTGATTGGCACCAAGTCCACTCCATCCTAAAATACCATACTAAAGGATAGACTGGCAAAGAGCTAGATATACTGTCCTTAAATTCTTCAATGAGAGAATAGTTCGAAGCTGAAGAAATTTATAAATAGTTTTTCTAAGGCTAAAATATAGATACTGTACATGTGATTTCTAATAACCTAAGCAGTAGTGTCACGACTTGTAATTTAATTTTTCAAAGAAAATGCACATATTTATCCAATAGATTATACACTACACGGCACAGCATTGTTTTCACTCATTTGAAGCTCGGTTTATGTTAGTTTTTAGCGCATTTTCTTTAAAAAATTCAAAAAAATTAATAACAAGTCGTCACGCCACTGCTTTAGTTATTAATATAAACCGAACACTCAAACAAAGATTGGATTAACATGCAAGAAAGCGCGCATTTCAAAGAAAATTCACCCAGCTTGCGGACCTCGGCGCAAGAATTATTTAGAAGTTAGAAACTTAAATATGTAATTAAGTAGATAAAAAAATTACCGACTGTACCAAGATTCAAACCTGGGAACCCCAGCTTTGACTAGACTTATCGACTCTGGACCGGAACCCCAGCATTGACTAGACTTATCGACTCCGGGCCGGTTTTATTAGATTCAGCGTCTCAAAACATCGAAAACGACACTCTACACAAAAATTATTTTTTACTAACCGTTATTTTGGTTTTCAGTTATTTTCCACGGGTTTTTCGACTTATTGATCACTTAAAGAGGTCGTATCGACTTCGGACCGGGTTCATCCGATTTAGCGCCCCCAAAAAACTTAAAAAAAGAATATTTTTCGCGGCAAAAAATAATACCCCCCCCCCTCCACAGGAGCCATTTCATCCGAATTTTTTTTTAAAAAATCAATAAAAAACGTGTTTTTTTCATCATAATATATGTCAATCAATAAAACCAAAATCAATACTGATAGTAAAATGTCAGCCTGATTTAAACACTTTATGAAGATTTGTTAACATTTTTAGGGGGTTATTACAGTGGGTTCATGACGTCACACATATTTCAGAAACAAGACAGGACTCTGTACTTTTATATGGTTGATTTTTAAACTAAGTTCCATTCCAATCCAAAAAAGTGTTAAAGTTATTGTAATTTATGAACTTGGACCCACACACCACAACTATTATACATATTTATACATATATATATTATATATATATATATATATATATATATATATATATATATATATATATATATATATACAGGGTGTTTCATATAAAGTGTCCACCAGAAAAGGAGGTGATAGTACTCCTCAAAAGGAACAAAAAATGTCCTATAATATAAACCCCGATCTCCAACCGTTTTCCCACAAGGTCAAATTTAATATTTTAAAAAAATATTTGACCTCACATCATAAAATTGTTAATAGGGTTTTAACTGTTCAAGCTAGAAAGGCGAAATTGGTCTCTTTAGAAAGCTGAGTAAATTTCCTAAAGGAAAAACTACTAACTATGTCAAATATTTTAGAACTACTGCCTAAAATTTTGCATGAAACATGATTTTTTGAAAAAAAAAATTTTATGGAATTTTTATAGTGGCATTAGAGGAAGTAAGAGATGAGCAAAATTTCAGCCAAGAACGGAAAAAACTTCTATAATGATTGCCCTTTAAGAAAATTTAAATATTTTTGTACATTCAATAGTCAAAATTTTAAGCCATTCTTCCTAGAAGTTGGAAAAACTGATATTTTTTGGCATTTTTGCATATGTCTACAATGTTAATTACATGGTACATAAAATAATTAAAAATCTCTAAAGCAAGAAGAAAGAGTGGTTTAAGAGAAAAATGTGTAAGAATAAAATAGGTTATTTTACCGTCTAGAGTCTAAAAATCGTATTATTAAATTACTTTCGAAAATAAAATATTTTGTTAAAATAACACATTATTTTCACTTTTATACGACAAAAATTATCAGTTTTTGCAACTTCTAGCAACAATAGCTTACATTTTGACTATTAAATGTACAAAATATTTAAATTTTCTTAAAGGGCAATCATTATAGAAGTTTTTTCCGTTCTTGGCTGAAATTTTGCTCATCTCTTACTTCCTCTAATGCCCTACTATAAAAATTCCATAAAATTCATTTTTTTCAAAAAATCATGTTTCATGCAAAATTTTAGGCAGTAGTTCTAAAATATTTGACATAGTTAGTACTTTTTTCTTTAGGAAATTTACTCAGCTTTCTAAAGAGACCAATTTCGCCTTTCTAGCTTGAACAGTTAAAACCCTATTAACAATTTTATGATGTGAGGTCAAATATTTTTTAAAATATTAAATTTGACCTTGTGGGAAAACGGTTGGAGATCGGGGTTTATATTATAGGACATTTTTTGTTCCTTTTGAGGAGTACTATCACCTCCTTTTCTGGTGGACACTTTATATGAAACACCCTGTATATATATATATATATATATATATATATATATATATATATATATATATATATATATATATATATATATATATATATATATTATAATTATATTATATATTTATTATATTATTTATACATAATATATATATATATATATATATATATTATATATATATATATTATATAATTATATATATATATTATTATAATTTAATATATACATACATATATATATATATATATATATATATATATATATATATATATATATATATATATACATATATATGGTTTTGGATGAGCTTATTGCTGTTTACAATGAGCCCATTCATCACGTAATTTATCTAAATATGACCTACTGACCTATATGGATTGAAATATTAATACTTAGATAAAATCAGTAATGGGAAAACAAAATTACAAATGGTTAAAATCAGTTGACAGCGTGTGGAAAATGGTGTTGAAGACTCTTTGAGGTTAGCCTAATATGATTTGTGGATGCGGTTTATATTTAGGGGTAACCTCACTGGCTCCCTCCCATTATTTGCCCAAGCTGTCAACTGATTTTAACAATGAGTTATACTATAGCCTTAAATTAAAAGGCAAGCCATATAGATCTATATAAAAAGCCTTCCTTTAGTGATTTTCGTTAGGCTGCCAACTGATCAGAACCAAAAGATGTTAATAATAATAAAGCCAACTGAAGAAAGAAATGAAGAATAAAGATCAATGGTTATACAGGTAGTCCAAAAGTCCCCCTCCCACTCTTGATTGTTGAACTGTACAAGAAAGTTTTGAGACTTAAGTGCATGCCCCCTTGGCTACTACTAAGTAGTTCCATTTATTTCTTTTGAATCATATTGAAAATGCTTGTTTCTGGAAAGTCCTATATACTGCCTACTCTAACATTGCATTGCCTCTCTCCCTCCTACAAGTCCGGGAGGTGGCAAATAGAGGAAGGGGGTGGTAGGAATAATTATTTCTTAAAATTAAAAATTTGGAGGGGAAGGGGCTAAGGGTTGCCTATATATAATTAATGAAATAAAACAGAGTCTCTCCACTAATGATATATATTTGACATGGCCGGCTTTCAATCTTAACAGATCATCATCAGTGCTGGCGAGCAGCGAAGAAAAGAGTTAGGAGACAGCGGTTACAGTTTTGTCTAGAGATTTGTAGCTGACCTAGTCAGCTACAAACCTCTAGACCTCTAGTTAGGAGACAGTGGTTACAGTTTTGTCTAGAGGTTTGTAGCTGACCTACACTCAACCCCAACTGTTCACACAGAACTTTACCGTAAAATATGAGTTTCAGGGTTGAACCCTGTGTTCAATCCCGTCCATTCCACATCTGTTGGGAAGGGGGTTGAATCCCTTCGACAAACCCCGTGTCTGAACAAAGTAATAATCTATGTAGAATTAAGGACTAATTACATTCCTCTCCCTTAACTACTGAACGTTTCTGTTAATTTAATTCGTATTTTCTGTGTGCTTTTATCAGATCTTTTATTTGTTCCATATCAAATGTTATAGGTCCACATCTTTTAAGGATCCAACGATCTTTAGCAGAGAGCGTTTCTAGTAAATCTATTATCTTTATTGTGCTTTGTCTTCGCAAACAAATGAATAATCAAAAAGAGACAAAATAATACCTGGCAAGTAAAGCAATAAAGCAGCCGAATCCTCGGCAAGTAGCAACTTCAGCTGTGTAAGTAACAGTCATTTTTAAAAATTAAGTCCTTAAAACAACACTGCTTAACTATGAAGTAATATTAATATATTTTACACATGTTTAACCAAACTACAACATTTTATAAGCTAAAATAATATCACAGCTATATAAATGCGATCTTCTTATCACAGATTTATTTAAATTTCATTAATTAATTTGTAAAGGATAAAACGATAACAATACTTCAGCGAATTTTACACAAATGAAATTGAAAGCCTAAAGTTTAACAAAAGGTTAAGGTATGATAAAACAGTTTAAACTAGCTCGAAACATGATAAACAGACAGGAAACAAGTAAAGGATCGACGATGACATATCCTTTTGCCGGGTAAATGGCGGACTAACGACTTGAGACAAAACCGCATCGGGGTAGCATGGTACGGCAAGGTGGGATAGGCAAGGTCAGGGACTCCCCTGCCATGGCTAGGAGTGGGGGATCCTAGATAATTTCCCTAATCCCAGGCATTTTTAAAGTGTTCTATATTCTATGATTCTCGTGATATCTATCGGATTCTGTTATAACTAAAGTATATTTTAATTCTTGAATCATTGAAGTATGCTCTTTGTTTCTATCTTTCTTCTCCTTTTAGTCCTGCCATAAAGCAATGAACAGAATAATTGTACAGTAAACAAATAACAGTAAATAAAGAACAGTCAACTGAGACCAGAAAAACAGTGTGCAGTAAACAGAGAACACCCAATACAATACAAGTACAGTAAACTAAATCCAAATAAGGTGGTTCTACTTCGATCTCGCTAAAAATTAAAATATTATTATAAATTTGTAAGAAAAAGTAATCAGCCGTTTATGTATTTAAAACGTGCGTAGGGCTTGAGATTTAAATAAAAATGGTCCAGGGTCGACACGAGCTAGAGAAACTGGGTTCGAATCCTGGTAAGGAAAATATTTTTTCATAGTTACTGTTACATTAAATTAGTTTAAGGCTACAAGTTATTCTGGTGCGGTGGTCCGGATGTCGGGTCAATTGCCTTTGGGATGCTTGTTTTCCTTTTTTGCTTAAAGTTCCGGCTTATGCTTTATAACTTGAGTGGTTACTCAATTAATAAGCTCTACTAGTAACTCATTTTTTATATTATTACTAGCTGCCTATTTTTTTTTGAGTTTAAGTCTTTATGAAAATATTAGCACTATTTTTTATATTTTTTTATCCTTTTATTCCTATAATTTAAATTTTAAGCGGTAAAACGTCATGATTTTGACTGATGTAAACAAACTTTTTCATTTAATTTTTAAGTCGCACCAATAAGTATAATATGTATTATATAAATATAATACTAGTAATGCGTTGCATCAAGAACTCACAGCAAAGAATACATAAAAAAAATATTAATTTAAAACAAGCGAAATGAGTTTATCAAAACATTCGGATGCTATACTATTTTAAAGTATAAACTCAAAAAGGCTCGCATCGCTTGCTAGTTTAGGTATTTTAACATTTACATAGTAAAAAAGGCTCGCTACGCTCGCTAGATTGCTTATATTTATAATAATACAAAGTTAAAAAAAGGCTCGCTTCGCTCGCTAGATTGCTTATATTTAAAAAAAAATATTGTAAAAAAGGCTCGCTTCGCTCGCTAGATTGCTTATATTTGTAATAATACAACGTTAAAAATAGGCTCGCTTCGCTCGCTTGATTGCTTGTATTTATAATAAATTATATTGTAAAAAAGGCTCTCTTCGCTCGCTAGATTGCGTAGATTTATATTAATGCATAGAAAAGAGGCTCGCTTGATTGCGTATATTTATAATAATAAATGGTAAATGAAGGCTCGCTTCGCTCGCTAGATTGCGTAGATTTATATTCATGCATGTAAAAGAAGGCTCGCTTCGCTCGCTAAATTACTTATATTTATAATAAAATATATTGTAAAAAAAGGCTCGCTTCGCACGCTTGATTGCGTATATTTATAATAATAACTGGTAAAAGAAGGCTTCGCTCGCTAGATTGCGTAGATTTATAATAATACAACGTTAAAAATAGGCTCGCTTCGCTCGCTAGATTGCTTATATTTATAATAAATTATATTGTAAAATAAGGCTCGATTCTCGCTAGATTGCGTAGATTTATATTAATGCAAGTAAAAGAGGCTCGCTTCGCTCGCTAGATTGCGTATATTTATAATAATACATAGTAAAGAAGGCTCGCTTCGCTCGCTAGATTGCTTATATTAAATATAATGCATAGTAAAAAAGGCTCGCTTCGCTCGCTAGATTGCTTATATTTATAATAATACAACGTTAAAAATAGGCTCGCTTCGCTCGCTAGATTGCTTTATTTATAATAAAATATATTGTAAAAAAGGCTCGCTTCGCTCGCTAGATTGCTTATATTTAATATAAATGCATAGTAAAAAGGCTCGCTTCGCTCGCTAGATTGCTTATATTTATAATAATACTACGTTAAAAATAGGCTCGCTTCGCTCTAGTTTGCTATATTTATAATAAAATATATATTAAAAAGGCTCGCTTCGCTCGCTAGATTGCTTATATTTAATTTAATGCATAGTAAAAAAGGCTCGCTTCGCTCGTTAGATTGCTTATTTTATAATAACAACGTTAAAAAAGGCTCGCTTCGCTCGCTAGTTTGCTTATATTTATAATAAATATATGTAAAAAAGGCTCGCTTCGCTCGCTAGATTGGTTATATTTAATATTAATGCATAGTAAAAAAAGGCTCGCTTCGCTCGCTAGATTGCTTATATTTAATATTAATGCATATAAAACGGCTCGCGTATATTTATAATAAAAATGGTAAAAGAAGGCTCGCTTTAAATTTAATTTTTTGAGTTTATTATTTTAGCCGCCATTTTTAAATTAATAAAAAAATTTGAAATGAAAATTGAAATTGACCATGAAAAATATATTTTCTTTTTCTACTCTTTAAGAGCTTTTAAACGATATACAACACGATTTTTTGCTCAAAAATTTTTTATCCGGTCCGCCATATTGGCCGCCATTTTGAATATATTTTTCGGAATATTACCAAAAACTATACAGCTCTGACATATAGTTAATTTTACTTGTATAAAAGTATCTAAAGTATATTACAATAGATCTTTATCTTGTAAATTCTTATAAAATTAGTAAAAACTAATTATTATATTAATTATGGCCGCCATGTTGAATTTTTCGGAATTTAGTATATAACATTTTTTGTTCTACTAATCAAGAGCTTTACAACGATATATTACTCGAGTTATTCCTTCAATTTTAAATTTTTTGGGTTTTTATTTTAGCCACCATTTTTAAATTTTCAAAAAATTTTTAAATTTTGACCATGAAACATATATTTCTTTTTCTACTCTTTAAGAGCTTTCAAACGATATACAACACGATTTTTTCGCTCAAAATTTTTTTTTCCGGTCCGCCATTTTGGCTGCCATTTTGAAAATATTTTCGGAATATTACCAAAAACTATACAGCTCTGACACATAATTAGTTTTACCTGTATACAAAATTTTATCAAAATCGGTCAATTTTTACGGCAGTTATCGCGACACGTACAAACAAACACACAAACACAAACAAACGCGCCGTCCCAATCTTCTGAAATGTAAGAACTCACTTACGTTCGTTCAATAAAATATGTTCTTCAATAAGTTATAAACTAAAAGTTGAATTGCTATGGAAATTCCATTACTTATTAACTATATAAGTTTCCCTATCTTACTATAAGTCAAACGTCGAAAAGCAGTAAGAAAAAGAATGCCATTTTTATAGGCCGTTAAAATTTCAAACTGTAACAGTCAATATTTTCAGAATGGCGATGAACATCGTAATAAAATTTTGTGGATCTATTAAGAGTCTATAGATAGGCCAATTGAAGGCATATACTTAGCCTATTTGTGTAATATTTCAACTTGACCGGTCTAATCTGCGTTTGTAACGATTTTTTTTAATTATTTGGTCACTTAGCAAAATAGGTTATCGTAGATTGAAATATATCATCTCACGGGCAGCAAAGACTAGACTTAATTATGTCTGATTTTTATGTCAAATAGTTAATCTCAACTCTTTTGCAAAAACACTGAGTGAGTTGTACGTGACACAGACAGACAGACACATGCACACAGACAGCATGATGAAAACCAGTGCACGTCATATAAATAACTGATAAATTCTCGATTTCGGGTAAATTACGTCTTAATTTCTTTTTAGGGCCTCTCCCGTTCGTACTAGGCGTTCATAGTCGACTTCCAACATTATGTTTATTCAGGAGAATTCAATTTAAAACCACTAATCCAGGTGTGTAGTCCCGTGAACTTAACTTCAAAAGCTTGCTCTAAAACATCACCGTGTTTTGCGAGGCCTGTTTTATTGGATATTCCTACATCAAAATACTTCACGATTGCTAAATATTATAAGGTTTTTATCATAACAATCGCAATTGCGAACTGCATTTTGATATTACGATATATTTTTCTATTGCGAAAATTCAACGGTATCTGTTATATCAGAACATTCACTAATGTTCTGTCGAGAATATCGCGAAATGCGTTATATTTAAAACGTTTTTATTTGCATTTATTTATTTTGACTCATATTGAAAATGCTTGTATCTGGAAAGTCCTAAAATGTAAGTGCACCTTACCATAGCGAATTATATGTTACAGGAGCTAAATTTTTAACGAAATGTTTCATCAAGGGCTTTTCTTTCCTCCCGCCGCGGATTTTTTTCAGATTTTGGTAGTATTTTCTACTTATTATAATCAATTACCATCAAGGCAACCAAAAATAACCACCACCAAATAAAGAGAAACAATCTTTGAATCACATTGTTGCTTATTTTTTGTACGAGAAAGCCTATAGGAATTTATACCCACTTCCCCTCAACTTCAATAAACCTCATAGCCTAATTCTTATGATAAGAATTAGCTAATTACCACCACAAACCAAAAGTTACAACCTCCTTTGTCTAAAAAATAACCACCACCAACTAAAGAGAAACAATCTTTAAATCACATTGTTGCTTATTTTTTGTATGAGAAAGCCTATAGGAATTTATACCCACTTCCCCTCAACTTCAATAAACCTCATAGCCTAATTCTTATGATAAGAATTAGCTAATTACCACCACAAACCAAAAGTTACAACCTCCTTTGTCCAAAAATAACCACCACCAACTAAAGAGAAACAATCTTTAAATCACATTGTTGCTTATTTTTTGTATGAGAAAGCCTATAGGAATTTATACCCACTTCCCCTCAACTTCAATAAACCTCATAGCCTAATTCTTATGATAAGAATTAGCTAATTACCACCACAAACCAAAAGTTACAACCTCCTTTGTCCAAAAATAACCACCACCAACTAAAGAGAAACAATCTTTAAATCACATTGTTGCTTATTTTTTGTATGAGAAAGCCTATAGGAATTTATACCCACTTCCCTCAACTTCAATAAACCTCATAGCCTAATTCTTATGATAAGAATTAGCTAATTACCACCACAAACCAAAAGTAACAACCTCCTTTGTCCAAAAATAACCACTAACAACAAAAGTAGTAAACTTTGCCTAAAAATAACCACCGCCACGCCAACTAAAAGTAACAACCTTTGTCCAAATATAACCACCCCAACCAAAAGTAACAACATTTGACCAAAAATAACCACCTTCAACCAAATTTATCCAGCAACAACCCCAAACGAAATACATTTTAAAATCTACAAATGATTAATATGAAACAATAAACGGGTAAGTGACATTTAAAATTGAAACATACGTAAAATCGATCGATTTGAAATGGGGAGAAAGGAAACAGAAAAATCACTGTTTTTCTATAGACAATTTTGAAAAAACGTCTTAACAAAATATTATAGAGGCATCTTAAAATTAACAAGTCAGAATTACTTATTATTATTGTTGACATTAATTCATCCCTTTATGATTAGAATTAGACTCACGCGATGTCTTTGCTGTTCGTAAATATTTTATATTTATATTATTTAACGTATAAAGGGTTTCGACCTCATCAATACAGGAAATAATATGTTATTGAAATGGTTACCACCAACAACGACTATAAAACGACAGGTTTTATAATTTATCATTTAAATAGGATAAAAAACGAACGTCACTTGTCACTAGGTTCAGTGTATCATTCTATTCATGTTTTATAAGTGAGTCATTGGTAACTTCCTATAATCTAAATAATTCACGAGCCGACAGATCAAGCAACTGGGTTTCATTGGCTAACTCTGAACCTCGGTGATAAGTTTGCTCCGTGCTTCTCTTTCAGACCTTTTACTACTCAGCGAGCTATGCTACTCCTATACTATACTCCTTGATACTACTATATTTATATACCTAAAGAGACTAAGAGACTAATACTATTAATCTCTAATTGTATGTCTCTTTATTTATATCATACAAGTTTTCTATAATATCTATACATTTATATTTTTGTTAAAGACCTTTGGATGTTTTTTCCGATATTATACTCTAAACGTATTACCTTTGTTGCGGTAAAACACTGGTATGAATCCCGGTTTTACCCAAGGTATTACCGCAACATTATTATCTAGCTTAAAAAGTGAATATTTAGATTATATTTAATATTTAATGTAATTTGTTGTATATTTATTAGGCTCAGTTCATAACTAATAAATTTTTACTAAATACAATAGCTATACAATTTAAAAATTCATTGCCTGAAATTTACGTGGGCGATTTTCTATAATTATTTAAAAAACCAAACAAGAACCGATCAGATGCAAATAAAGTAAAGAAACAGTTCCATAATGATAGACCAAGAAGGTACAATAAGGTAGAGTGCCTGATGTACAGGCACTCTACACTTTACCTCCTTAAATCGTAGGCCCTCTCAAATATCACGTTAGCCTACCAAATTTAATTAAATAAGCCTACATTTTCTCCTTCAATATAGAAAAACAAGGCTTAGTCCAATTTTTTTATGAAAGGCAATTTTTATAGGGTCTTTGTCTAATGTCAGCGGTAAACGAAGTTATATGAATGAAGTTCTCATTTGATATAAGAGGTAATAAGAAATTATTGGGGACTAGGACGTTAAGAAGTGAGCTAGGAATAGGACGAACGGTGAAGATTTAAATAATGAAAGCTTTCTTATTGTGTATTCAATAGATTTGATTCTGTCTTTACTTATAAATCTGATACTTTCGTGGCGAATTTTTATATCTCTGTTAACTAAGTAAAGTTTTTCATTGAAAAATATTTAAAAATCTTTTATTCATAATTGTATGCTTGCTTTTTTCCCCTTAAACAAGTAACCTTTACCCAAGCAAAAGAAGTATTATTTTCTCATCTAATTGGTAAGTAAAAGTTATTTATTTTATGGTTAATACTTTCTTAAGTGTCTATGCTTATTTGTTTTATAAACATACAACTTAATAAACAATAAGTGACTGTTAAAATTAAAAGAAGTTCAACTTCATCCAACATTAAACTTTAATTAGCCTTCGAAAATTAATTAATGTTAATTTTTCAGGTTGCTTTATGATAAATTGAGTTATTTATGAAAAAAACTTATAAGGTATATTCTCTAAACCATTAAAGCTAACAACTGAGCTTTATGAAGTACAATTTTTTTCAAGTCAACCAACCTTTTTCCAAATAGAGAGGTAAATTTATTTATTATTTACGCCGTGAGCCAATATAAAAAATCAAGAAACAAAAATTTACAAAATTAAGATAAAAAAAAGTTACAGTATAAGTTAATATAATATATCCAAATGGAAAAATTGACAAGATTATAAAATAAAATATCGCATTCATAAAGGAGGAAAGGCTAGTAAATTATGACTACCTTACATTTATCAAATATAATTTTAACATTAGGTTTACTTTGTCTTCTATTTGTAGAGAAATTTATAATTAAATTTAGGTATTTGTAAATTTAATTATTTAGGAGGGAAATATGCTCGTAAACAAAGGCGGGAAATGCTGGAGGTCTGAAAAATGGAGTTTGATTTCTAGCCGCTGAGTTAGATCAAAATGATGACAGTTTTTGTTTTTTCATATGTTTCGTTCTCGCCACACCTCTCCCACTTTTTATTATTTGTGTCTTTTGTGTTTGGCAAGTTTGCAAGCCATTATTTGGCAATGTTTCTTCGTTTCATTTTCATTTTTATAGATAGAAATAATAACATGAAGATACGAAGTATAATATAAACGTGTTTTTGAAAAATGTGTCGTATTTTTTGTAACGAGTGATTGAAAGTTGTGTTCCTGTTGCTTCTGGAGTTTTTCATATTAAAAATGAATTCATACGAGTTTGATTTATTGCATTTATTTATATTTTCTACGTAGTTTAAATTAGTAAGTATACAGCTTCATTTATTTTTAAATGATTGAATAATGGGAACTAAAGATAGGCTTTCAAAAACGAATTATAAATAATAGGGTTTGGCTCACTATTATTCACTTGTACCTCCCCCTGCTACACCTTGGGACTCTGACTCCCCTCGTAGAAAATACTATTTTTTAAATCTATTTAGAATTTTGGTAGTATTTTACTTATGATACGCGAGACCATTCTGTTTTACTATTCACTCTCAATAGAGAACTATTACACTGCATTTCAGTTGAAGTTGTGTTTGTGTAAATTTTAAAATGTTGTTTCACTAAAATATTGTCAGTTTATTTGTTAATTTTGCTTTAAAAAGTTTAATAAGATTAGTTCTTTGTAGTGTTATTAAGTGTCAGTTTAAATGAAAAGAGTATTGTCATTCGATGATCGTATCTATTTACCAACCTGGCTCTGCCACAATGTAAGCTACATGCATGCTGTATTTTGAGATGCTTTCTCTTACATTTTACGTATGTTGTTGAGTTGTGGCTTTATATTCCTCTTCAAGGAATTATTTACAACGTACACATCTGTAATACGTTTACTATCTAGTCAACTTATTACAGATGTCTACGTTGTATATATAACATTTCTTCTGCATGTTCCATGCAGCATATTGTACATATTGTAGTTACAATATGCTGTATGGAACAAGCAGAAGAAATGCTGTTGGATATGCGAGAACAAGGGGATTTTGAATCTTGTCCACTCCATTGATATTCTCTAGGAACCTTAAGAGGGGATCATATTTTAAGTATAATCAAATACGTGATGTTTTGATGGGTTCCCCTATAACATCATTGTACTTGATCGACTGTACTATTACAGTACACGAGGGAATATTGAATGTTATACGATCACGTGTGTTAAATACACTGTGCATGGGTGGTAATTATATTGCTTGTGAATGATTTTTATCCTTAAAAAACATTTCTCTTTGGCAAAGCTGTATGATTTAATAACATAACTATAGCTTCATTTAGGTTTCCTTAGCTTTATTTATTCTGTGTATTCTGTGAAGTTAATAGACTAGGGGTAGAATTTCTTTAGTCTGGCTACATAGATGATTACCTAATAAGAATACATCTGTGATCATACTTGGCAGCCATAAATATATCCAGTTAATATTATTTATTTACATAAAGTAGACTATATACAATTTATTCTTTCAATAATATAATTTTTATAATTATTTAATTGATATAAATAATATGTCAAAAGATTGGCAGAAGTAACTATTTTTTGGGGCACCACACCTAATGGTTGATTTTTAATCTACAGTCTATCGTTTAGTTTAAAAATCCCTAAGGTCATAAGTATTTTGGGGATTGACCAATCAGAGAAGCCGCTGTCAACCACTCACTTTAAAAGAGAAAAAAAATCCCTACCACAATAACCGCTATGGGGGAAAAACCTTCTTCCTGGCAATCGTTCAGTTTGTTTGTGGTCCTTCTTTTGATTAAATCGTTTTGAAAACTACTTTCAAATTAATCTTAAAAATTATATTTTAATATAAAACTACACAAAAGTAATGTAAAAAAATTATCGCGAATAAAATACGGGTAAAATAACCTGATTTGTTTACATAGTTTTTTCCCGCTCCCTTCTCACAGGGATTTTTTTCTTCAGAATCATTGGTGTCTAAACTGACCTGTCAAGATTTTAAAACTAAACGATAGACTGTAAGTATCAACTTTTTAGTATGAGCATAGGAGGAGTTATGCATCACATAGACATGCTCTTGTGTTTGATGGCTCTTGTGGAAAGTGTGGTAATCCAAATTAAGGTGTATTATGGTGTTACTTAAGATTATATAAAAATCGTACTAATGATAATATACATTTAAACAATTTTCTCACAAATACATGAAACATTATGAGAACCATTCAGAATGGTTTTCATCAGGATAATTCTGATGACACCTTGGTTTTAAATTTATAGGGTGAACTCAATCATTTTCCTTTATAACTGTAGTATTCGATTATGCTAAGTAAAAGTACTTGTGTGTTTAATGGCTTTGAGATTTGTTTTTTTACTGAAAGATTAAGTTCTTCTCTTTGCCTCCCAAAAAGGTTTAGATATGGAAAGGTTTACAAACTGATATAACCAATATCTCTATGTAGCATTTACCAAGGAAAGATCTCTTATTGCTCTGTGTTGCTCTTGGAAGGTTGCTTAACCAAACCGTATGATGTAACCCTGTTATTAATAACATCATGATTTTTTATATGAATGTGCTGTTTTTAAGCCTGTGATTTATTTATTGTTTATCAGTTCCAATATGCATCTTTAAAATCATATGATAAATTGATGCATTATAAATACTGCATAAATATGCAACTAAATTATACAAAAGAGTGTATACTGTTTTATAATAAGGACAGAGTGGACGCAATGCTTTGGTTTTTATTTAACTAAAAATAATAATAAGGGGCATAAAAATGAGGAAAAAATGATGTTAGTATCTTCTGTTGGAAACAGTCAAATAAATACTGTTGCTATTAGTGTCTTTGTTCTCTAACCATTCTTTCATAAATCAACCTTGTTTTCCACCACTTCTTAATTCCTCACTCAATACAGTAGTTGACAAACAAATAATATATTACTATTTACTCTCCCCTCCTTCCTCACCTGCCTTTGTGTCTAATTTTAATAGAACAAATACCACCAAAATATACTACTAGCACAACAATTAAATTCTGCAATAATATAAAATATGAACAAGCAAGGCCATATCCAGTTTGTTACGGGGGACAGAATCCTTTTAATTTGTTTTATACATATTGATTACAGATCTATGTTTAGTTATAAATATTTATAGTATTTTTATTTTTTGAACTACTTTTATTTTACCATTCATTCATATCTTAAAACAGTTCATGAATGACAATTTGGTGTTTAAATAAATATTTAATTTAAATCAAATATTTTATGGAACAATTTAAAGTCAAAATTTTAAATTAACACAGTGTTTAATGAAACACTCTTGTGGAAAGTGTGGTAGTCCGCATAGTTTTGTTGTGCTTTTATTTAGTATGATTATATACATTTATACCGTAGGTAAATAGGAAAAGTATTGTGCTTGCAAAAATATACGAATTAAGGGTTTTACCTGAATTATCTGTTTCAGGTGTTCTAAGCCCTCCAAAGTAGTTTTCAAAAAGTTGTCTGTCTGTATGTGTGTGTCCGTTATCATAATAACTTCCAGAGTATTTATATCTAATTTAATTTTTAGGTCCAGTTGTGCTATATGGAAAATAATATTTTTATGATGTCATTACCCACAAATACTTACTTATCAAAAGTATCAAAAGTTAATAAAATGCGGAAAAATGATTCGACTAATTTGAGTTTTGGCATTCATGTAATTATATGTGAGACCAACATATGTGTCTGGTATCATCTCATCATCAGCACTAGTTAATTTTATATCGTATGACTTGTATAATTTTTTTAAAATTGTATTTGATTGAGTTAAAATTTAGTACAAGTTTATACGTTTATGTTATAAATAAGTATTTATTTTAAATACTTAAAAAAATATTATTTTTTTTAAAAAAAATCATAAAATGCAGAAAAATTATGTGATTATTATGATATTTGATATTTACTAATATATGTGCTAAGTTCAATCTTATTATTAGGGTTAGTTTAATTTTTATCAAATGATTTGTATACGTTTTTTAAAAATCCGAAAAAATCGGCAAATAATCTAATTCAGTTAAAATTCGATACCCGCGTATATCTTTACGTTATAAATAAGTTCTCTAAGTTTTGTTTCAATATCGCACCTAAGGTTTTTGTTGAAAGATAAAAGTTAAGCAGCATTGAGCAGGGTCAGTGTTTGGATGGGTAACTGGTGCAAGTAAAACGAATGTATTTACTATCTAAGTCCAAAGATGTGTTGTGGTATAAATTTGATCATAAAGTGTGACCAAAGTTGCGAGGATGAGCGTAGTGAATCTGATGTGTTTAGGAAAAGTTCAGAGGTACCCTGTACCCAATTTTTAACAATATATATTTATAAAAATAAAATCACTGTTTTGTGTTAACTAATCTTGTTAAAAGTTTACAAATCTTTACTTTTTATTCCTTTCGTTAGGTTCTTTATTTTTGTGAAAGATTGGTTTTTATTAATCATAAAGAATTTCAATTGTTTTGATTAAGTTTTTTTTTATAAACATGTTAAGAGTATTCTGATTGTTGTATTACTTTGTAAATGCTGTATTCTTATTTGTGGTTGAGTATGGAGTATAATCAATTTGTTAGGCTAAGAAGAAAATCTTGCATTAAAGAAACTTATTATAAGGTTATATGAGTATTTTATGTTTATCTGTGATTAATCAACCTTAGCGTAGCAAATGCCTTGGTCAATTAGGGGAGAGTTTTTGTGGTTCAATATTTGAAATGATTGATTGTCTGCAATTTTTCTTTTAAAAATAATACATTAATGTAAGGCTATTTCCAAATAATGTTTCTCTTCATAGTGTATATTAATGTGAACTATTGTAAAACTTGAAAATTACTTTGAATATTTTCTTCTTGAAATTTGCACTTGCTGGTCTTCAGTCTTATTGTAACTCTTTTTTTGGTGATTTTCAGATTTTTAATTGGTTTTTAAGTCCAAAAATGATCAGAAACATTCTAGTTTATCAGTATTAATCTAGTTTTGGTTCTGGTTGTTTTGTTTTACTTTAATTAGTTTATTGGCTATTAAAATGATTGCACATAGTATTTTATTTTTAATGTAGTCATACAGTAATAAAAATAGATGAAGTCATTTTAATTTTAATTTTTTGCTAACTTTCATCCATTTAATTTCAGGTTAGAGGAAAACTATTGAGTGATAAAGCTATGCCCCTGGATAGTATATCAAGTTCAGCTCGGAAAGCTCAGAAAAATAAACGGAGTAGTATTGTTAAGTATATGAGAAATGTAGAGCATGATAATTCTCTCCTCAATAGCAGTTTTAGGTCCGATAATGATGGAGATCCACACCTGCCTCCAATATTCAGGTAATATTTTAATCTATTATATCTACATCTTTTCTATTTTTAGTCAATTTTAGTAGGAAATAGCTCAAGATTTATGTCTGAAAAGGGGGGGGGGGCAGAATTTACTCTGAACCTGTGTGTGATAGGAAATAATGGGCTTATCAAGTGATAAATAATGAGTAATGATAAAAATAATTAATAGTAAATTAAATTAATAGTACTAACATTATAAAATTAATTTTATAAAAGTTAAAATTAGTCTTTGGTAAATTATACCTGGATTTGACGACATTATAAAATATAATTTTCATTATGTTTTAGTTATAAAAAAATACTATTTACAACACAAATCACACAAAGATTGAAAAACTAGATTTTACTATCTTTGATAAATAAATACTTAAAAAATACAAGTCAATATCATTATCAACGTCACGGATGCAAATTTTAGATAACTATTCCTAATTACACTGCCCTCTTCTGTTCCATAGTTGGAGATTAAAAACCCATCTAGGGCCCATTTCGTGTGTTTTAATGTATATTTAAGAAGAAATACGTCCCTTTTTACACCATCCTTCATTGATTCTTCTTTGTTTCCCTCACTTTTTTCCTACTTATATCAGGACTTGATAATAAAAAGTACATAGTTTGATTACATTACACCAATTTGCTGGATATACATCATCTTGGACGTTTAAAATTGTAATTAATTATACCAAATTAAATAAGTCATGACTAATAAACCTACTTAGCAAAAAAATGTTTTACATTATTTCATCAAAATTATTTAAGCAAAACACCACAATCAGTAATCAAACATATTTTAGTCTTCATTTATGTATTTCTCTCATTTGTTATTACTTACACTATTCATTTAAAACTAATTTCACATAAGCATACCAGCATGTGTGATAATTTTTTTCTAAGTTGTTTAACAAACAAGATAAACTCATGTCAACTGACAAGGTCTTGCCCCTTCTCCCCCACAAACTTTCTTATCTAATTTACTTTAAACTCAACATAACACATAACCCCTCATACTTAAAGTTGTCAACTTACTTGTGTGTAGAAAAATCACTATTTTCTATAAATACAAACTTTATTCCTAAGTAAACAGTTTTAAATTATATAAAAATAATATTTTGAACAAAAGTTTTTCTTTACTATCAAGCATGTAAAAACAATGCATGTTATACTAATATTTTTTAATAAGTAATTATTCTTTTTAAGGCAACCTTTCTAAATTTTTCAGCTTAGTTGGCAGCTAGTTTTTTTTAATTCTGCTAACTTGACATTATTTCTTTCTTTCTGTTAATATTCAAATATTCTCTGTTCATAAAAATATTTGTACCAACATGTTTTTAAATTTTTACTTTTAAAATTATTCAATTTTACATTTTGCTTTTATATAATAACAATACGTTAATAATTATAATAATAAGAATTATGATTATTTAATTATAATTAATAATAATAACTATCTTTATAATTAGAATGTGTTAATGTTTACTTTATTTAGTTGTTATATGCACTGTTAATTAAGTTTAATCGAAAGTTTATTAATGGAGTGTTAGATTATTTAAATTAATCCATTTATCTCTTTATTTTTCACTCAATTTTTAACTTTATTATGTTTTTTTATAAATATTATGATGGATTGAAGTAAAAAAATGTTATATCCGTTTTCTTTTTAATTAAAATAATAATATTATTTATAATCTAACTCAAGTGGCTTAAAAAATTTGTTAAAGTGTTTTAACAATGAATAAAAATTTAGTATTATCTGATGATACCGACTCTGAGACATTGAATTGCGAAATGATTACTAATTGTGATGAATTTATAATTTTTAGGGGCAAACTACACGACTTGTTTTCACAAATCGAAAAAGAATTTGAGGCGTTATACTCGGAAAATCTTCAGTGTAAGTTTAGAAAATTTTCATTTATTGTAATAATTTTGCTTTAAAGATTAATTATTATAAAGGTAGCAATGCAATTATGGAAGTAATTGAGTTATAAATAACCTGGTAGTTTTAAGAGAAAAAAAATGCTGAATTACCTTGACCCAGGTGGTATTTATTTTATAAATTGACCGTGGATCATAAAGTTCGTTGTATTTTTTCGTTTTTGTTTTATATTATTTATGTTTTAACCTTGTTACATTCCACATCTCTATTTTTACTGAGCAAAAATTTTATTTTATTCTCACCAAACTAAATTTATCAAAACTATGATACATTTTCATCATAGTCACTCTAAAATTATGATATACAATATTGAAATCTACAGAATGCGTCTTTAGATTTTTTTAATGAAAAGGAAAAAATGTGTATCTAAACATAATATTGAAAATCAGAAGACTATAGACTTATTAGCATAAATTGCTGAGCATATGTTCCAAATATCATTTCTCTAGGGTAAATAGTAATAAAACAATTTAGGGATTTTTATAAAATATAGTAAAAACAAATAAATTAAAATACTCTATGCTCTGTCCATTACATAGGGAGGCTTTATATATTGTAGACATATAAAGCTGTTTTAATTGCTAAAAAATATTTTTTTGTGAATTTACTATGTACATTGTCTCTGTTATGTTTTAGTACACTGTAAACTGGATGCTCTTAATGAAAAATTGGAAAAGACCAATGTAAACTCTGACAAACCGACAGAAACCAATGAATCAGAAACAGCTGTGATAAAATCAAATAAAAAATGTAAGTATTTCAGTATTAATTGTGTTGATTTACTGTTGATATTTTTTTTTGTCTTTATGTTATACATTTTTAACATCTCCTATTAAATTTCATGTTTATGACAACTTAAGTATTTTGCGCTATAATTTAGTGCTAATGGATTTTTTGTGTTATGACTTATTTTTAATTGATATTGTTATGGTTGAGATGAAGGATCGAAATCTTATCTATTTTAGTCATAACAAACGATTTATTTATTTTTTAGTTCTATCCAATTTATTCCTTTAATTTGTCCTGCATTATGTTTTATTTCTTGAAGAAAGGACTATGCTTTTAAGTTTAACGAAATTTGATTATTCTACGCCAAAACAAAATATTGAAACCCCTGTAAATTATAATTTATTTGTCTTCTTAGAAAGATACCTATATCTTATAAGATATCCTATACCTCTATCTAGGAGCTTTAACGTTAATTTTTATTTAAAATGACAAATCTATGTTTAAAAGTGAAGTAATTTTATTATATTAATAGTCTTCTGTTTCATCAAGTTTTTTTCTGTGAAGCATCATTTGTAAAACTATTATAAAAAAGTGTCTTTAGTTCTACAAGAATTATAAGTCAACCTAGTGTTTTAGTTAATACCAACATCTTGGTCAAGTTATTGCAGAAATATAACCAATTATTATCGTTTTAATCTCTGAGTGTGAATCATATCTAAAATTTAAGATACCTCTATATTAAATAAAATAAACATATTAATGGTTTAGAATCTAGAATAATGTCAACAAAATTATATAACAATAAAAATGAAATTAAAATAATTAGGTTATCAGTATGAAAGCAGTTTGGGGGGGGGATCAATTCTGCTTGTTCTGTTAGGAGCATGTACTGTGTGTTGTGTACTTGCCTTACCTACTTAACCACTCTACCTATTGTAGATTGTGTGTTGGTATTAATAACATACCCTCGTATTTAGATCTTATCTTCTAAAAAAGCGTATTTTGTCAACCTTAAAAATTAAGTTCTCAAAAGGTATTTTATAAAACAAATAAAAACATTTTAGTACCTAGGTATGAACAACTTGAATAGATATAGTAGTACCAAGGTATGGACAACCTGAATAGTAAGAAGATTGATCAAGTTCTTTAAGAAGATATTAGTGTAAGATCATAGTTAGATAATGATGCATTGGATAAATTATAAACACTGAATGCTAATTCAAAATAATCTTCTGAACTTGCTCAGACCAAATTATATTGCAAAGATATACTTCTCTCAAAAATAGAGCTTACATTTCCGAAACAGGTTAACTTACCTGGTATTACTATCCACAATACTTAAAGTATCCACTATTTAAAAAGTAATACTAAAATACTGCTAGCACCATTCCATTAACAAATGACTGAACTAAAAGTCATCTTTCCTGGTACTGTATAAGTATTATAGCTTCAATTATCCTTTAGCAGTGATAAGTTTAAGTTGTGCTTACTTACCTGTCCCTCAAAACTTTCCTTGTTTATTTGATTACTTTGCTTGCTACCCCAATATTTATAACAATGGTTATGTGAAATGTTACAAATGTCTTATAGACAGCTGATTAACTGGACTCAAAGGTAATTTTATCAAAGTGCAAAATTAAAGCAGAAAAGGTATTGACAAAAAAAAAATGGTTTGGACAATCGAGAAAAAAATGTGTAAAAATATATTTTAAGATATTAGTTAGGTATTTTGAAAAAAAAAATTTTTAAAAAGTATCTGCCAAACAATATTGTGTTTAATATCAGTTAGAAGAATGGATTCAGTTTATTTAAATTAGTTCCCTAATTCTCTTGATGAAATTAACTAATCAAGATCTCAAATAAAAGCTGTGAGAATTACTCTAAGTTTTTATTTGTTTGTATGATTTACCAATTTATTTGGATGCTTAAATTTGATTTATAAAAATTATAAATAAATTATGAATGTTTGTGCAAAAGATAATTTATTTATGAGCTGGGGATTTTTCTAGCCAATTTAAATTTAGACTTTACATTTGTGATGTGTATTCAAAAATTCTTAATATGACTTCTTTAAGTTTTGTTGTCTATACCTTACCTGTTTATTTTTAATAAATTATTAAAAAAAGATTTATATTAATTTAACTTGGCTGTGTTAATATTCAAATTCAGATTAGGTAAAATCAAAATATGAGTAGCTTTTTTAATTACTTAGTTTAAGGAATTTTTATTTTATAATTGTTGTGTATAAGTGTAATTGTTATTTTTGGATGTATTTATTGAAATTATAGTTTTTTAAAAACTTATTTGATACCTTTGGTATTATTTAGAGGTGCTTAACTAATTAAACTTTAGATAAAACCAAACAATTATCTGTAATCTAATTTTTCAATTATAATTTTAGTAATCTTGTTTAAAATTTCAAATATGCTTAAAATTGTTCACATTGTAAGTTGTCTTATTTGTGTTTATAAAAATTGCAGTGCTTAAAATAATAGGTATTTCTCAAAAAATTTTGCCTTACCTAAGTTGATATTAACATCGTGGTATTAATATTTTATAACAAATTTATAAAAGAAAATCGTTTACAGTCTGAAAGATTTTCGGACAATTTTTTAGAAATGCTGACTAAGCATTTAACAAATTTATTAAACTAATTATACAAGATCTTTGTTGATCTGAAGCGTATTAAGTATTCTTCTACAGCTCTTCAAACCCCTTATTTTATATAAATTTCAAATAATTTTAGCTTTCATTTAAATATTGATTAAAATTATGATATTAGTAAAATGCATAAGCATTTTTTTAAATATAATATCAAAAATATTCATCTTTTATCTGTTTAATGCACATTATAATATCTATAACAATGTTTTTATCAAAAACAATTTCAATAAATACTAATTAATTTAATTTATCATAATATTTTATAATTATTGGCTTTACATGTTTGTGAATGTTGATTTTTTTTAAATAATGAGTTGTTAGACTGTGATAAATGTTTAGATGAAGAATACATTTTTAAAATTGTATTAATAGTTGTTTAGCTACAAAACGTGTCTGTATCTATTTTTCTAAAACATCGTTTAACCATATAATTAGACTTTACGAGTCCTATGAAATAAAGCTTCATTAGTCCAATTAATCTTGCTAAATAAACGAGAAATTTTATTATTTTTATGAAGTAATTAATTCTTGTTAAATGTTTCTCTACACATGCATGCATTAAATTTAGTCTTAGTTGAAATACAATAGTAAAATGCAGACTTTAAGTCCGTAGCCGGTACACAGCCTTAGCACTTATGTGCTCAGCTGCTCCACGGTATCGGCCCTTTGGGCTGCTTTCCTTATGGTCACTTTGCAGTCATATATATTGTTGTTGTTTTGTATTATTTGTTGTTTTATTACTTTTTGTTGTTACATTTATTTAGCAAATTTGTATTGTCTCAGCTAGCAGGCCCACTTTGTAGGCCAGTGAAACTGACTTTACGAATTATATTTTTATGTGAATTAACTGTCTTTTCATTTCCCAGTTGTTCTCTATATTAAAGAGCATCATAAAGGTTATGCTGACCAAATAAAGGTCAAATTTCTCTCCATTCCATAATTATGTTAAGTATTAGTTTTATATTTTCAACAAGGTAATGCTAATAAATTTTTAACTTATCATAGAAAGTTGTTTATATAAATATAAGGTTATAGAAAGATTTCTTTAGGTCTAGTTATTTATTTTATTCAATATAATAGCATTTTCGATATTATTCATTCTTTGTTTTTACACATATAATACTTATTATTTTTTTAAGCAATTCTTGCTCATTGTTTTGTTAATTATACATATATTTAATTTAATTTAAATAGTAGTGTTCATGAATTAATTATAAAGTGTGCTTTTATTGCAGCAGAAATGTGTTTGTTGTCTAGCGAAGCAAAAATACATCTCATAAGCAATAAAAATCAATTTTCAGCTTCGTTTTCTTTGATATTGTTTTTTGAGGACTATTCAATAAATTAAACATAAAAAACATCAAAAATTAAACATAAAAAACATCAAAAATTAAACATAAATAAAACAAACAAACAATTAATCATCATTAGCTTATTTTTTCTTTCGGAAATACTCATTTTTTACCTGGTTAAAGAATTTATTAGACTTGCACAGCTGATATTAAGTTTTAATTCACAGCTGTTGCCTTCAAAATAATTTTTTACAGCGCCAGAAACTGTAGTTTTATATAAGGTTATAGAAACCTTGTATACATTTTTATATAAACCTTCATATAAAAGCCTTATATAAATCTCCAAAATATCCATTTTATTATTGCTTGTTTCAAACAAAACTACTTTTATTGTTAATTTTGAAGATATCTAACATTAATACCTTTCCCTCTCTTATTATTTGATTATTTTTTATGTAATAATTTATTTATTTTTTTGTACTTTTATGGTTTAAAGGTTACAATTTGGTTTGCTTTTTTAAGAGTAATGTGTTTTTCAATAATTTAATTTTTTTTATTTGTTTAGCTGGGGCTGGCGGAGCTCAAAAACTAAAGACTGCTCATAAACTGAAAGCTCAAACTTCTAAAATAGTGTCAAGTTTCAAAGGATCAAGTTCTTGTTGTAATGTTGTTAGAGAATATTTTGGACATAAGGATGGTATATGGGATGTTGGTGTGGCTAGGCACCCTCTTGCCATTTTAGGAACAGCCAGTGCTGGTTAGTTTTTTTAATAATATTTCTAACTTCCTAACTATTCCTATTATTTAGGAAGTTTGAAGTTTGTTAGTTATTATTCCTATTCCTAACTACAAAACAAGCATTCTAGTATTATAAAATTAATCTTGCTTATCTCGAAACACAGG
The DNA here is from genome assembly GCA_018340805.1 of Microvelia longipes. Classification (NCBI taxonomy): domain Eukaryota; kingdom Metazoa; phylum Arthropoda; class Insecta; order Hemiptera; family Veliidae; genus Microvelia; species Microvelia longipes. The sequence continues at coordinate 30,742,324 of JACMZG010001870.1, forward strand.
CCCCTCCATTGCATGTGTTTCATGTATCTCAAAAACTATGTCATCTATATAAGCTATCTAAACTAAAGAACTATCATAGCCTCTGATTTATTTTGTCTTGGTGAACTTAAAAAATTTTAGACCAACATCATCGTTTCTTGTTTATTTTTTAAAATTTTAGACAATATATACATCTAACCATAAGGTATTTAGTGTATAAGCTTAACTCTTGAATTTCAGTAAATTTAATCAAACATTTTAAAAAAATATAAAGAAAATTTTTTAAATAAACTCTTAATAATGCAATTTAATATTTAATAAATAATAATACTATCTTAAGTAAAAGTATTGTTTCTATGTAAAATTTATAAATTCAAGGATGAAAAGCATATATTTTTATATTTTTTTGTTAACAATATATGTATGCACTTTAACATTGTATAGGACAATGTCTTAAGAACAAATATAATTTCTTCTTAAGTAGCTCATATAGTTAACTAATCTAGTGAAGCTAATCAGTGAAGTAGCATGGTATTTTTTTGCACATCACTAATTGCAGATCATTGACTGTACAATACGTTAAAACTTTTAATATTCTTTGTTGTGTGTAATTTAGACAGGAGTGCTATTGTTTGGAATGCAGAAACAAGTAGATGCTTGCTGAGGTATGTTGGGCACACTGGTTCAGTTAATTCTATCAGATTTCATCCTTATAGAGATTTAGTTTTAACTAGTTCTGGTGATAAGACAACTCATGTTTGGCAAGCAGCTGTTAATATTGAACATTCTACTGTAAGTATAATATTATTTAGATTAACTAAAAGAATATTGGAATTGTTAGGAAAAAATATATTATTTTCACTGTATCGAAATTATTATGAAAATCTGTAGGGTTAAATTAAAACATAATGAAACCCGTTTGGGACTCACGTACTTCCTTGGCCATGAGGTAATTCCTGTTTTAGTCTGTTCACGGAAGTTAAACAGCATTGGTTTTATAGCCAGTATGGGCCACATGCTTTTACTTCACATACTTCTACACATGGATTTAGAAAATAGAGTTGATTGAAAATTCTTTTAACATCCCAAAAATTATTTTTTCAGAGAGGAGGGGGTTCCTCAGATGAAGATATAGTAGATTATGACAGGGAAGAAGATTTGTTTGAGAAAACACCTATATTGAGAACTCCTGTTAATGAATTAACTGGCCACAGTAATGTGGTTATTTATGCGGATTGGTTAGCAGGAGGAGACAGTGTTGTAACTGCATCGTGGGATAGAAGTGCTAATCTGTATGATGTTGAGACTGGTGATATGATTCATTCACTTACAGGTAACTTTATTTATTTAACATTCTATTTAACACTGCTCTAGACGGGGCTAATTATACTTTGTCACTAGATTGCTCTGATTGAATGTTTATTAGGAGGGGATACTTTTAGACTTCAGGCTATTTTTAGAACCAACTGTTGAGTAGCTAGAGATGTATGAACAACCTGAAACATGAAAACGAGTTTCTTAGAAAGTGAGGAAACACACAACTCATCTACCTTTACCTAATGACTCAAAAATTTTGATACATACAATATAACTTCATTTGTCTTAAAATTAGGGTTTAAATCTTGACTTTCATTATTAATGAGTTACAAACAAACTTAGAGGTAAACTTGTTTGGGATTACTAACAAGCTAGAAAGGAATAATATCGCTTCTCTATTCATAATTATTACCTCCGCTCTATGTGAATGTGCAGATACTGGGCCTTCATGTGAATTTTGGGACTATTCACTTCTAGGGTTTAGATTTCATCCACATTTCCTATCAAGTTTTCATTGAATATGAGATTTCAACAGTTAAGAAATATGACCTGTTCCAGATTATCGTACTAACTGTTTAACTGATTTTTTTTGTACATGTACACTCTAGTAGCTGATATAATTTTGTTGTTTTTTATGTTAGTTGTTTCATCTATTCCTTTAATGTTTGAAACTTTTAAAAAGTACCTAAAGTAAATGAGTGGAAATTATTTTCTGTGGAGAAATCATTTAAAACTCTAACTGTTGCATGTCTTCAGTTTTATATTTTATTTAGATGGTCGACAACTTCCTTTTTATATTATATTTAGTTCAATATGTATCTAATTATGTAAAAAATATTTATTATTTGAAAAGTAGTTGAATATGTAATTAATATGTTTTCGTTTATAGGCCATGATGCAGAGCTAACTCACACTAATTGTCATCCTAGTCAAAAATTAATAGTTACTAGTTCAGAGGATACTACATTTAGACTTTGGGACTTTAGGGAACCCATACACTCTGTTTCTGTCTTCCAGGGGCACACTCAGTCAGTATTATTTATATTACTTTTCCTCATTTATACCATAGGTTTATAATTGTTTACAAAAAAATCATAACCAAAATTTCACTTAAATTATTCATTTCAGGTGTTTTCAAGACCCCCTAAGTGGTTTTCACAAAGTTGTTTCTCTGTATGTGTATAAGTGTCTGTCATCATCATAGCTCCCAGCATATTTATTCTAGACAATTGAAACTTGACACAAAAATAAATTTTAAGGTCTAGTTGTGCCATCCGGAAAATAATTATTACAAGTGTCATTAACAGGAAATAATGAAAAAATTGAATATTAATGAAACATGGAAACGTGTTTTGGTACATATGTATCAAGTTTCATCTCATTATCAGGATTAGTTAAATTTTCTTCTAATGACCTGTTTATTTTTTAAAAAATTAGAAATTAATCCAATTAAGTTGAAATTTAGTACAAGTTTATCCCTTTACATTACAAGTTGGTATACTATGTAAATGCTATGTATATATAATGTGGTTTGATTTCTAATTATTGTAGTATCTTATAATTCTATATTTTTATTTCATTTAAATGGTAATTCAGATTAAAAATCTTTCTTATTCCTTGTTTTAAAAATATTATTGTTGTTTGTTTTCTAATAGAGGATTAAATAATTTTGAAACAAGCTTAATCATGTTTTCTTCAGTAATTTCAAATTCAGCTCAAGGATTGATCTGAATTGAAAAATATTTACTAAAAAGAAATCAATTTTAATTTTAAAGAAATTAATTAATAAAATTTATCAAATAATTGGCTTTTTTTCAAATAAAAAGTTTTTTGGACACAGCTAGAATATAGTGTTAAAGAAGAAACCCTATTAGTTGAAAGTGACTGCAACGTTTCACCTGTGGTTACTGGCGTGGGAGTTAAGGCCTCCCTCAACTCCTTGTTAAAATGATGATTCAAGAAGAGCACCGTGACTTTATTTGGCGAACTAAACATTTTTTGCCTATTTTTAGCACTCATTTTGTTAAAATGTGTTTTTTTATTACAGTACTGTAAACTCTGCTGTTTTTTCTAAAAAAGACGACAAAGTTGTGTCTGGCTCAGATGATAGGACTGTTAAAGTAAGTGAACAAACATATTTTAGATGTAAAGTAATGAATCGTAAGATATGAGCTACCAGATAGAAAATTGAAGTTCTAATTCCTAAAAAGAATACAAGAGTGTAAGATCACTGAGGCATCAGATTATTTTTAACTTCTTCTTAAACTCCTATATGGTTAATTGTCACTTAAATGGAACTAATTGTGCTCTGTGCTCAAATTAAACATACCCTTAATATTGGAATTATAAAAATGGTAAATTTTACAAGATCCCAAAAATTGAAGAAAATTTGGTGTTTTGATAGATGTGCACTTTTCTAATGAAAACACTACAGATCAATAACAATTTAAACATAACTAGATACGTGATTGTGTTTTAAAAAATATTAAAACACAATCTGATTAGTTTTGGGGGGACTCCAATATTTTGTTCCAAAATGGTTGTCATTTTGAATTTTTTAATGATATCAAAATCATTGATAACATATTTTTTTGTTAAAAACAATTTAGTTTCTTGGTCTGAAGAGTTTTAAATCCATTAAGGCCTTAAATACATCTGTGGCTAGCGGAGTTCTCTAGTTTAAAAATTAGGCTGCATATTTAGGAGCTTTTTCTTTATTTTTTTAAATCACTGGAATTCATTTTGCAGTTATTTTTAATTAATTGAATTGACGTCTAAATTTCATAATTACAGGTTTGGGATTTAAGAAACATGAGATCAGCTCTGGCCACTATTAGATCTGACTCAGCTGTAAATAGACTTGGTGTTTCAACATCTGGCTTGATAGCTATTCCATTGGATAACAGACAAATCAGACTTCATGACCTTAGTGGTCAGAGAGTTGCAAGGTTACCACGCTCATCTAGACAGGTAATTTAACTACAATATTTTTAAAATTAACTAATTTTTCCATGAAAATTTAATTATTAAACTTAAACTTAATTGTTTATTTTAAAAAATGTTTTGCTGTGATACTAGGGCCATCACAGGATGGTATGCAGTGTAGCTTGGTCTGAAGACATCGGACCATGCTCATTTTATTCTGCTGGTTTCGATCGTCTTACTCTAGGTTGGGCCCTTCAGAATCTCAAAGAACCGTAGGCATCTCCACTTTCGGCCTCCGTATCTTTAAAAGAATATATATTATATAATAATATAAATCTATATTAATTATTGTATTTTAAATAATAGATGGAAATTACTAGAATCAATGATTAGTAGTGTAAATGTGATGTGTTTGTGTTTTGTGATAACGTAAAAATAATAATAATAGTAGATTAAAATATATATTTTGAGGTTTATATAACCTAATTTGATAATATTTGGGTACTAAATCCAATCCTAACACATGGAAACAAAAGGTTACTTTGGATTGTAATAATAGCTTAAACTTTGTGATTATCTTCAAATGATGTGATCAATGTTACAGCATAACACTGCTTTTTTAAGCAATCCATGTAACTTTTGATGTCATGTGCTTCGATATTATTTAAATGTTGTGTTTTGGCTTTATCAGGCTTCATCATAAGACTGTTCATTAAAAAAAGCTATTGTAATTGCTCCTTTAAATATGACAAGCTTACAAAGAGATATTATTATTAATAGCCTGTTTACTACTACTTCTTATTAATAGAGCCAGTGGCTTCTTGAAACAATAGGTTTCAAGATATATTTTGATTTTTGTGGAGGTTTAGGTTATTCAAACCCCTTTAAAAGCTTTTCTAAACATGTTGATGTAATCAGGTGGCTCTACCAGTTGTAATTTAATATCTTGATGCCATGTTTTAGTTTGTAAACATTTAATGCCTTTGATAAAGCACTATTGTATTTTTACCATGTAGCACATCATAATGATAAAACATTTGGCAAGTACTTAAAAATTTCATCAAATGAGAAATTTCTTAAGTAAGTTTAAAAATTACTACAGTTTTTGTTTTTACTCAAATATTAATCAAAAAAGCTGCCACTCAAGAAAGTAGGCTTCCTTATGTATAGGCTTAAAAATTATAGGGTCATATAATATTGCTGTTTAACTAATATATATAATATATATATATATATATATATATATATATATATATATATATATATATATTATATATATATATATATATATATCCAGCACTGTACTAGCACAGGTGTGGTTAAAGCTTCATTAGTTTTTCTCAGAAAATACCTTATATAACATTTCATTAAATAACATTTTTTATCAAACAATTTTTTGAATTGTTTTAAATATTTAAGTACATTATTTTGATATGTTTTGCTGAATTAATCTTAAAATCTAATCTGTGCTTCTTCTCATTGGATTTTATTGTTTATGCTGTTGTTCAGTTAATTGAGCTGTAGAGTGTTAACAAGAGATTTAAACATTCGTTCTTTCATTTTGATTGTTTGGATGCTGAACATTGTCATTTAGTAAAAAATTGGGTTTCAAGTTTTTTGCTAATGCAATCTTTCTCTTTCTTTTAGGAGGTAGGGAAATAATAAAATGTTAAATGTTCTCCCTAATTTTATCGGATAATTCAGGTGTAATTATTCTTCAATCTACTTTTAATTACCAATACTGAAGCATTTTATTACATCCTAGAACCTGGTTTCTTGTCTTTCTTGCTTTATGTTTTATCACTATGATTCATATTTCAATATAAAGGAAAAAAAGTACTAAACTGTGATTTTTGTCTGTATGATTTATTGTCTATATTAAACCATGAATTTGGTAGTTTTATTTATTTATTAAAAAACATTTCCAGACTTTATTTATAAGATATTTATTTATTTATTGTTTGATTGTCTAATACTTTTATTTATCTAAAACTTAGTTTGTTGTTTTAAGGGTAAGTTCTTAGAGCCTATTTGTCCTTTAAGAATTAACAATTTAATTAATAATTCAAGAGCAAAATAATTAAATAAAAACAAAATGACCAATAATTTAAATATAAAATGAGATTGGAGAGTAAACAAAGGTAAACTTGATTTGATTAGCCAGGTACATTCATCTAGAAGGATTTAAAAGTGGTAAAAATTATTTGAATGTATATTTTTTTATGTATCAATTATTTATTTTTTAATTCCAAAAGTATTGTTTTAACTATTATATTTTTTTTTATTATTAGAATTAAACTATACTAAATGCATCACAAATTTCTTTGTACTTTTAATATTAATATAATAATTTTTTAATATTATAATAGTATTTAAGAATGGTTTAAGAATATGAAGAATTGTTAAGAACTATTAATTAAGAATAATTAATAACTATGCATATTATTTTCCTTTCCTCCGGGTTTAGACCTATAGTTTGAACGAGGTAATGCTTAAAAGTTTATATATATATATATATATATATATATATATATATGTATATATATATATGTATATATATATATAATATATATATATATATATATATATATATATATTATATATATATATATATATTATAATTTTAATATATATATACACACACACACACACACACACATATATATATATAATATATATATATATATATATATATATATATATATATATATATATATATATATATATATATATATATATATACATATATATAATGCTTTCTTCGTTTTATTTAGTAGCACATTACTAAGTTTTATGATGTGGTCTAATAGATAGACTAAATCTTGAACATTTAGCCCTAGGTTAAGAAGTTACTAAACAGGAATTTTTTAGACCTCTATAGCAACTGAAATTTCAAGCCCAGTTCCTATACTCCTTTTCTTTATGTTACAATACAATGGAAAGAAAAGACTGAAAATATCTCTATCTCTAATAATCCAGAGAGTATTGTTTTATAGTCCTATCCTGTCATGAAACTACTAACAACCTTAAATGACATGATTAATACTCAGTCTAAAAGAACTTACTCTGCAGTAGAAAAATGTTAAAAGGATTGTGCTATTTTTATTTATTTTCTTGCTGTTAAGTGTAGTTATGATCAAGGATAATATGTTTTGGCAGAACACTATGTAATATTTTATATACTTACGGCAGCAAAAGTTGGCATTACCAACATGTTTTTTAAGTTGCAAAATATCATTTTTCCAACACTGTCAACAAAATATTTAAAAACACTACATTTCCTTACTTCTCCCTAGGAGGAGTAAGTAATGTGTGGAGGTTATAATGTTGTAGGTTATTGAGTGAATTTCCAAGTTTTTCATTTTGTGAACATTGATTTTTCAGCATGTTTGTAATAATATTTTCTATTTAATATTACTAACAAAATATGATATAAAGCTAACTATTAAAAATCTTTATAAAATACCTAATGAATATAATTTAGAAAATTTTGGTAACACTAATATTTTTCAAGTGCTGTTTTATCATTTGTTTTATTTAGTTTGTTAAAATAAAGTTAAAAATCTAATATTAACAACACCAACTTTGTCTTTCCACCAATAAGCTTTAATTAACTCTGAGCAGAGCCGGCTTTCGGCTATAATGCCATCTACAGTGCCGGTGAGATATTGAGTCTTTCACTTCTTGGAGTTTTAATTCTTATCTTAATTCAATAATTTTATCGTACTCTTATTTATTTGCTGTCACCAATTAGAATCAAACTTAGCATTTTAAAGAATAATAATCTGTTTTATATTTTTCTGCCGTAAGTAGATAAAATAGTATCACTACTACGCAGCAAAGGTAACATTGCTGACTCATGCTATCAATTTCTTGTATTGACTCCACCTGTCCAGGCTTGACTCACCTTCACCTCTTCAGTCAAATGAGGTAATTACCAGCCTCAGCTTGCCCCTCACTAGGTAATTTCTAAAGCCTGTCCTTGCCTTTGGCTCAGGGGCTTATTTATAAAACTTGTTCGCAAAATTCCATTTTGCTGCCTAGTAGCATATTATACTATTTTTTATATTATTATCTATTATTGTAATTATAGACTTAATAGTCCACAAGAAGAACTGACCTTCGATAATCTGATAATGAGATAACTCTTTTTTATAGTTTTATTTGAACCTTGTTTTTTTTTATTTATAATTATTTTTTTTTGGGGGGGGGGGTAACTTTATTAGACGGTCTGATTTTTCTTTTATTCCATAGTAGTTATTGGATCTATTGTATGAGTCTTTTCCTTGCCTCTTATGCCAAAATAATTATTTCTTGTTATTTTTATCTGTTTCTTCGTACTTCCTTTTGTAAATTTTTTAATTTTAAACTGCCTGTTTTGATTATTTATTTCTATTTATTATTATCTTGTATCTCTTGATGTTATTATGAGGAAAGTATAGTCAAAGTAATTAAAATAATAACTTAATTATTTAACAAAAATATTGTATTGTATAAATTTTAAAATTATATATTTATAAAAATAAAGTAATGAGATTAATAAATTATTTAGGACAATAAATTAAAAGAAATATATCAATTATTGTTTTTATACTTATTTTTGAAATTTATTCTTCTTTAGTGGTTTCAATAATTTCATTTTGGTTTGTAGATATTTTTAAAATTGTATTTTTTGTTTTATAAATTTGAGATTAATTTATCTTTTTGTAAAACTGTATAAGTATTTGGATGAAATACACTACAACGAAACTTTTAAATACAAAAAGTTAAATGCTTTATTTCTTTTTGCGTTTCGGACATTAAATTAAAATTTGATCATCATTTTACAGAACCGCTAACAAAAATCTGTAAATTTAAGCTTGCATTTTTTTATACTCTTATAATAATTTTTAACTGATTGTAAAAAGAGCATGTTTTGGGTTTTGAAAAATATGTAATGGAACTAATAGACAGCTGGACAAAGGTAGCCTGTAAACAACCATATAGGGAGGTTTTCGAGTTCCCTCTACACATTATTTTTTAAACATCCTATCTTTCACTATGGGATTTGCCATATAAACTGATTTATATCAGTATAAAATGATATTTAAAAGTTTTTTTTTTTAAATGAATATAAGGACATACTATTTAAATAAAACCCTATTTTGCCGTAAATATTTAACTAATTTAGATGAATTAAATTTTTGTCCCTCATACAGTTACGGCAATGTTTGGAAAATGCAGGCCTTGTCATAGCCCTTATCACCAGTACAGTGCTGGTACTGTAAATTCAAGAATTTAATTAAGCTGTCTATAATAAATGGGTGGTTTGTGCTAAGGATTATCCTAAGTGGTTAAATGCTTTAGATTAAACTCAGACTAAAAAATGACGAAAAGTAACTAAGTGGAAATTTATTTTATACCATGTCGTAACCAAAAATACTCAGGTGTTCTTAGTCTCTTGATTTATTAATCAAGAGACTAAGAACACCTGAGTATTTTTGGTTACGACATGGTATAAAATAAATTTCCACTTAGTTACTTTTCGTCATTTTTTAGTCTGAGTTTAATCTAAAGCATTTAACCACTTAGGATAATCCTTAGCACAAACCACCCATTTATTATAGACAGCTTAATTAAATTCTTGAATTTACAGTACCAGCACTGTACTGGTGATAAGGGCTATGACAAGGCCTGCATTTTCCAAACATTGCCGTAACTGTATGAGGGACAAAAATTTATTTGAAGAGTGTTATTACACTCTTCAAATGAATTTAAAAATTGTTACTAGCGAGTAAATAATCAAATTTGTACCTATTTTTCAATAATAAATCATTTAATCATGTTTTGATTGGTCAACTTATATTCCATGGTTACCAAACTTCATATTCTCATCAAACCATATAGGTTTCCAATATATTATTTGTTTTAATGTCTAAATAATTCATAGCTGGTCTTGTTTCAAGATATTTTCTTTACAATGTTGAGTGTTTTGAATTTATCATTTTATTAATTATTATAATTTAGTAAAATATGGAATGAAGTTTCATATTTTTGGAGTTTTTCCCTTCCCTCTCCCACCATATGAACCACCTCATAAGGAAAACTTTCTTAAAGGTTACTAGGGCAAAACATTTATTATCATTATTAACTGTAAAATATTAAGCTGGAACGAGGGGCGGATTGGCCATTGAGGTGGCGGCCCTCCTTGGGCCCCTCAGCCAAAAATAAACTTAAAGAAAAAAACAATGAAAATTAAAAAAAATATTAACATGTTTAATATTTGACATATTCACAACTCAAGAATCAAAAGAGCCCAATACTCTGAGGTAAGGGCTAAAGATCTCCTAGAGACAAATGAAATAAAGTACTTAAAATATTCTCAATTTGCTACCTGAATTTAGGTTCTTTAAGGGATTCCCCCATTCTTTATAATTGGACCTTTAAAGGTCCCAAATGGAAGACTAGGGCCTCAAGGGGCCCTTAATATACTTGATCAGGACCCTAGAGCAGTAAAAAAGGCACTTAAGATTAAACATAAAATATTTTAGTTAAATATTTCATTTAAATAAATAAACGGAAGTTTTAATTAAGTTTATTTATACTTACTTATTTATTTTATTTAATGTTTATTTTTATTTATTTAAATAAAATAAAATATATGATTTTGATTTAATTTTTATTAAATATGATTTTTTTTTTTTTTTAAATTAAGCTTGCTATAATCATTAATGCTACTCTAGTTAAAAGTACTAAGTCCTCTAAGAAGCATTAAAGGACCCTCCCCATTGAGATGTAGCTTTGGGCTCTTTTAGGCTAAACCCTCAGGCCTTTTTGGCTCAGTCCGCCACTGGCTGCAACTATACAAATTTTTTATTTTTGAGGACAATTTTATTCATCCGTTATTAACTATTTACTTTAATATTATATAAAATCAAATATATTTAATTTAAAAAAACATACAAATATCATGTTTAATTTTGTTTTTTAATCTATGTTAATAGCGTACTAATAAGAAAATAAAGTTTGTTATACAGATAACCTGTATTATTATTGTTAAGTATAATGAAACAGATCACTAGTTGTTGTAAGATAAATTTTTGAAGAACCTTTGGTTTTAAGAAAACGAATTATAAAATTATTCTAATTTTATTTTTATTGAAAAATTAAGCTTTCTGTTGGTTAAATAAAATAGTGAGTAAAAATGAATTATTAAATTAATATTGTGATTTGATTTCATTATATTAAAAATGTAATTGCTGTGCAAGTACTTTTATAATTATTAAACATTATGAAAATAAATAAATAGATGATTATTTAGTTACATTGATGTATTTAAATTTAAGTGTTTTTTGAAGAGATGTTATTTGACAGTCTTATTAAATTGAAAATTCAGTATGTCTCTTTCTGCTTGTAATCAAAACCTAATCTCATTAGCTCATCTTTTCTTTGGATATTTGCGTAAAAACTATAATATTATAAAACAAAAAATAATAGTGTACTTAGTACTATTTGAAGATAAAGATACTTTGAGAAATGAAAAAATTTTAATAGCTTGTATGCATTTCTGCTAAGTAGTGAGGTCTTTTCAGAGACTAAACCAAAAGAAGTAGAACTCCTTGACTCATGCTGAGTGATTAGAGATCTAGAAATGTGATTTGCTACATATCTCTCTGAGAGGCACCTTTTGTGTGGACTATTTCTATTAAACCTTACGTGATTTGTTTAAGACTAACATTTGATTGTCGAGTAAGAGCAGTACAGACTCTGGGAGTTGTTGATTTGTGTACCATACTAAGAGCTTTTTTACTTCCTCTACTGGTTTAGTCTTTTGCTAGTTGCACAGTTTATAATTTAACATGAATTTGTCCTCCTACTGTTTGGGCTAATCTGCATATAAAAAATATAATATCAACCCAGATATATCACTATATTTTATATATCCAGAGCAGAATAACTCAGTTATTAACTTATAACTTCTGTTGGCTGGGGCATTGTTATCTAAACTTTGGAAAAGAAGTTGTACAAAGTTACAAATTTTATCAAGTTTTTTTGATTTGGCGACTAGTTTTCACAAGCCCATCATTTAAAGGCTTATTTGTGTGTAAACTTTTCCAATTTACAAACTACTAAACTTCCAATTCTTCATTATACAAAACAAGACTCTTAAATAATTTCTCTGAATCAATTGACTATATTTTATAAAGATTATATAAAAATATATACTATAGACTAAACTGTATATAACTTGTGAGCTAAAATTTATATCATTATGCTTTGTATTTATTGTTAAATAGCTACGTACAATAAATTAAAAACGTAAATAAATAAATTATGAATTGTTCCTTGTAATATTAGGACTCTATAGAATCAAGTTGCTTAAAGTAACTAGTTGCAAAAATAATTCAAATGATTTTTAAGGACCTCATACTTTTTTATTTGTTAGAAAAAGGTATACTTTTAAGAAAAATTGCTAGTAATGTACCTTTTGTAAAATTAATCAATTTTTAAATAATTTATTGAACTTATTCCTTTTTCAATATGATAAAAAGGTAAATCTACCTACCTAATATTTAAAAACGATAATATTGGTTCTTGAAAAACTCCTTGGTCAGCCTCAAATGCCAAGTGTGCTTTTCTTGTTATAGATATTGTTGTTATTAACTTTAGATTAATGCTATTTCCTTATGCATTAGTTGAGTATGCAACAGCTCTGATAAGTTGAACGGAGTGTCATACCTCTTTTTGTAATAACTATTTAATGGTTGTTGTAACTTACACTGAACAAAGACTTAACTTGTGTACGTGTACATAGCTTTAGTTGCTTAAGCTAAAAAAAAAATCTTTTAGAAAAAAAAAATTCTCGGAATCATTGGACACTTTAAGCTACTTTCTTTAAACAACCATTTTTTAAGTCTTATTTTATGAGGAACAATACTTATATAAGGTTAATGTTGATATTAATTTGCATATCTTAAACAAATCTATTATTAAGTTGCTTTTTCAGTGTTTAATATATGAAACAATTTGTTATTTACTTCTCTTTTCAAAACCTTCACAGGGCTTATAAGAGAATACTGGAGGTGTATTCAACTTTTCTCCTTCTGGTTTTTCTCTTCTAAACTCATGTATTGTTCACTGTTGAAGGGTTTTTTTGGTTTTTCAACAAAATCATTACTCTTTAGTAAGGTGGCTTTTTATTATGGTATGGTTTGTCAGTCAATCAAGTTTTTTACAGTCCACGTAGCTTTTTTAAGTTCAGGTTTTTTAAAAGAGTATAATGTAGTTTTTGTTTAGTAATGATATTCTTTATGTGATTGTATTTTACCTCCAGTTAAAATTTGTGGAAGCTTAGCCCCGCATTTGCCTATAATTTTTTTAATGATGAAAACATTATTTTTGGGGGCTTAACCCCCAACTGAAACTGTTTGGAAAGTTTGATTTTGTAGTTCAACCGAATTCATTGATTGATTAACTGTGATCAATTAATCAGCCCTAATTGAAATTAATTATTTAAATGAGTTGCAGAATGAAGGACATCATTTTAACCTTCACAAACTGTATTTAAAATGTATTTTTCTTTTAATCATTGGTTCTAAAAAGTCAGGACCTCATGGTTAATAAATTTAAGTTTATTTTTTGACACTTTTATCTAGATTGTTTTATCCACGGTTTACTTTATTTTGTATAAATTATAATTTCTACAGTTCCTGTAAATTGGAAAATTACTTAGAGGAAGATTTGTTCCGACCTTTCAATTAATTTTCTTTATCTTACCTTGCACAAAGTTATTAATTATCTGTGATTTTTATTTACTTATGTTTATGTTATAGAATCTAACTTTGTTTTCAGATTGAACTTCCTTCAAGTTCAGTACCAATTTAACAAAATAATTACATGGAATTTTAGAGGTGTATGTATTGCACAATTTTTAAAATAATATTATTGACAGCAGATTTTTAACTTCATTTGAAATACAAAATTTCTGTTAAGTTTCTCCGAAAGAATTTTATTGTCTTAAATAATAGTTTAGATTTTTTAAGACTTCTTTGACCATGTACCAGATAAGGTAATGACCACTTTTTTTACAATGTTCGTAATCGACAAAATTTCAGCCATCTTCAGAACAATATTAGTCTTCACATTTAAAATTTTTTAATGCTTCAAATGTTTCTATTTTCACATCATTTCCTTTAAATCTATAACAGTTAAAATAAATTTCTTACTTCTTTATAAAAGCAAAACTGAAATGTTTCCTCCCATAATTTTAATTAACAAAGCTTAGGGCAAGTGGAGTATATATCTATAAAAGATACAAATAAGTGTCTCAGCCATGTTATCAAAGAACATCATAAGACTCGAGAAATTCATAATTCTTTTCTCAGACTCTGAAGATGACCAAGTATGTTTAAATTGGGCTTGGTTTAGTAAATATACTCTGTGGAAAGGCATATTTGTACCTTTTATTAACAAAAGCTTGTTACCTGTATTGTACTACTATTGTATAATAGTAGTTCTGATGATTATAAAAGTTTAAAATTATTACTGATTAAATTAAAGTCCATGACAATAATTTATTTTTCATCCATTGTAGAGATATTTTTTTAATATTTTACATCTTCATTACCTTATCGTCTTGTGCTCAATGTTTTCATAGATCTATTTACGCAGTAAAGCTTTCGTAGGTTTCAGGTTTGCTGCTGCAGGATTCCAAATATTTTTTTTCTAATAATTTACTGACTGTTGTTGAAAATGTGCCAAATCATTATTTAATTTATTAATTTGTAACCATTCATTTTGTCTATAATATTCATCAATTAGTTTTGTATTTTATTTTTTAAATGTCAGAATGATATTCTTTTAGTATTTATCTAATAATAAAACAATAATTTTTTTGTGTTTTTATACTGCCTGAAAAATGTGTTTTGGTTTTGTTTTCAAGAATCCCTGGAATTCATATTATGTAAAAAAAATCAGGTACATGGTACCTCGGAACGGTTTTTTACCACATTGGATTTGCTCATTCTCACTCCGATCGTCTTCAGAGTATAAAAATTACCAAACTTACACAGCAATTTAATTCCAATATTACCATATTCTGGTGATTTTTCTCCATGACATTGATTGATGTGTATTATAGATTTATGTCCAAAGATGGATAGAGACCATTCTCATATATTTAGGTCCATGTTTTTCCCTATATCTTTAAGGATTAAAGATAGTACTCTAAAATATTTCACTCTGTAATGTGTGTAGATGTTTCACACTATCCTCTTCATAAATATTTGAACCTAAAAATAGGGGTTGTTTAGAGTTATAATTTACACATTTTTTAAACAAAAAAAATCTATTTTACATAAATTACAATTATACATAAATTTATAATGCCAAAACTCCTGCATTGCACAAAAACATGTATTTGGCAAGTTATATATTGATAATATTTACATGAAACTTAATATTATGTTCATTTATATAATACATAATTGTAATAATTTTGGTTGTGATCATTTGATAACCCTGCAAAATTTCAATAGAATGTCTTTCCTTATCGCATAAGATCTTTAAGGTTGTGCTGACAATCGACCTCCTTTAAATAATTCATATATATATAATATATATAATATATATATATATATATATATATATATATATATTATAAATATATATATAGTTACTTTTTTTAAAAAAGGTCTGACTTCAAGATTAGATGGTTTGTGCTCCAAACCAAAGGAAACAAAACACCTGGATAGGAAAGAACTCTGAGTAGTTGTCATTTTGACTACTACTACATACTATTGCATTTAACAATGCAAATAGCAATGTTAAATGCATGATTATATGACATGATGCATATTTTTCATGGTTTTATTTTTCTTTCAGGTACAAGGCCGGTAAAACAATTTTGCCAAAATGTTCATTTATTAAAAGAAAAAAAAAATTGATCATAGCCTAAATCTCCAAAAGCTTGATTACTAATATATTTATACCATGGAAGTCTAAACTGAAGGGTAAGCACGAGGAAGCTGATTTTCATCTTGTTTAACACATCTTGGTTTTCAGTTTCTTAATATTAGCATTGTTTTAATTTTCCTTAAGGTTAAGTAAGATATTTAGAATGTTTTTCTGACTTAACTGAAATCATGTTCTTTATTGGCATAAGTATAGAAAATTTAATTTGAGTAAACCAGAGCCATATTATTTTAATTAGTTCAGAGATAATTAGTGCCTCAATTTTTTCTATGATTTTTTACATTTTTGATGTCAATTGTGGACTTCTTGAATTGTTTATTCTATAAATGACAACCAGGGGCATTCATTCTTGATTTTTTTTAAGTTTTGATGTCTAGGCAAACAAAGTTGATAATGTCCTGTAATACCCAAAAACATAAGAGGTTTTGACCTATACAAGCTATTTTTGTGTGAAATTTCATTGCTAGTGGTAGATATGCGTAGCTCACCACTTTATTCCTAATAGTATATAATCTATGATGGGTTAAATATCCCTTAATAGAATCCAAAGTGTAACACTAGAATTTTAGATATTCATACTATGGACTCACACAAAAGATGTCTTTTTATTTATTCATTAAGTCATTGAGCTTCCTGTTAGTTCTAACAACCTATTCAAACATTATAATTTAATAGTAAACCAGCTTAAAATAACTCTTGTATGAAAAAATGTAATATGGATAAAAATTCTACTAAGCTTAGACTATAGTGGAATAGAAACAATAAGTGAATTTACTGCCATAAAAATCCACGGATTTGACCTGTAGAGCTACATTAATGGGGGATATGGATACTATAATTGTAATGTTGCCTGTCACTGAAGAAGCTTATTTTGTAACTTTTTTGTGTACCAGTGTTGATTAAAATGCATAAAATCAATAATTGTACCAATGTTGACAACTGTTTACATTTATTTTTTGACCATAGCATAATTAAAATCATGACCACACACAATCATCTCTGCTGAGTTTAGCCTGCACCCAAACCATTTCCTCATTTTAAAAATTATCTCTAAAATTCAAAGAAACTTATACTACTAGAGGGAGGATACAACAGCTCTTATCATGGTCTTGTACCACAACAGTACATTGATGACATCTTTTTTTACTTTTAAAATGATCACGACTTCACATTAGTATTACATTTTTTGACTACATAAAATGAAAATAAAGTAAGTTTAATTGTTATACATCATAAATATTATATATCCTTTAAAATATATGTGTTGCATAAACTGATGTCAATGAAAATCCCTGCAACAGCAGGGGTTTTCATTGATTAATCATAAAATGCACCTAATCAGGTGCATTTTAAATTTGTGGGCAAATTGGGGTTACGGAGGGGTGGGACTCTCATCTCTGTAGAATAGGAGCAAGTACTGTTGTAGCCCCTAATATAAATTGTCATACTACCAGACCCATTATCACTGTGCTATACAACCCTAGTCCACCCTCTGGTTGTAAAACTCTCTTCATAAAAATTTAATTTGGGGAAGAATTTAAGGTTAGTGAATACACTTGTTGAACCTATTCCACTTTAATTGGACATATATATTTGCTTTGAAGGTACTTATTTACTTGGTTCCCAACATAAAGTTGGGACCCAAGTAAATATGGCGATACAGGGCAATTATTCATTTGGGTACCGACAATATATTTACTAAATTATATAAAAGAAATTATTTAACAATCTTAAAAGAGGATGTTGAAAAGCAATGGGGCTTTTGTATGGGGCTGAGAAGGGGGGAAAAAGAAAAGATTGATAATCAAGTAAATAAGATAATATAGTGCGAAAGTACCCTTGGTTCCCAATTTTTGTTCTCATAGCAAAAAACTTGTAATTTCTTAAAGTCTTAACTCCATTACAAATCGAAACTGAGGGATTTTAATGGGGTTTGACAGACCTCCTAGTTCCTATACCCAAATCCACTTGATTTTTCAGATAAATTGAGGTTGGGAACCAAGTAAATAAGTGCCGCTTTGAAAACAAACTAAAGATAAAAAATGACTAGGTAATTTAAATAGACTAACCATATAGAAACCTGGTTGAAGGAAAGTAAATGAAAGGTTTATAAAAATGGGAACTACTCTACTATGTGCAACTGGAGGTCAGAGTAGCCACAACTTTCTAGTTAAACAAAATAATTATTTATTTCTAACAATAGGTTCTGTAATCTGAACTAATCCTTCCTCTATGAGCCCTCTTTTAACCTGCTCTCCCTTGTCAGCCAGTATTTCTTCAATATTTTTACCCGGACTGTTCGGAAACCATCCTAAATTATCTGCTATCAAATGATTATTACTACAACCATCACATCTTACTATAACAATACCTTTTTCATATGATAGCTTTGAAATAATTTTCTTATTGACAGTATTGCATTTCTTACAGGTAAAAATCAACTGGAACTTCTTCGTAGTCTCGTCTTCGGCATTTTGGGTCCCTAATGCGTTTTGATTTAAATGCCTAGATTTATGAATTTTTCTACTAGATTCAACACTATGTAAACGATTTTCTATTAAAACAGTTACTGGGTAAGTATTAGCTTTAATGAATACACTGTTTAATGAACGTCTTAGCAATAATCTACTTAAACTATACATTTTCACTAATTTTTAACTATTAAATTTAAAAGAAAGTAATGAGGAATGATGCAACACTTCACTTTGGTTTGTATATTTATAACCTTCTTTTTAGGAAACATAATTTCTTCTTCATCGTCTTTTTTAACATTAAATGAATACGTCAGACAGCTACTATAGGCGACTTATAGACCTTCTTTAATAGTAGCAGCCTCACACATAAAAATATGATATTAGGAAAAAATATATAATCGGTAATTTTTGGAAAGCTTTCAGACTTAGTTCATGATAAGTCTACACGGTTTGCCGCAGCTTGCAATAATCGAATCCAAACTTTTCCTCATTAAAGTTAACACCCCCTGCCCCACACTCAGGTCTATAAAGAGCTTGTGGGATTGTCTTATATTTTATTGTTTGGTGCTTATTGTAAACATTTTCTAATTTAAAATTGTAATTTTATACATTTTATATTTATGGCATAATGTTGATGGGATAGGTTGACATAATGTCATGTCTCACACTTTTTCGCTATGTTTAACTCTCAGGGAGCTGGTATAAAGTGAAGTATTTACCAAAGACAAGCTGTGGTATACTCTTAATGCCATCACACTAAACTTATACAATTTGATACTCCCTTGTTTGGCAAAACACGAATAGTTGACACAATGTAATTGTGCAAGAGAAACCTGGGAATGTTACAAGGAAAGTGCTATGCTACATCTGGGAACTGTTCCATCATTGCGAACATTCAATGTTATTGTTATCTTAACATAATGATATGTTCCACTCTTTCTTTACATCTAACTCATCAGATCAATGACACAGCCTGAACTCACTCTGGCCTAGGTGTCTCTCACACAATTATAGTATGCCAGTTATGTTATCATATAGTATCACAACTTTATATTTATGCATAAGGCATAGAGTAATATAGTAAACTAATCAGTGTGATGAGGCACCTAAAAGGGTTTGAGAAAATGACTAGCCTGTCTTTTATTCATCAAAATATAACTATAGTTTGGCAAAACTATACTTGTTAGCTTTTTTCATCAAGTTCCTTTTATGGCGAGAAGCTGAAAACTAAGAAGATCCAAAAAATGTCTGAAATAATAGACTTAACTCTTAATTTAAAAGTATTGTTGCTTTTGAGCAACAATACTTTACCCTACCCCAAAGGTGAGGGTGGGGAAAAGAATGGGATAACAAACTAAAAAAAACAAATTGGGGTTCCTGTTTTACTTTAGTACCACCTGTATCTAATATATTTGGTTAAGGTAACAAACTAAGAGAGGCAAATATGGTTTCCCATTTAAGTTTAATATCACGCGAGTACTCCCTGCCTCTAATATATTTGTTTAAGGTGGTAGCAATCTAAAAGAGAAAATGAACAGTTTTTTGTAGTCCCCCAAGTAAAAGGTTTAGAGGAAGAGCAACTTTTTTTAAACCTTCTACCCTCTAAGTAAATATTTTTACTAGTATTTTTAATTAGTATAACATTTTTAATACATTCAATACTAATATTTTTACATTTTTATGTAATTTTCATATAATTTTTAATTTTTCATACACTCTTTGCCTTCACCTCTAAAAAGACTGAAAGGTTCTTTAACCTTAAAGGTACCCTTCTAAAATCGTCTATTGCCCTATTTATTTTCACATTTAATACATTAATTCTTAAAGCTTAGGAAATCTAGTACAAAATAATATATAAAAGTCAATTAGGAGACAGGCATAAACAAATACAGAATGTATGACTAAAATAATGTATTTCAGGATACATTTTACATAATAAATATACAAAAATACAAAGAAAAATGTTTCTATACACCTATGCTATACACAATAATTACACATTATATAATAAACAATGAATGAAGTTCAATATAATTAAACTTAATAGATAGAAATAAATTAAATACAATAATAATTTAAACATGAAAGACTTTTTTAAAAACAACTAAATTCCTTTAAACAAATAAAAGTTTCCAATTATGGTGAGTAAATATTGAAGAATTTTTTTATCTGCTTTTCTTGGTCGTTAATATTTGAAATAAATAAATTGAATTTGCTGTTAGGGTATTGTACTTGTCATTTTAATTATTATTTTTTTTCAAAGTAAATCTAGTAGTTTTGATGCCCAGTGCCATGTTTTAAGTCGGGAGGATTGCACACACCTTTTTACAGACAAAAAAAAAATGTTTCTACTTCGAAACTTGGCAATACTGAGTGGTCACTATTTCATGTAAAGTAAATGATTTTAAAACGATTAATTTTTTTAATAAGTGATTTGAGTAATAAGACTTATGGACTGTTGATAACAATTTTTTGAAAACTGCAATCCTTATATAAACCTCTTTTATATGGACTCCAGTCTTCAATCAATTGTTTATCATAAGTGATGAAAAACTTATTAGTTGTTTTGACGGAGATTTTGTGGCATAAGTTACATATGTAGTTACACGTTAAACATTAACATATGTTACGTGTGTAGTTACATATGCAAATATGTTTACAAACACAAGTTTAGAACTAATAGTAAGTCTTACCTGTTTTAAGTCTAACCAAAATTATTAATGTTAATAGATTAACAATTAAATAAAATAACTTACTAGTTTCAACTGTTATACAGTCATCTTTGGAGTTGTTTATGAACTGGATCAGTGCATAAAAAACTCTAAAGATGACTGTATAATAGTTGAAACCGGTCAGTTATTTTATTGTTGATCTAATAATATTAATTGTAGTTAGACAAAATACTAGTTATTCTAAACTTGGGTAATTTTATCATAATCATGATTTTAATCCCCTAAAAGTTTGTTAAATCATTAGTAATGCTTAATTTAATTAGTAAAAGGTAATTCGTCATAACATGTATACCACTATAACGTCACCTCAACCAGAGCATTTAATTTTGGTATAGGTGGTAGCAGTGTCAGCCACAAATTATTTGTGGAAACTAATCAGAGCCCAGAGATCTCTCACAACCTGTGCATGAAAAAACTAGTAGATATACCTTATATTTTGATAATATAATGACTAGTTTTTTTATCACTAAAAGTTGTCAAGTAAAATTGTAAAACCAATTCATTTAGATGTAAAATCAAATTCTCAATATCAATTTACACTAAACAATACTGAATTAAACGCATGATGTAAAATCATCATCCAGTATAAGCTGGTAGACTTCGAAATCATCGCCTCCAAGAGGTATCTGAAAATATTTTATTAATTATTATCATTATAATTAATTATTATTGTTATTTTTATTAATTATTTACAGTAGAAAAATAATGATATGTTCTCAAGCCAAGTGCTCCTTCCAACTATGACCTATATACCTTCTCTTGAGCCACTCAGTTATAAGACACTGTTCTAGGCTCATACGTATTTTTTTTTACTAAATCATTTTAGTATTAAAAATTAGATTTCTAGCTAATAATAAAACTTGCAGAAAAAATTATGAAGCCTTAATATTGATAATAAAATATGATTATAATGCTGAAGTAAAAACTAATACAAATGAATAGTATTATCTGGTATTAAAAAAATTAATAATTTTTTATATTTATATATTTTATGTTTTTATATTTTTTTTATAATTCTTTATTAAATTATTATTGTTATCAGCTGGTATGTATAATAATAAAAAAAATCTACAGCATTATTTAATACTGTAAAGCATGGTTGATGCAACTCACTTAAGGTTGTTCCTGCAGGGTAAATACCCTGATGGACCAACAGGCCCTAAATCAGGCATTTAATTTCATTTACTTATTAATAAAAAATACTTTACAGCTGGAGGCGGTAATCAATACTATCAAAAGATTAATAGTATCATCTTATAGAGCTTGGGAAGAAAAATTAAGAATATTTTTTATGCTTCATTGGGCCATATAATTTCTTAAATAAATTTCATCAAAGAAAAATAAATAAATTATAGCAAAGGTAATGTAATGGATATTTAAAAAATGCTTATTCTTTAAAATTATAATTATGAACGTTCAATTTATAAGACACAATGTAAAACTATTTACCAGATTATCTTGGTGATCCATTTCATCAAGCTGAAGACTTGTAGACAGTCTAATTGCCCCTTTATTTATTTTGCCAGACTTCTTCAACTGTAAGATAAAACAAAGTATTACATTACATTTCAGACAATGGAAGATGTGAGCCCCATCAATACAAGGGAGATGCAAATAATGACAGTCCCAAACCCTAGATCCAAACTAAACAGCTTTAGCAGACATAGAGGCAACATTGATTTCTATGCAACAACAATTTATTTAAAGAAAATAGCTAATTAAATGTTATAACATAATAAACATCTTTCTTTATAAAATTCAGTGCTGCCATATTTTGTTTTTATACAAGTCATTCAATAAAAATTGAACCATTTTAACAATGAGATAAAAATTAAGCACATTTGTTAGTCCTTTACATGACTACATGTGTGCTAAAATTCAAATCAATCCAAGTATTTTTCCTTGTTTGATAGATTTTTTGATGAGTAATTCTTTCCGGTTAATGATGTGATACAAATATTTTCCGGATGGCTCAACTAAAGATTGATTTTTGTAACAAGTTTCAAATCTCTAGCATAAATAAACTAAGAGGTACAATGATAACAGACACATAAACTTAGTGAAATCCTCTCAGGTCTTAATACACCTGTATCTTAGAAACGCCTGATAATTCAGGAAAATTCTCGGTTTCGGATATTTTGTGCAAACACAATACTTTTACCACATACATACGGTATAAATAAGGAAAAATAAAAATAGCTCATTTCTCATGTGAACTGGCAAACACTAATGACATAACACCAACAGTAATTAATTTTTTCTATATTCATGTCCCTAAAAAAACTAATTCTAATTAAACAGTGTCTTCACTAACCTTTGCTCTAGAAGCTCTGATAGTGGGCATACCAGGTAAAGATTTCTTTCGCTGAAGTATACTTGGTTTTACAGGGCATATTTTACCTCCTTCTTGATTAACTTCACCAGTTTTTATACTGTCCCTCTGTATATGAACTTTACCATGCTTATACAAAGAAGAATATTCAGCAAATTTACTTGAACAACCCTGAAATATATTGACAGGTAAATAATTAAAAATCTCTATTTACCTATAATTATGAATAGTATGAATCTAGAAAAATAATACTCTTTTAGTAAAATATTACTATCCAAATATAAATAAACATGCACACAGTAAATTATGCATGTTAATAATGCAATATGTTCTTTTCAACTCTATCTTTTAAGTTGATCATAAATGGGTTTGGTCGTAAAAGAAGTATGTACACTCTCAAATCTTCTACGTGAATAATAACTTGTCTTTTCTCTTTTACTATTTTTTTTATTGGTAATTTTATGTCCAGAATATTTTTAATTCCTTTCACTTAGTTCTTTTATTATTCTGAATTATTCTAATAATTCAAAATTATTAAATAAAAACGAATGTTTTTATTTGTTAAGCACTAATGATTGCCTTTTGAGTACTCATAGATCAAAAGCACTTGTGTATTTTATAAATAAACAAAGTTAGTAGTAGTGAGACTTAAATTAATTGTCCTTACACATTAGGAATTAAAATAATAAGGGACCTCATAACTTCAACATAAACACTAAAACCTAACAAAATTACATACAATTAGCCAGTAACATCCCCCACTTTCTTTCAAGAAGCAATATTTTTTAAGGATTTATTGGCTATCAGCTAATAAATAAAAATCAGGTTCAGCATACCTTGCTTTGCAACTTTTTCATATAAGTTGTCACATAGAAGTTAAGTTACACTCAAACTTTTTTATCTTATGTTGCACAAATTAAGTGTACAGCATTTAAACAAATTTTGGTTGAGTCAAATTGAGAATAAAATTAGGGTGAATTGATATGGAATGATACTTAAATGCATAATATAATACTGTGAAGCACAATTAAATATTAAAAAGAAATTGTAATAGAATACTAAAAAAAGTTACTGACGTTCCTTGTAGACATAAGGGAACATGGTTACAACTCAATTCCCTAAAAATGTTTGTAAATAACCTTAATCCGTTATTTATGACAGGCTCTAAAATGTATAACAGTTATTAAATTTTTGAATAAAAAATAAAGAAAGTAAATTAACACCATACCGGTACAGTGCAAGCATAAGGCCTTTCTCCTGAGTGTATCCTCATATGATTCCTATAATTTGTGGAAGACGGGAATTTCTTTTTACATATTTCACAGCTAAATGGCTTTTCACCTAAACATAATACTCAGAGGTAAAGATAAGAAATAAAAAAATGTGTACGATATACCCCGAAACTTTTCCTCATCCTCCTACTTTGGACTAGCTCCACTAGTCCGGAGCTAAAACTATGTTTGTATTTATGTAACTATGTATGTATAAAACTAAATACATTAGTTTTATTACCAGCTATCACTCATACAGGCACTGACCTCGCTCGATGCTGGTTAACTTTTATGATCCAACAGAGATAGTAGACTTGCTTGCCATTTTGAAACAAAACTTAGTATACTTATTTATCACTTAAAGAGATATAGTGTGCCAATTTTTAACTCGATAAGCATATGTTTTGATTTTTAATTTTTTAAACAATTCATTCTAACCAGACCTAAAGATTGACTTTGTTTCAAGTTTCAACTCTCTGGCATAAATATACTAGGAGTATAAATAAACAAGGGCAAGGCTGATAAAGGCTGATTTTGTGGAGCAACTATTTTCTTTGTTAAACTCTCAAGTGTGAACAAAGCAGGAATTATGTGTGACACAGACAGACAGATAGCACGGTTTAATAATTGTGTAAATTATCATGTTGTGATTTATGAATATAACAAAGGGGTCATCTAATCTAAAGAAGTACCAACATTTTTAGGGCAAAAACAACTTTTTCCAAAAAAACCTATAGTAGTAGGCGAGGAAAAGCAAGAACTGTTTGGTACAATGACAATAGTTTAAGAACAATCAAATCTTACCACATTACTAAACTAGACATTACAAAACTAAGTTCTTGTTAAGTTTAACAAAGAAATCCAAAAGTAATTTGAATTAAACTTAGCTTATTAATTATTCTTTAAGGAAAACAATATAGTTTACCTGTGTGAGTTCTGACATGAATTTTAAGAATATTATTCGTGTTGAATGCTTTATCACAGCCTTCTACAGTGCATTTAAATGGACGCTCGCCTACAAAGAAAGAAATAAAAAGATTAAAGTAAAAAACAAAATATAATAATTATGTCTTTCCCTATTAAGGATAAATAAAGAGCTTTCACAGTTTACTTTTTGTTTTTTAGATAAATCAAATGTAGTCTTAAGATATAAAATTGTTATTTTGTAACAACAATTCTTGTTTCCAAAAATAAATTTTGCAAGGGCAATGAAAAGATTGCTGGGTAAAAATAAACTAAAATTTTATTTAACAAAATAATTTAAGTCAACTAAATAATAAACAAATATTTGTGAGCAAGTATCAAGTAAATACTGCTAACAATTGTATTATAGTATTAACAATTATAATTATTATGTTGCAGCTTTGTGTATTGAACATGATTTGTAATTATATTGTTTTATCTTTCAATATAATTTTGTTAACCATTATTTAAATGTTTATTTCAGACATGATAATAAAAGAAGAAGGGAGCTAAATATAGTTGTTATGAAGCAATAGGTCATATTATCTCTAAGTGACCAAATCTGACTTAATCATAATGTTATAAGTATATAGTGACCAATTTTTTTAGATAGACTCTACTTGATAATTTTTTCTCTAATACATCAACATGCTTTTTCCAGGTAAGCTCAGTATCCATTGTAAAACCTAAAAACTTAATATCTTTAGGAGCAACTTTCCTTTTTCCTTGGGAGCAATCATGATCTATATAGGTTTTAAGTCATAACTTTTGTCAACGTAATGTCATAAAAATGGTTGCATATTCGAAAAATTTTTAAAAAGACACTACAAACAAGCTTTAAGCAAAATAATTATGTGAAAGCTGTTTGTATTGACCAGTCAGTAATAGAAGATACACAATCAAAGTTGCTAAGGTAAACTTATTATATGAAAAATTCCAGTCAGTTTACCTGTGTGTATTCTCATATGCCTCTGAAGGTCTCCACTTGTTTTAAATGCTTTCTTACAATTAGCTTCCACACATTCATATGGTTTTTCACCTGTATGTATTCGGACATGTACTATGAGGCTGTATGTGGTTGAAAATGCTTTGCCACATCCTTCCACTGGACATTCGTACGGTCTTATGCCAAGATGATTTCTCATATGAACCTGAGACCAAACATTTAAAATTAAACTTAGTGATTGAGAGAAGAAATTAGTACATTATTATATTTAGTTAGTGGGGAGAAAGCAATACTAAGGTATAAATGGATGTTAAAAGGAGTTATACAAAGGAAGGTCTATGTCTCATACAAGGCACTCCTTTGAATCCAGTATATATAATTCAAAAAGCTCTCAGGGCTAATATCTCTTTATATTTAAGGGTGCAACAAGTACGACTAAAATATTTTTATGAAAAAAAGACTATTAATCATAATTAATTTTTTTCTTAAATTATTATTTAAAAAAAAAAAAATAAGACATAAATAGTAGCACTAAAAATAAAACAAGTAGAAAAGTAAAGAATGTTAAAAGGAGATCATTATTGTTGCATAGTCAGGCTTTAGCAAGGGGACCTATTCTTTTAAAACGCTATCTGATCATATTAAACCAATTTACACTATAAAGATCAGAAAAAAGAAATAATACAATGGATTAACCCTACACCACTAGACAAAACTCTTAAAAAACAATTACATATTTACATTTTATTTATCAATTAAATTTGCATCAGGATAAAATTATTATAATTATTATTAATTTATAATTTTTCTCTCATTATCTTTATTTATTTTTTGGTTTTGTTTCAAAACCAATTATTTAGACATTTAGTTACTTTTACGTAGTAAACAAGTAAACGATTTATAAAAAGTACTTAATTTCATTATAAAAGACAAACAAAAATAAATTGAGAATAATAAATCAAACAAAAAAACTAGCCATGCACAAGTATTAAGGTAATGTGGCTAACAAGATTTTACTTATATACAATTAATTTTGTAAATAGATCTAGTAAATTTTATGAAGCCATCTTGTATGATTATACAGTAAATTTTTCTGTAAATATTTTTTTTAAATAAAATTATTATTATATATGTTTCTCTAACAGGGGTTTCACACCTTTGTTAGGGATTTCTGTTAATATCAAGACTGTAATGCTAAGAAAATAATAAAAACAAAATTAAAATTATATCTTGGATGACATACCTGCAAATGGTGGTGTGAATTATAGCTCTTATTGCACCCTTCCTCCTTGCATTTATGCTGGATCCTGTTTTGTATTACATAAGATTTCCGACTATTCGTTCTGCTGCTAACAGTACTATTGTTAGTTACACTCTCTTTATTATTATTTTTGGCTATTTGTAATGTCATTTCATCATTGCCTAATATATTATCACAGACAACTAAACAAATTACATATAAATCAAAAATATTTTAATAAAATTCATCTTAGCAACATCTTAAACAAGATGTCTGTTTAGAGCCTAGCTTATTAGGGATAACTATTCTAATGCTAACAGCTTAGACTAGCTGGAGCTAGCTAACAGTAGTGTTTTCTCTCTAGACACTCTTGGTTAGTGTTAATTTTCATAAAATTGCATCCTTAAACACTTATTTTAATTTACTCATCTTTTGATAGTATACTAATTTTTGTTTGGTGTTTTTTATGGCCAAGAAAGAGGAGCCAATTCAAGCTTTAAAATGGACAAAGAAATAGTTTCCCAAATAGGCGATTTTAAAATAAAAGAAAAACTCAGAATATACTATGTAATGCTCAATGCTTAAGGAATAAAGTTAATGAATTAGAAGTTTTACTGAGTGAAAAATTTATAGATATATTGTTAGTAGTTGAGCACTGGTTAAAAGAGTCAGAAATCTAAGGCATCAGAATAAACGAGTTTAATCTTAAATCTTATTATAATAGGAAACAACATATTCATCATGGAGCCGCAGTTTTTGTAAAAGAGGGAAATCAAGTTAAACCGCTTGATCTAATGTCTAGTGAATTTGACTTGGCTGGTGTTGAAGTTGTGAATACAAAAACTAAAGTCTTAGTTAGCTACAGATCCGATAAAAATGATAAGGAAAAGTAACTTGGAATCATTAGATTGTGTATGCACTCTAGAAGCTCAAGTAGTACTAGCAAGAGATTTTAACATACATTTCATTGAGGCTAAACCTGACGTCAAGAAATGTTTGATTACTTTTCAGGAGTTTGATCTTCACTCTAATGTTAAGGAACCTATGAGGGCAAACAACTGTTAAGATCATGTTTTCAGTAGTCTAAAGAGTGGAATCTTTTAAAAACTAAATGGACAACTAGCTTATCATTCTGATATATTGATTGACATTGATACAACTAGTAAAATTTCAAAACTACTAATACAAAACTAGTAAAAAAAGGTAGTAAATACTACTTTGTCAGACCAGTTAATAAATGTGGTATAGAGTTGTATTAGTTAGAATCAGTGGTTAGAATTAGCAAATATTTCTGGGTATAGCTGTTTTTAGAAGATGATATAAATAACTCAGGTTACTAAATTCATAAATATTTTAAAAATTCTTTATGATAACTGCTTTCCTTTGAAGAGAGGTATAGTACAGAAGAATTTCTATAGCAAGAAAAAGAGGGAAGGGGTAGCAAAAAAAAAAAATAAGCAAGTTATAAAAGTAGAGATAATGAAATGGAATGTTTAAATCTTAGAATGTTGTTGTTATAAGAAAACAGTTTTTTTTAAAAAGGCTATAGTTTTGTTGGTTTAGATAAATATTTTGTGTCAATAGACAGCTAAACAATGGTAACCAGAATCATGACATTTTTCCACGTCTTGGTTAGACTCATATAATGGTTATACAAACCTGGATCTGTTAAGACTATATTATACTGTTTCCCATCAATTAGTAAACTCATGGGGGAATTGTCCTCACAGGGAACCAGGCATGAATTAGCAGGAATCAGTAGAGGTTGCAGACCATCGGGAAATGTTAGAGTCTCAGGCTCCACTGGCTCTTCATAGCTAACTTCTAACATATGGCCAACTTCTGCATTACTAACTTCTACTACTTCATCTGGAACCATTTATAAATCAAATATTAGAAGAATTTTATGAAATATCATAAAATAAGATTTATATTAGATTTTTATTGAGTAAAAGAGTTTTTAAAGTTGACAATATGCTTAGTTTACTTATCTGAGGCACAGTTACCACTCAAGTGATAGCTGGATGTATTATATTAAAAAAGAGGACTTTCACCTCATAACTGCCACATGGTATTAGACTTTCAGGCAACTTTGTGCCCTGTATGTCTGTAATAAGTCCTTTCATACTATAAAATGAACAAAGGGAAGCAAATATCTAAAAAAGAGAGAGATCTGGCTTGACTGTATATCTATTAGACTTATCCATTCTATTTGCACTTGAACAATTGTACCTGGTCTAAAGTACCTCCGAACTTTTCGGCTATGCTCATCATCACTACTTCAGACTCAGAATATAAAAATCACCAAATTTATACTGCAGCACATCTTCAGACTCTTTGCTCATTCGTTTTATTCCTAGCAGACACCCATCCAGGAACTGACCTTGTTCGATACCATTTCAATTTTATGATCCAACAAAAACTATTTATATATTCGCCCAATTGAAACAAAACTAAGTGGACCTATTTCATTTGTAAAGGTATATACTTGTACCAAATCCCAACTAAATTGGGTTATTTTACAATTTTAAACCATTTAAAAAAAATGTGTACGAATCTTTCGATAAAAATTGAACTAATGCTGATAATGAGATGAAATTTTACACATATAAATGAAAAATTCTGGATAGCAGCAATGGACCTAAAGATTTATTTTTGTATCAAGGTTTAACACTCCAGCATAAATACACTAAGAGCTGTGATGGTAACAGAAGCATACTCATACACACAGACAACTTTGTGAAAACCACTCAAAAGGTCTTAAAACACCTAAATAGGATAATTCAGGTTTAATCCCCGTTTAAACACAATCTTTTCAAACACCACAGTATATATGAGGAAAATTAATAATACAATTTAAAATACATTTCTACCTGTAGTAATATTGACTAACGATGTATTATCATTGTTTATCTCATCTTTTCTAATAAAAAATAAATTATCAGAACCATATTGGTTAAGCAAACGATGTGTTTTTCCATTATTATCCAGTGCATTTTTAGTTTCAACAGTAGTGTCATCAGTAATACATGTTTCAACATCGTCTCCTTCATCAGTTTGTAAATTATCATTTTCCTGAATAATTAAATATTGTTGCTCTTCATTATTTTCTCCAACAACAGCAATACTTAAATACTGATCATTTTTTGAACCGCTTGTAAGGTATTCTTGAGCTTGTTCAATAGTTGAGGTTTCGGCTAAATAATCAACAGGGATTCCTTGAACTTCGTAACTATCATGGTAGTTGGGGAAATTTTCAATTTCATCAAGTACTGGTTCTTCTAAAACTGTCTGTTCTTCAGAATGTGTTTTATCAACAACTATAACAAAAATGTAACAAATATTTTTTAAATGGGCGGAAAATTCCAAGGCACTTTAGACAACTTAGTTGTCTATTGTGCCATTAATAGCTACGCAAATTATAAAAAGAATATAGCATATAAGTATATATAAAATAAATTGTTTTGCTCTGTGATCCAGCACACAGCTGTGTGAAGCCACTCCACAGCTTCAGTGTGAGATTTAATCAGATAAAAATTAAATCTCTTGATTAATACTTCCAAAGGAGCTAATCGCATAATAATTAAGGACTTACAAACAGACTGATCCATTTCTTCAGATATTTCCATAATGCAAGGTATTACCTCTGGAACCACCTCTTACTGTTTTCACTGATTAATTTCCAGTTGAAAAAATGTCCTAAAATAAGAAAGTACAGTTCAAACAAGTATCAAGTAAAGGTTGGTTTTCTTTCAAGGGATTAGCTTTTAATATTACTTGAGGACCAGTCTTTTATAATAAAACATTTAAGCAACATTTACCTTTTTTCTGTTTTCTATTTAGTGTTGGTTAGCCTAAGTTTTAAAGTTCTAAGTTTCAGTTCATTCTTTTCTGTTTTGTTCATCTCTTAAATTGTTAATTATAGATAATATTTTTTAAATAGAAAACCAATTTAAACCGCATAAAGTTTAAATTTAATCCTATAATTGGATTGAAATACAATTAAAAAATGGATGATACAAAATATCCCTACTAAAAGAAGGGGTGTTTTTTTTGTTCTTCAAAAAAGACCAAACCCTTGATATCTCTAGATGGAAAATCTAAGTTTTCCAATGCGTTTTGACTTTTATTTGATATTAAAATATTAATTTGGAAAATGACCAGATTAGAATAGAGAGTATGTACATTGACCTGGTTAGGTCAATGTACCATAAGAAGGGTAGGGTTTGTATTGTAATGAATCGCAAGGTTATGATTTTACAGGAGAAAAATCATGTTTCCAACTTTTTGGGCATTTTCACTTTAAAATAGGGCCTGAAGGGGAATAAATAAGAATTTTGCATTGATAACATGCAAAAATATTCATAACATACGTCAATTAAAGTGATGTAAAATTGAGAGGTCAGTATAGAGACAGTGTTCTGATTCCAACCCTTCACATAGCCCATAGCAAATTCTGTCACTTTAAGTTCCTCTGAATATACCAAGGATGTTGAATAAAGGGGATGACGCATTAAGGAATATTTCTGATCCCATGGAAGTTGTATGAGATAGAGGAATAGGAGCAAACTTACCTTCCCTTAGGTTATAATTAAAAAAGGCACCAAACGCAGGTTATGTAGCTAAGTTGTTATACAACTCTTGGTTGTCGAGTTTGCTTCTCAACTTTCTTCAGTTGTTACTTACTTCTTACTTTGTTACATTTGGTGCTTGTCAAATCATTTGTGCTTATATTTTACATTTTGGACTCTAGGTAACCACTTTAGTGAGAGTAATTGAAGCTTTACCGTTTACTTTTCGTAGAGAGTAAGTAAAATGTGCTAATATTTTGTCTTTTTTTAGCCTAGTGACATGTTTTTCTAGTTTTCAAGATTCAATTTTGGTTGTAATGTTCTTAATTTTCCTTAATGTTGTTAATTTTAAGCAATATTAACAAAAAAACAGTTAAAAAGTATGAACTTTTTTCTATTTGTTTATAACCTTCGCAAGCAAAACAATGGGAAACCCATTAAGAGTTAAGTTTGCCTCTAAATTTTAAGACCTGCACTATTATAAGGATCATAAGCATGCGCAGTTCGTACCAAGCATGTGCAGTTGATTCAACATTCAACCCCTTTATTCAACATCCTTGGAATGTACCCATTGCAGCACCACATATCCTTCTATCATTCCAATTTTCACCAGCTATAACAACCTGTTCGAGCAGCATTTTTTAAAAACTGGTTTATATAAGTGCAATATTGAAATCCATGCACATAATTTACTTCTTTTACAATTAAAATATGCAACACAACATTTATTACCTTTGAGCTGTATCATATTAACCAAATTCACTTAAATATTTAATTTATTAAATTGATATAATAGACAAAATGTTAAAAAAGTGCTCTTTGTTGACCGTTGCTTAGCAACGGATATATATAATATATATATATATATATATATATATAATATATATATATATATATATATATATATATATATCAAAAAGCAGGATGGAAGAAGAAATGACATTGACTTGTGGCATAGTATTTGAACTAGATTTGATTCCCCTTGATTCAAAGCTGGTCCAACTCACCCATAGCGAAAAAGGTAAGAGTCGGAACATGGTCTCTATACAACCCTACATTTTTACATCACAATAAACGTCAATATTCATGTGCTGGACATAATATACGTGTTACAAAACAATGGATTGATATTTTTCAGAGTTAAGAAGCTAGAGACAGGATTTTGTTTAATCCAGTTTGTTTAACAGACTAAAACAATGAAGCTACATATCATTACAATTTGAAATTATTTTATTGAAGCTACTGATAACTTAAATAAGTAAAAAAAACAAAACAAACGTTTTAGATCATACTTTTCTTTATCATTTATACAGCTGTAATCATAGCGGGGATTGTCATTCAAAGCAGCATGAAGAGCTTTCCCAAGTTCAGGTAACAAAGTCTATACTAAATACTTACCATGTTTATGTTAAGGATGTTAAAACATTGTTCACGTATGTTGTTAAATTATATAAATAGTTGTAATTCCATATGAAGGCAAGGCGTTTAAGGGAATATACATAACAATTCTCACTATAAGATAATTATTTTTTTTACATTTATCTGATTCACTTATTGTAAGTAACGAGATTGATCACAGTAAAATAATAATATAAAAGTTAAATTGTAGGATTTTTAAATTTAAAAATTGGAAAAGAAAGAGTTTACTCAGGATTTTGGGTAATTTTTCCTAACCTCGCAGGATTGTGGGTAGATAAAACCATGAGTACTTTTAAAAGGTTGTCGAACACTAAAGAGGAGAGCGTCATTTGAAGTGTCGTCATTGACTTCATTTGTGCTTAGATGGGTCGTTTCCGAATTATAATTAAAAACCCTTTGTTCATCAAATACTTGCAGTAATTTAGAAGTATTAAGATTTATCTCCTGTAGGTTACCTTTAATTTTATTAAAATTTAATACGATCCGGTTTTTGCACCGTATTTGCTCAGTCAATTGTTTGAGATGACGTCATAACTGATCCCGCCAAAACATCACGTATTTTATTGTGAAGGTTCACTTAGGCTTTAAGGAAGTTTAAAACAAAAAATATTTAATTAAATTGTGTTTTTTGCATAATAGTAAAGTACACTAAAAATAATATTTGATGAAAAACGGTAATATTTAAGTGAAATAATAGTTCAACGAGAAGGTTATCCGTTAAATATGATCGCCTCTGAAGGTACATACAGCGTATCAGGGGATCGATTGAGATTCCATCTCCCTATTTTTACAGCGTTTTTACAGCGTATGTAACTGTATTTAGCTATCGTACTTTATACGATCCGTGGATATAGAATACTGTGCGAATGTTCTGTGTGAACATATGCTTTTGAATAATTTGGGGGTTGGCAGCGGGTTTAACCCTATGTTCAACCCCCTAAGGGATAAATCCCCGTGTTCAACCCCCTGGGGGTTCAAATCCGTATTCAACACTCCCGACAGGGGTGGACTCATTTTTTATCGGGGAGTCTAAACTATAGTTTAAAAATACCATGTGAACTGTTAGGATTGTACTCTCTGCCAAACCCCGCGTGTAAACGAAGATAAACTCATAATAGTCCAGGAGCCGTGCCTAAATAACGTGATTCATTTGAACTGGTTCAAACCAAATTTATTTGAAAGTATACCTTAAATGATGATGACAAAGCATAATCTGCCTATCCCTTCGTGTGATTGCGTACGCTCAAAATTTTAGAAAATCGCATAAATTTTAGGTTCCTTTAAATAAGTGGTTCCCTGTTGGTCGTGTGCAAAACTTAAAGTGAACATTTTTTAAAGCTGATGAAATTGCCAATAAATTGAGTATTCATTCGTTAAAATCGAATAACTAGAATCTAAGTTTATGCATTTGTAAAATTACCTTAAAAATGCACAAAACGTAGACATTTTGTGAAAGAAAGTCGCTGACATTCTGGATTTACTTGCCGTTTTGTGACTAAACTTAATATACTTATTTGTTGCGTAAAGGCATATATTTGTACCAATTTTTTAAAAAACTTGTTAAAGCCATTCGATATAAACTGAACTAATGCTGATAATGAGATGAAACTTGGCACTTATGTTGTTCTTATATACGACCACATGCGTGCCAAATCTCAAACCAGCCCACTAATTTTTCGCGTTTTATGACTTATTGAAATTTAAATTTCGACTCTTTAGCATAAATACTGTGGGAGCTACGATGATAACAGACACACTCGCACACATATAAAATACAAATACAAATACTTTTTATTTCCAATAAAAAAACAAAGAAACAGAATATACTATAAAACAAAAATATACAATAAAACAGAATATACAATTTTAGGAACATTATAGTCTTAATAATAAATAATATAAAAAAATATAATAAGATAATTTTTATTTTTGGAGGAAATATAGTCAATTTAGTCAAAAAGTCAATTTAGTTCTTTTTTAAATAAATCAGGGGGTAAAATTAGCCAAAAGGATGCATGTATAACCAGTCTTAGAACCCACAAGGCTGTGTCTATGTGAAGGAATTCAATTTTTATGTTCAAACAATACATCATAAATAACAATACAATAATTAAAAAAAATACAGTCTCAACACTACATAAATTAGTGTTATGAATTAAAACAATATTGTTTCATGCATTAATAGATAAAGAAAGAGAATATGTATGATAAAACATAAGTAAAGGAATAATTTACGGATAAGTTAAGCAAATTAATGTAATAAAATTATTTCATAAAACGTTATGCTGATGAGTAAGTGAAATATGTTAAAATACTATATGTACAAAAAATATGTACACATAATAAAACATAGAAATAATAAATATAAGGTATAATATTGGTATTGAATGGTATAATTTACTTTTCGTAAATCAAACTGGTAATATCCCGTTTGAAGAGACTTCATAAAACCTTTTTTTAATTAATTATGTAAACAAAAATTATAAAACTAAATATCTAAGATATTTATCAAAAGATATAAGTGCTTTTCTTCAGATTTTCTTATAACTAGGCTTTTATTTTATTTATTTATAATTCGGAAACGATGAAGCTTTTAGAATTTCGAACATACACCATGAAAACTTGATTTTTATTAAGATAATTATGCTAATTATGTACATCGTGTTAATCATTACATAATGATTTACTTCATGAAAGTTTGATGGTTTAGTTCCCCCATACCAATCCGGCGCCTAAATCAATACGCCGAATGTCAGCCATCATTAAGCTGAATTTAATTATATGCTTCGGAATTTTGGTTTATGCTTCATAGTATGACGAAAGTATAATATCTTTTGATTCATTTGTATCACTTTTACTTCTATGCCAATTTTTTTAAACTTAAAGGAAATGTGTATATTTATAGGTTAGGTTGTTCAAAACATTCCTCGCCCGTGCTATTAGTTCAGCACAACCGTTTGGGCCGTCATACAAAGCTTAGTTTATGCCAATCTTAAAAAATCAAGAGAATTGAACAAACAAGTAAAGGTATAAACCGAAAAGCATAGCAAGAACTGGATTGGTGAGCAAGAAAAAAGCATTCCAAAGAAAATTTGGCTCGATTAAGTAAAAATAAAAATAAAAATTACCTTATAAACCAAGACTCAAACCCGGCCATTGAGTGTTCGGATTAACTCAAGATCAGCGTCATTCCATTCAGGGCTTCATAAAACATTGAAAACGACACCCCACTTGAAATTTATTATTTATCTGCCTTGATTTACGTTTTGAGTAATTTACTTTGGGTATTTTGAGGTTTTGGTAAAATAAAGTGGTCGTATCGACTTAATTTTTTTATCAAGTTCGATTTGAAAATATTGATATTTTTGATAGTGTGTGTGCTTCAAAATTTGTCTAGCAATACATACATGTGTAAATATATAAATATAAATCGGGTGCGGGGTACCTCGAGACTTTTCCTCAAAAATTTGGACTCGCTTCGGTCGTCCTCGGAATGGGTTATCCGATGCCTATGGCGTTTTTCAAGGGTGACTTCGGATTTGCTTTGCTCGTTACTACGCTCGACCGCAGAATTATTAGGTAACCGAAGCTACGAAAAAATATGTTAATTAAAGCTAAGAAAAATAAAATTGTAGGTAGGCATTGATAAAATAATAGGTGTACTACTTTTATGCTTAAACACAGCGATAGTTATGCGTGACAGACACCATGAAAACCACTAAGACCGTCATGAAATGCCTGAAACCGATAATTATGATAAAGCCTTGGTTTCGGATTTCTTAACTGAACACAATACGTTTCCTTATACCTGCAATAGCGAGCGAGAAAAAGTTACACACACACACATATATTTATTATATATATATATATATTATATATATATATATATATATATATATATATATATATATATATATATATATAATATATGATTTGCAGACGTCTATAACTTATAGGCGTATATATTTATATTAATTTTACAAATGTAAAAACGAAAACGTTCTTTCTACGACTCATAAGAACGATTTATTTTCTGAATAAGATTTTTATTTTTTGTATTTCATTTTAGCAAACAATTAAAATTGTCAACCTAACATTTTGAAGTATCATTATTTTACTAACATTTATAATCTAAATACAATTCATTGTTATAAAATAACAAATTGAACTTTATTAATGTCATTCAACATTATTTGTCGCACAAAGAAGGAAAATAATTCAAGGATGCTGTAATTATAACACTATTATATGTCATATTTTAACTATCATGGCAAAAAGATCGCTGAAAGGTTCAGTGCAATTCTTTATAACGACGTGACCTGGTGAGGTCGAGACCATTTTCAGATAACCAATCTAACGATATCGTTTATATTTTTCCGTAACGAATGAAATAATGAATAGGTGTATAAGTATGATAAAAGAGTGAAATAATTTTATGTAAAATAAAATTAGTAAAAATATATATAAAATAAAATTAGTAAAAAAATATATAAAATAAAATTAGTAAAAATATATTAATCATTTTTGGAAAATTTCAAGTTTATGTTAAAAATTGTAACACGCAAAAATATTTTTGCTATAAATAAATTAAGTGTAGATACAACGTTATTATGACGCTGAAAAATGTATTTGGTTTGTGGGGTAATACAAAATGTGAAGTGCTAACGAGTTCTATATTATGTCTACTTTGGTTAGTCAGCCCCATCACACCTCTACCAGATCAAATTATGGTATACTTTACATTTTTTAAAGTTAAATAGTTATATATTTCAAGAGTAAATTTTAATTGTCAATTTTAATTTTTGCGTAGTATTTTCGATTAAGTTTATTTGGGTTGGTTAGGTAATAAACGGCCTTGAATTTCGTGCAATCACTCGAACTACTTTATCAGAAGTAATCGGAAACTTTAATTTAATCGATTTATTAGAATCGATTATAGCCAGTCTAATATACTGTCCATAATCGATTATAATAAATCGATTAAATTTTTTTAAGATTTATTTATCGTAAATCTAAATTCAGATCGATTTAATGATCATTACTTAACTATATGAATACAATCACTTTTAATTACTTAGTATTTAATTGTTTTATAATTATTATTAAATTAAAACATTTGTTTAATAAAATTGATTGTAATCCACGCCAAAAAAAAAAAAATCCGTCCAAAAAATTTGTAGCGAACTTTAAAAAAAAATATTATAAATTTGATTGCACTTACACTTTAATTTTACATTTTTATTTTAACTTACACATCATTTTTTGGTAATACTTAAAAAAAAACTTATTATTTTAATATACTGAAATATTATATTAATATTTCATGAAGTTGACACAAAACGCTTATTTAACGGGATGACCAAAAGTTTTCCTTCCGCTTTTAACTATTAACCCGCTTCTAAGATATTATTCAAACTAAGGATACTTTGATTTCGCAAAGTGAACTTGATTTAAGTAGTGTCATGAACTTCAAGTCTCGAATGTCTTACCGATATTGATTTATCGATTTAATAAATTGGAAAAAGTACAGTTAAGAATTAAGAAGACAAT
Organism: Microvelia longipes; assembly: GCA_018340805.1. Lineage (NCBI taxonomy): Eukaryota > Metazoa > Arthropoda > Insecta > Hemiptera > Veliidae > Microvelia > Microvelia longipes. The sequence goes on from JACMZG010001870.1 coordinate 30,781,995, forward strand.
ATTTATTTACGTTTTTAATTCTAGAGATGTCGCGAGCCACTTTATCTTTTACATGTTTTTTATCGCCGTTATTTTTTAATTTTCCTTACTCATATCGGAGGTATATGGGAAAAGTATTGTGTATGCAAAGAAATCCGAAACCGGGATGTCACCGAAATTATCCGTTTTAGGTGTTTTTAAGGTCTCTATAGTGGTTTTTACAAAGTTGCCTGCTTAGAATAATACTATACATAGAAGGAGCACAGGACCGTAAACACAATGTAATTCCACTGATAACACGAAAGCCGGTTGACTGGTGCAACTAAGTAATGCTGCCAACCTGACAACAAAACATTATTTTAAATATTTGTCTTAAATATCTATTAATGAAGAAAGATCGTAAAGAACAAATACAATAACTTAAAACACCTGCAGAGTATTTAATAAAACTGGTCTTAGATGGCAAAAGGGTGGCGGAATACGAGAATCTACATTTAGTTGACGAGGACTACTATTTGTATATAATTTTAATAAATACGTTAAACTACAATTTAAAATGCTTAAAATATTGTAATGCACCGATATTTATATTAGTATTTTATGAATAATCAATCATTAATTAATAATAGAACAAAATAATTCAGCAATCGGAAGTATTGCCAACTTTTTTTTTAGAAAATTGTATATTGTAAGGGTGGCAGCATTACTTAGTTGCACCAGTGAACCGGCTTTCGTGTTATCAGTAGTGCTCCTTCTATATATAGTATTCTAAGGTTGCCTGTCTGTATGTGTGTGTGTGGGTATACGTGTGTGTCGGCTCCCTGTGTATTTATGCTAGAGATTGAAACTTGGTCCAAAGATCAGTCTATAGATGTAGTTGCGTGTTATTCGGAAAATATTTGTTTATGACATCACCAACCTGATTTGAAAAATCATAAAGCGCGGAAAAATAATTTGATCGAATTGAGATGTGGTACGCATGTGTCAGACTAACATATGTATCATGTTTTATCTCATTAACAGCATTAGTACACATTTTATTTATTGACTTGTATACGTTTTTTAAAAAATTGTAAAAAATGGCAAATAATCCACTTGAGTTGAAATTTGGTACAAGTGTATACCTTTCCGTCATCACTTCAATACGACAAGTATATATCCATGATTTTAATTGGATCATAAAAGTTAAGCAGCATCAAGCGTGGTCAGTTCTTGGATGGGTGACCGCTGGGAATGAAACGGTTGTATTTACTATCTAAGGACGAGCGAAGCGAGTCCGAAGTAGGGAGAATGAGCGTAGGAAATCCTATGTGATGAGGAATAGTTCCTATTGCAAAAATCCTATCCTAGCTATAGTTCCTATAGCAGTGCCTTAAGTTACTAATTGGTTTTTATTTACTAAGATTGTCACCAGAATTTGACTTTATTGTTTACTGTGTGAGTGTGAATTGTTTGTTAAGTGTGTACTAATTTGTCGTGGCGTCTTATTTATTATTTATTTATTTATTTATTTTTTTAATTATGCATACATAAAAAAAAATGTTAAGCATACAAAAAAACATTTTGAACATTAGAAAATAATTTAACATGCTAAATACAAATTAAAAAAAAAAAAACGTATATGTATAGCCGCATGAGCAAATGCTTAAAAAATTATATTTTGTAAATCAAAATTAATTAATAATTCATTACTTTAAATAATTAATTTAAAATAATATATATTTATTTATAATAAATATATAATATAAATGTATTAATTCTTGTTTTTTTTAATTATTTTTTATGCTAGGAGACGAAGGAAATGATTGTAAAAAGTAAAGTAGTGATAATTGGGGCAGGAGTGTCAGGTTTGGCTGCTGCTAACAGATTGATTCAGAACAATTTTAAAGATGTTACAGTACTGGAGGCAATGGATAGGATTGGAGGACGTGTTCATTATACTCTTTTAGGTAATTAGATAATAAAGTAACTCAAAACTCTTTTAAATTCTATGGGTATATGAGTTAAGGTTGGTGACTTTTATGCGTAAAAGAATCGAATAACTTGGTTTCCAACAGTCTTGTCTAACCAAGTTATGTTATTATTATGTTAACATAAGTTATTATTATGTTATAATAACAATTCCGTCTTGTGAGATATGATCGCCTTGAGCAGGTATAATCATGCTTTATTGTTCAGATAATAACAAAGGAGGAGTAGATTTGGGCGGTCATTGGGTCCACGGTGAGAAGGGAAACACTATGTACGAGATAGCACAGCCTTTAGGACTTGTTAATCACTCCGGGGACTATGAAAATATGAAATTCTTCTTTTCTGGAGGAAGGGAGGCTCCATTCGGTGACACAGATTTCTATGGATTATTCGACGATTTAATATCAGGCAAAGAAAAGTTTACAGAAGAAGATAAGAAGAAAACTTTCGAAGAATATATACATCATAAGTAAGTATAAAAGTATATGTAGTTTAAAATATTTCCAAAGATCACCATCTACTCGTGAAGGAATGGTAAATGTAGGTGAGACTAAGGCCCTTATCCAAAGACACTTTCCTTACCTAAACCAAACATTTTCCTTAAGGTCTCCTTAAGGAGACCTAACATTTTCCTTACCTAAACTATAAACCTAACATTTCCTTAAGGGTTCCTTAAGAAAAATATTAGGTTTAGGTAAGGAAAATGTTAGGAAAATCTCTTTGAATACGGGCCTAAGTTTCTGGATATGAATAAAATCAACTAGATCATGGATTAAGTGGGAGGGAAACAATTTATTTGGTTTGAAAGATATCTTTTCAGCAACAGCACTGAGTGAACAACATTACGGGATGGATAGAGAAATATCCTAGAAAGGGCATAGCCTATCTCAATACATTGAGGGTCCTGAAACATCTTTTTGGGGATCTTAGAGGCTCTGTGTAACCTCAAAAAAACCTCCTTCAAGAGTGAGTTAAGGTTATAATAAATCAATTGATTTCGGCTTCCACACATTGTTTGTGTTGGATTTGTATTTTTAACGTTCTACTGTTAAGTTACTGTTATTTTGTACTCATTATTTGATTATATTTAAAAGAGAAGGTGAAACGGTTACTGTTTCGATGTTTCAAAATCGATTCCTCTGGTAATAGTATCTCTATGACGGAATGTTTCATATCCAATTATGTTGTTGTAATTAATATCCATAATTGAATATGTGGTCTAATAAACTTTAATTTATTATAAAGTTACACTATGAGTAAGAAGGTATAAAATTTACAATATGAGAAGAACAAAAAGTATAAAATACATAACAATTCAACTTATTATAATAACAATACAAAATCATAAATTTTGTAAGTTGTTAAATGCTTATTTTTCTGTAGTTTTTGCTTAAATAATTGTAATCTTGATTCCTTCACTATTTTAAATCTTGGAGTGTAGTGGAGATTGCTATAATTTACGAAAGAGTGGCTTTTCTTTCATTTGCTCCAGGTTGTTCAGCTTGTGTCAAATTTGATGTTTCTTTATTTTTTATTGAATATACAACTAATTAACCACTGTTGGGGCGTTTTTACTGTCGTTAAGGCCATTCTATAATTCGTTCAGTCATTATTAAAGACAAAAGCGATGTACTGCATTCTGCTTTCAGATTTTTACAAAAGTTATAATATATTTTCAATTCTCTAGGACTGAAAAAATTCTAGCTCCGATGAATATGCCTAAAGAAGACGTCAGTGCCATAAAACGGCATATTGATAGAACACTATGCTCATTAGAGGCTTGCGCTAATTTAGCCGATGTATCAATGAACCCATCAGATGAGTTTGAAGAGGCAGAAGGCGACAGACTTGTTGAATGGAAGCACGAAGGAATGAATAACATTATCAAATTACTCATGGTATATTTTTTTAAATTTAAATTTGTTGTGAATTTTGTGTAAAATTTTTAGTCTTGTCTATGATATGCTACTAATGTTTTAGCATGCAACGCAGTACTGTAGAATACCAATTATATATGAATAAAAGAATATGATTTAAACTTTTAACGATTTTTAAATTTCAGGGCACCCATGAAAAGAGTCCTTGGAAGGGTTTGAACGTAGAGAGCAGAGTAAAACTATCAACCAAAGTAACCAAGATAGACTGGTCTGGGGATCAAGTCGAAGTGACCACAGATAAAGGAGATACTTTCACAGCTGACTATGTTATATTTACTCCATCTCTTAACGTACTAAAACATACGCATAAGAATCTCTTCAATCCGCCTTTGCCTCATGATAAAGTCTCAGTTATAGAGGTAAATACAGCATAAGTATGATAAATATAAAGATCTCCTGGAATTACGGAAACATGATACTGATGATGTTATTACATGAATTAGTAAGCTTTAATACTAAGCAATGGTTCATTATATTATGTTCTATTAATTATGGAACTTTTATAGTTTATTTGGTTAACTAAACGTCTACCTTCGTTAGATTTTTTTTTTCAAATTTTCTGTTGTTTATTTGATATTCTAATTTTTATGTATTTTTCAGAAACTGGGTATGGATGCCGTGGATAAAATTTACTTGGTATTCGAAAAACCATGGTGGCCTTCTGGCGGTTCAGGTTTTGCATTGCTTCATACTAAAGCATACCCGCATGAAACACAGGTTAGGAATTTTTAAGTCAGTAGTAAGCATGTTGGTTAGGACTTTAACATAATTGTCGATTTTGCTATGAATTAGTTAATTTTGATTAATCAGTTGTAACAAATATATTCGGCAAAATTTACGTTACAACCAAGGGAGTTGAGTTACGGTTACGAGCTGAGTTGGTTGAATTACGGCTCTAGCAGTGTTGGTAGTTCTATTAGCTAGATGTTTTTGATAGCTAGATGGATTTGCAGCTCGAGCGAAGCGAGGGTTGTAACGCCACTCGAGCGATGTAAAGACGTTTTACGCACATCTTGAGTGCTGTACTTTATCTATGATTGTTCTGTTTAAAAAAAATAACAAAAAGTATTAAAGAAAAGACTTCAGTTTTATTAAGCGATTATATTTATTAAGTTATAATTGTCTCGTTCCCATTTTTTTATTTTATTTGGATCATCTTCTGGCTTAAACCATCTAATAACACAGTGTCAAAAATTTAACAAAAACAACAAACAAACAATCAAAATGTTAAGTTTGGGATAACCGTAGTTAAGGTACCAATACTTAAATTAATAATTTTTTTGTTATATTTTGAATTTCTTGAAGACTGGTGAAGACTTAGAATAATACTATATATAGAAGGAGCACTACTGACTGGTTCACTGGTGGACTTAAGTAATGCTGCCACCCTAACAATATACAATATTCTAAAAAAAAGTTGGCAATACTTCCGGTTGCTGAATTATTATGTTCTATTATTATTAATGATTGATTATTCATAAAATACTAATATAAATATCGGTTCATTGCAATATTTTAAGCATTTTAAATTGTATTTTAACGATTTTATTTAAAATTATATTAAAAGTAGTCCTCGACAATTAAATGTAGATTCTTGTATTCCGCCACCCTTTTGCCATCTAAGACCGGTTTTATTAAATACTCAGCAGGTGTTGTAAGTTATTATATTTGTTCTTTACGATCATTCTTCATTAGTAGATATTTATGACACATATTTAAAATAATGTTTTGTTGTTAGGGTGGCACCCCTAATTGAGTCCACCAGTCAACCGGCTTTCGTGGTATCAGTGGAATTACATTGTGTTTAAGGTCCTGTGCTCCTTCTATATATAGTATTATTCTAAGGGTGAAGATGATACATCAGGTTATCATCTTCTTAAAGTTTAAGATACAAAGGTTATCTTGAACTTTAGCTTTTGTTTGTTTGTTTGTTTTTAAATTTTTAACACCGTGTTATTAGATAGTTTAAGCCTAAAGATGACCCAAATGGGAAAGAAATAATTATAGCTTAATAAATACATTCGCTTTATACAACTGAAGTATTTTCTTTTACTTTAATTATGTCGTTCTATAAAAAGATGTTTCTTTTTACAACAAAGTTATAAGAAGTAATTACATTATAATTTGCTTTTAGATTTCTACGGTATCAAATTGTTTGTGGCGTTTTCGTTTCGGCCCGTGTTATTTATTAGTTCAGGCGGATTATTTTCTTTATTACACCTGTCACTATCACTCATTTTTAAATTGTTATCTACTTTATTAAATACTAAAACAGTTAATTAAGTAAGCGAATTTGATAAACCACAAGAACTCAAACTGGTAGCACGTACTGATAAGAACTAACAAACTCACTGATAGTGAGGAGTCACGGAAGAATTCCTTTTATTTCCGGAACTAGTGCCAAAAGTTAAAATAATTCTTCTACAACCATGTAAAGACGTATTTCCGGTGCATGTTAACAGACATGTAGCGGCAATATCACGTATCAATCGTAAATAAATTAAAATTACAGTGGGTAAAAATTTGTGTAGACATTTGAATTTTTGTATACTGTTAGACATAAATATAAACAATGGAGTTGTTAAGTGTAAAGTTTTTAGGACTTTATTCTTAAAATTTTAAGGTAACTAGTTATTTAAGTATTTAGTTAATTATAATTATTTGTACGCATTGGTTTGTTACCAACGAGACCAATTTTTTAATGGTTTTTTTGAACAGTGCTTCCGCGGGACATATATTTACTTTCATATATATATATATATAATTATATATATATATATGAACCATGTTACCTTCCTCGATGTGGACGTCTATCTCCAGGGTGGCAAGCTGGAGACGGGTGTCCACATCAAACCAACCAACCTTCAACAATACCTACATTTCTCTAGTTGTCATCCCTATTCCCAGAAAAGATCCATTCCTTTTTCCCTTGGCATCAGAGGTAACAGGATTTGTTCCAACGAAGCCTTCCTGGACCGTTACATTGGTTCCATCAAAACATCTCTTCTTTCCGTGGCTACCCCCTCCCATAGTTAACTCTCAAACTTCAGCTTCTCTTCATCCTAGACCAGAACGGCCTCCTGCTCCTCATCCTTTTACCTTTTTTACAACCTATTATCCTGGCCTTCGAGTTATTAATAAATTCCTCAAAGACGGATTCGCTATCCTTTCCTCACATCCTACGACTGCCAATCTGCTTCCTAAACCTCCTACTGTAACTTTCAGAAGACCTCCTAACCTCCGTAACCTCTTAGTCCATACCAAACCTCCTTCCAACGAAGATGAACCCCTTCCTCGAGGTTCCCATCCCTGCAACAGAAGTCGTTGCCTAACCTGTCCTATCCTAGATCCGGCTACTACCTTCACTAGTCCGTCAACTAATATTTCCTATCAAATCCCTTCATCCTCAACCTGCACTTCCAGTAACGTTGTATATTGCCTTGAGTGTAGGCAGTGTGATTGTTTTTACGTAGGAGAAACATCAACTCCTTTCAACCTGCGTATTAACAACCACAGACAATCATGCCGGGACCCAAAGAAGTGATCTACCCGTTGCAGTGCACGCCGATCCCACCAAAACACCTCCTTTAATGACCTATATAAAGCCCAAATCCTTAAAAAAACTCCCCGAAGATACCACCACTCCTCTCCGTCGCAATTGGGAGGTAGCCCATCAACTTGTCCTGAAATCCCGTCAACCTCCTGGCATCAATAAAAAAGTAATAACCCCTTATACTTTTATTTAACATGTTATGTCTCTCGTTATTTTTATTTATTTTCATTTCTTTATTTATTATTTTTGTATTTGTTCGTACTTTCTTTTCCTTATCTTAGTTATCTCTATTTTTTTTTTTTTTTTTTTTTTTTTTTTTTTTTTTTTTTTTATTTATTTGTATGACTTTTATATCCTGCGCACATTTTTTGAGTGATTTAATCTTACTTAATCGGCCACGTACTACTTTTTTCGTGATTTCTGAGCCCTTCCGAGCGACTCTAGCGTACTTGATGACGTCATGCCGTTCTATCTATTATCCCCTCCTATTCCACTTACCCAGAACCCCTGCCTTACGTTCTTTCCCTTCAGTCTCTCTCCGTCAGTCGAAGAACTCAGTGTTCGAAACGTTACAACTTTTTGTAAGTCTTTTTAAGTGTGTTCTATTTTATCTCTTTAATTGTAGTGTATATATATATATATTATATATATATATATATATATATATATATATATATATATTATATATATATTCATGATCAGTGAGTCCCTCCTCCTCTTTTAAAAAATAGACTCGTTGTGCAAAGGCAATCGCAAGAACACTTTCTTCTAAAATGTCTTCTCTCACATTTTCTGCTATACTTTGTTTAATGTTTTTTTTGAACAGTGCTTCCGCGGGACATATATTTACTTTCATATATATATATATATATTCATGATCAGTGAGTTTTTTTTAAAATTAGCTCTAAAACGAGATTTGAAGAAAGTATGACATTTTATTCAAAATAACTGCTAGTATAATTTTTCTCTTATCTTAATTCTTATCCTGTAGGATTGGGGAGAGGATATTATGTCATTTGTAGCAGAACATCATAATCCCCACATCCTTGGCGGGTGGCTTATTGGTGAAGCAGCCAAACAAATGGAGCAAGATTCTGATGAAAATGTCAAATCAACTGCCATGAGAATACTTAGACAATATCTTCCAGCTTCATATCAAATACCTGATCCTATTCAAGTCATCAGGTATAAAGAGTCGTATAAAATTTATGTTTAACTATTAATACCTAATTTTTCAATTTCTTGGAATACGTTTGGGTATCGTTTGGGACAAATGAGTTGAAAAAACCGAATATGAAAACTAATAACAGCTCTTTAGACTATGAAATGAATTTAAAAATATAATAGGGGGTATGCTTTAATGTTAATTGGTTTTGGATTGATATGAAATGGAAGGAAACATTTGCTGCGATGGAAGTTTTGGCATGAAAAGCCTTTTTTTGTTCTTATATACATCGTATATTAAATGTTAAAATTAGAATGATTTTGGATGTCAAGATATTGACATCTAAACCATGGAGTACACTTCTTACAATATTTTGTCACAGATTTCGTTAAAGAAAAATTAATAATTTATTAAACATTTAATTTAGTTTACCTTATAAAAATAAATAAATAAATTTACCTTTTTAGGAGTAGCTGGTGGAAGAACGAGTTTGTTCGAGGATCCTACAGTTTTCCGCATGTAAACGCAAATGGTATAGATCACCCGAGAGTAATTTTAGGGACACCTCTCACAAATAAGCTTGGAAAACCTGTAAGTGTATAGAATAAGTATGTTTTTAAAAGCGTGTTTTCGTGAAACTCTTTAATATTAAAATCTTAATGATAAAATATAAGATGCGCATACATACATAGTTGCACTTCGTTTAAAGTTGGAAATTACTATTCGATACCGAATCGCAGAACCTTCGTTGGGAAATGAGCTTATAATATAGTTTCATAATTTCTTAGAACTATTAATTTTCAATCCACGTAAACTAACCAAATCATTCCTTCTCCCAATGATCTCTTGACCTCCTAGATCTACGAATTTTTGTACAGTAAGTAAAATATCATTGATTCCATTTACTTGATCTAAGTAATAGTATGAAGTGATGGTGATGTATCACGTGGTAAATATGCTACGTCGTTTAGCCCTTAAGAATTGGCCACTAAATTGCTTTACTCGGAGCTATAGATACTTGTCCTCCAGTCACCCTTAACCAAGTTCACATACCTCAATCCTCCAGTGTCCGATACCTGGGCCTTAACTTGACAGACGTTTAAATTGGCAACATCACACTAAACAAAACGGACTGACGTATCACGACGTTTCAAGTTCCTGTCACGTCTTTTAGATCGTAGGTCCAAATTAACATTGAGCAACAAACTTAGGATCTATAATGTATATTAAAACCATCATGGGCCATGGTCTGGAAGTGTGGGGTTGCACCAAGCGTTCTAACTCCAATCGTCTCCAAGTCCTGCAATCTAAAATCCTTCGAACCATTACAAATGCTCTTTTCTATGTATCAAACCTTACTCTCCACAACGACCTTAATGTTCCATTTGTCCGAGATCTTTCTATATCCCGATATAAACGCTTCCATGATTCCATAATCGATCATCCCAATCCTCTTGTAAAACTCTATCCTCTAATACCCTTCCTGAAAATCCTATGAGACGCCTGAGGAGGCAGTGGCCTCGAGACCAGTTATCTCTATAAGATCAACATAAATTATCTAATTATCTTACTACTACATTTTATTTACTCATTTATTTTAACATTTTATTTATTCTATCTCTTACATTTCAATAGTGATATAATATTCACATTTATCTATTTCCAACTCCCGCCTGAGTGCAATCACTGGATTGTTCCTCAATCAAGCGCACCAAGCCATTAAAACTGTGCTATCTCTAATACTTGTAACAATCACATTTGTTGTTGTATTATTCAATAAAAAAAAAAAAAAAAAAAAAAAAAAAAAAAAAAATGAATGGCATGAAAACTTTAATAGACTGATACTAAAATGTTTGTTCTATCCTTAGGTTCTTCTGTTTGCTGGCGAAGCTACAAACCCAAACCACTATTCTACAGTTCATGGAGCATTGGAAACTGGATGGAGAGAAGCTGATCGTATTATACACCACGTGACAAAAAACAAGAAGTAATCAAGACGCTCTGAACTTAAACTATTTTTTTTATTCTTGGTATTGTAATGATAGCGTAAATAAAAAAAAACAAGCTGAGGAGTTTGTTCAGTTCATTTTTTAACACATTCTGTTTCTTTAAAATAAGATGTTTCTAGATAAGTAATTCTATTCAATAGAATTATTCAATTGGGCTATTCAATTCGATATCCAAATTGATAAGCCCTTCAAAGGTTTTATCCAGGGAAAATATATCATATATATATCAAATATATCAGTACATTTCTACTTTAATAACTTAAGTAAATCCATAAATAATGGTCTAGAAATCATAGGAGATTGATACTAAATTATACTTTTCATCGAGCATCTTAATTGTTGCTCCACCAAGATGTTATACTGTGTCTGAAACTAAATTATTACATTGAAACACATGTAATCTTGTGATTACACGTGATACGGTCTTAAAAATAATTAATAGTTCATAATTAATACTTAATAATTATTATTTATTTAATAATTAATATTTATTTAATTATTTAAATATTTATTTAATTTTTTAAATATTTATTTAATTATATCCTAAAATTTCTTTGTTCTTCGATGTTTAATTGCACGTAACGCTCATTTTTCATTATTATACGCCTAATTAACTCTGACATTAAAATGCTCAACCATTTTAATTTAAAATCAAATTTAAAAACCCCTCCAAGGTAAGCCCCTCCACTTGTTAAGTTTTAATGACACATATATAAAGATGCGTTGTTGAAATATTGTGGAACAGATATAGTAATAAATTAATGATACAATAAAGTTCCTCCACCGAGCATCTGTAAGGGAAGACATGACATCGGATTAAAAATACCGTTTAACTTCACTTTTCAAAGAAACTTTTTTCAAATTTCTCAGGTACATTTTTTTATATATCCTTCCACAATAATACTAAACAATTTATTGCAAAAAATAGGGTTTGGGGTACCTCAGAACTTTTCCTCATCACATCGAATACGCTTCGCTCATCCTTCCTGCTTATGACTCGCTTCACTCGTCAGAAAAATTATTTCTGCAGCACATCTTCGGACTCGCTTCACTCTTCCTCAGATAGTAAATTACTTTTTTCTTTTTATTCCTAGCGGTGCAATTCTGCCGACTTGTATCGGATGGGTGTCCCAGGCAGAACCTTTGACCCCTAAAGTGCGTTCTGCCTGGGACACCCATCCGATACGAGTCGGCAGAATTGCAGATCCTTATTCAGGAAGGTATTTACAAAAAATTGAGACCGGTTCCAGCCATTACACTGTTTGTTAACAAAACACCCCTGGGCTCTTTGTCTGTAAGTGCTTTACAAAAAAAGAAGTCGAAACTAAAATATAAAATAAAATTAAAATGAAAATTAAATCTACATTAATTTTAACAAGATGTCCAAGGTCATATTTAGTGACATCGGCTAACCAAGAAACAATAGTATCAACATAAAATTTAATCAGGAAATTTAAAATATATTTCTTAAGATAATTTATTCAGCAATTTACAATTATTTAATGCTTTATTAAACATTAAGTTTTATTACTATCCTTCTTGTTCAAGCCATAAATATTTCATGGATTTTAAATAAGGAATTCCCGGACTTTAAATAAGGTCCGAGGACAGGAACTGTATGGCTACACTGTCAGAGAGGGTTGAATGACAACCTCGATTTAGATTTACATTGTTTGTTTTGTGTTGTTTTCGACTTTTTTCCGACCCTTTGGGGCCCCATTTTTTTGTCTTTTTGACAATTTAAGGTAAGATCACTTTTTGAATGTTTTTAAGAAAGACTTATTGATCGTTCAAAATAGCTGTCTGTTTCTTAAGAAGAATACGAGTAACACGCACATGCCTATGATGTTTTGTTTGGTTCAGTCCGCTGACAAGTACCTGGGAGCAAGGCAGTGCCCCCTTCAAGTCTAGCGGTCACTGGTGTAACATCCTTTATAGGAAGTAACTCGAGACTATATTCACACTCTCGTGTTGTTTTTTATAGTAAAACTCGAACATTTTTAAGAGATGTAAAGAAACTTTATATAATTTTGTGGTTAGGAACAATACCGAGCTACCCTGTACTTGATTTTTTAAATATTTTATGGACTTATATAGACTTACTTTGTCTATGTATCTTTAATCTGATTTAATAACTTAAATCAACTTCAAGAGGACAATCAACAGTAAAATCACTACAAGGTTTTTATTTTTTCCGCCTACTTTCATAGGTCAAGCTCAAACTATGACGTCACTGGTGGTCGATTTACTAGCCTAGAAAGTATCGAAACACTTAAGTGTTTCGATACTTAGCGGGTCGATACGAGTGTTTCTTCTAAATTAGAAAGTATAAAATATAAAAAAATATCTTGTTTTTTAAGTATGATAACAATAGTCACGTGTTTACAATTGTATTTGTGTTCCTTCGTTTCACTTTTATTTCGTTTCTGTAATTAATTATTTATCCGGCTAATTAACTGTAAATTTAAAATTCTATACATTAATTCAATTTATTAATTAATACCTGTTATTACTCCTTATCAAGGAAATTTTATATTTTTTTTTCATATACTGTACATTAATATTTTGATTATTCTCAATATTTTTTTAAAGCAATTATAATTTTGTGTAATTTATTATACATTTTTATGAATTTAATGATAAATTAATTTCCTTATTTACCCTTAATTTAAGTGTTTATATCATCATTTCTTTTTGATAATAATAATAATATTTTAGCGTTAAATAATTATAATTACAAAAACACTGACCGCATCCTGGGCGAATTTCCGTTCAAGTTTTAGTCAAAACATATTTTTACCACTTGTTGCTTAATTTATTCTGGATTGTTTAAAGGAAATGTGCAGCCTAATATTTGAAGCAATATTTAATATGAAATCAATGTGTTCACACATTTAAAGCTAGTTTTTCGTTAATAATTTATTTATTTTAGCACATTTCCTTCGGAAATCCTGAAAACATCAAGTTACATGTAATAATTATAGTCCTCAGATTGTCGATCGTAAACCGAAAACAAACATTTCATAAATTATTAAACGAGGGAACAAGTATTTTAAATAAAATTCGCCATAAATACAAACCTCTGAGCCAAGATTATTTTTTAGTTATAAACTTATGCTAAGCAAATGAAACGATACATTTTTTAAAAGTATAAATATTGGACTGGGACCTTTTTATTTAAGTACTTCCAATCCTCGACTCCAGGTAGGCTTTATTTGACTCAAAACACCTCATTCGAAATGTTTGATTTTCCTTGGTTTATAGGGTTTCCGGTTATTTAACACAGTGTTTTCGACTTTTTGGTACTTTTATTTTAGTTAAGAGCGGTGGTATCTACACTGGACCGATTTTATTATATTAAGCGCCTAAAAAAACTGTGTAAGTTTTTTCATGCTTAAATATTTTGACCTTTAATTTTAATGATTTTTTGATAATTTTTGCCTACTCTGCATACAATTTCTTGACGTACCATTCAGTTAGGTTGATTTTTGTACCAAGTTACTCTTAAAAATGTACATTCAAGCGCCATCGTGCTTAAAAAAAGGAGAAACACACACACACACACACACATACATTATATATATATATTATATATATATATATATATATATATATATATATATTATTATTATATTATTTATTTATTATTATATATATATATATATATTATATATTATAATATATATATATATAATTATATATATTATATTAATATATATAATATATTATATTCCATTCCGTCGTGTACTCCACTTTTTTCATTTTTCACCCCCGGGGTTTCGCTAAAAATTTATCTCAAGGCAAATCCAAGTGTTTACACGATTATAGGCTTAAGTCTAGCCACCTTTGTTTTTAGCTTGACATTATAAATCCAATCTTAGGAGAAATCTCTTGAAATTTAACATGTAAACAAGGCTTGTCAATCTCTTATTTACACGATTAAATTTTATCAAATCTACTTCAGGTAGATTTATAGCAATGATTTAGCCTCACAAAAGAAATATTATAAGGGTGCCAGCCGTTTTTATATATATAAGTTACCTATTCTGAATACCTTAAATCCATGAAGTGATTTTACAGTTGAGAAATCATTTTATTTTTGTAGCATTGTTCCTACAGTTTTCTACACCTGTTCCTAACAGCTTCCTGGGATATTTTATGCATTATACAATATTACATTATACAAGAAATCATTACATTATACGACGTTTTGTTTTGCTACAGCTATTCAGCAAATGTTCGTCCTTCCTAAAATGTTCGTAAAATATAATTAATATTTAATTATAATAACATTGCATATTTGAACTTATAATGTGCACTTTTATCAATTTTAGTATTATTTTTATCACTACGCATGACTGATGCAGTTATGCGGTTTAATGAGTAACACCCATATTTTTTAATTTGTTTATATAATCAAATTACGTAGAATTATAAACTACATAAAATTATAATTGCTTTAAAAAAATATTCTTATTGAGAATAATCAAAATATTAATACACCATTTATAAAAAAAAATTATTAAATTTCCTTGATAAAGAGTAATAACAGGTATTAATTAATAAATAGCTTGAGCTGCATTAAAATGCATAAAATTAAACTACAAAAGAAATGTGACGTCATGGATGACTTTTATTTATTTTGAAAGTTTATGTTACGTTTTTTACTTGTTGGATTAGCAGCGCAGTTAATTTCATCAAAATTTAACGTTCAAATGCCACCATATCACTTATACCTTTTTTCATAAATTAAGCGTTTTTGATATTAATCTCATTATTAAACAAGTACCATAAATAAATAAATATATACTTTATTTATTTGATTTTAAGTTGCATAAGCAAGTAAGCTTACTTGGCTCAGGGGTCAAAGTGGTCGCTTAGTGTCTCGAAGGCTAGCGGTTCGAATCCCGGCCGGGGCGTAATAATATTTTTAAATATTGTTACTTTTGCCAATAAGAATTTGTTAAAAAAAAATTGAAGCAAAACATTAGAAAATCGTAGAGCAAATCATTTGTATATATCTAGTATAGCATATTTAAAGTCTTCTTGCTAATCTACAATGTATAAAATAATTATAATTTTTGAATAAAAAAAGAATGAAATAATTTAGAAGGAAATCTTATATGGTTAACATCTTATTACACACCTAAACTAATTATTAATGGTGATCAGGGACCTCTGAAACGGATTTGTGTCGTGATCCGAGGTTCGACTCCCGGCTTGATGCCTATACTAATAGCATTTTTTCCAAACGAAATTCGGTAAAACTATAAAAAAATATGTGTATTTCTTATTTGGTGGTCCGGACTAGAATCCAAATTTTCAGTTTTCAGCTTGTATTATCTCTACGGCACAAGATTTTTTTACTCTTAAGTGGAGGGGCAAATCTCTGTGTAAATAAACATTAAATTTATTATATATACATAACAACCAAAGGTTATTACATATAATATAAGGGTGGTTAACAGCTTGGTTATGTATATTACTAATGCAATGATTTATGAATGCATAAAATATATCCCCAGACAAACAGGTAGGGCCTTGAGACGTTCCGACCTTTAGGCCGTTATATCACTTAATAACTTTTTAATATTAATTTCTAATACTTGTAATTCGTAATCATTAACTATAAATCGTAGGCGTAGTGTAAGAAAATTACAAATAGTTCCTCTTAAACCACGGTGTCGAACGCATTCATTATTTCACGATAATAGGCCATTATCTTCCGTTTGTCTAGCTTTTAAGAAGTAGTGCATCGTTAGGGTGAACTTTTTTAGCATTCCAACTAATTAGGTAATATGACGTCATAGATTGTTGTTTTCTTATGTTTTTAGCGTATTTCCATTGAAAACAAAATCGCTAACGGGATATTTTTTACTTTTCCTATACCGAGGTATAGGAAAATTTATGTGATTCGCTACATGTATATCTTTACGTTTGTCGTTATATATGTATTAATACACTGAGTTTCATTTCTATACGGCAAGTATATCTATGGTTTTTCTTGGATCATAAAAGTTAAGCAGCATTTTGCGTTGTCAGTGCTTTATGGACGACCGCTGAGGATGAAACTAATGTATTTAAGACCTAAGGACGAGCGAAGCGAATCCGAAGAGGTGTTGCAACATACATTTGACAAATTTTATATATTTCGAGAAAGAGCGAAGCAGGTAGGATGGGCGTAGCAAATCCGATGTGATTAGGAAAAGTCCCGAGGTACCCCGTACCCGTTTTTTTGTAGAACTCTAACTTTATTTGTGCCTGACAGTATGACAATCGAAATATATTACTGTTTTTAAGAACTGAAGACATTTTTATTTAGTTTTTTAATATCTCTTTAAATTTATTTTATCTAATGAAATAAATTAATTAGAAATATATAATTACACATTTTTTATTCTTATTATTTTATTAAATTAAATATACAAAGTTGGAGATTTTATCTGATATTCTAATATGTCGTTATGATTGATGATCGAGTTTTTTTCGAAACAAGTTATAAAAATTTTCTAAATTTAGATATAAAACGATATTTTTCCTTTTTACCTAAACGAGGAAATGTAAATGGTCCTGTAATTCATCACGATTATTGGTTTATTGCCAGATTAAATTTGGGGACTCTTAAGCAGTTTTAATATGATTGGATCTTAGGGATTAAATTGATCGTTATTAGGATATAGATCACCTGGCAGTAGTACAGGCCGAGGGCCCTTAGTGCTACCTCTTTAGATAGTAGGTAGTGTCTACTTATATGATTCCAAGTCAGAGCAATTAGTCTAATTGGTCTGATTTTTATGTCTAGTAGATCTCTTTGTCTATTGTCAGTACACGTCAAACTATCCCATTAAATCAAAATAAAATTCGCCGGTATGGTGACCGATTTTAATCAAAATAGGTGGGGATGTAGGGTCCAAGCCTAGAAGAAAAAATACTAATTTAAGCTTAAAATATGCAGGCGCTTCTGAGCTCTGATAAGGCAAATATCCTATTTTCAGTGTTTTAGCAGTTTTACATAATCGCGAGATGTTAAAAATTTATAAGGTGATTCAATTTAATGAAAACAAACCAAACGCATTTGGAGGTTATGACCTGAGTTTTTTTTATGAATGACACGTGACGTCATTGCAGGAATCAGTAAAGGCAGTAAAGGTATTGAAATCAGTAAGGCATTGAACATTTACTATTTATTCCTTCAATGCCGGACTGTAACCTAACATGAAAAAAAATATTTCATTCATTAAAACCCTTCAGTTGATTCACCTTATAAACTCTATCAGCTGAAGATAATTGTTTGTATTTTTAAAAGATGCAAACATAAAAATTTTATTATACTAGCAATCTACTAGTTGTAGCAGATACTTTGAGTTGTTGGTCATAATAGTTCGAGTTGACCCGAAACTCTTATATTGTGTAGGAGTATATACGAGACACGATCTCTTGTCTGTCTCGGTACTATTCTCCTCTCTTGCCCGTACAACGTACTTACTCTACTTATATTTCTTGCCATAAATCAAACTAATTTCAACAAGAACTATTATAAATATTTTCCTTCCTCTTCTTTATTTTCTAGCCTATGGTTGAAAATAGAATTGGACTAATTAATTACGAAAAAAAATACTATAATAGTTATAAATAATATAAAGCCATAATATTCTTGTTTGTGTAATAATTATAAGTATTTGTCAACTATAAACATAATAATGCATCCATAATTATTTAATATAGACGTATTTACATTATGTTCATAAACTATTTTGTTGTTTTCTATTTTATTTCGTAGTCAATAATTATAACATTTAATTGATTCATTTGATGAAATTTATGTATAAAAATATTTTATCGTTTAAAGTTTTATTATTTAATTGCCGTTTTTATCATTTTTTAGATAATACAACGTTATATATCACTTAACTATTTGTTTCATGTGTTAAAGTTATAAGTATTCATTTATTAATCTTTAATTTTTTTTTAAATAATTTTATCGAATATAACAACACCCATTTTGAAAGTAGTTTGTTATTAATTGTCTCTTTTATCGAATTATCATGAAAAATGACGATTATTTGATAAGCATATTGTAGTAATGCTTATAGCATTATGGGTAATGAGAGGAAAAGAGAAAAGAAAAGGTACAGAGCTTTGTGCTCACACAGTATAACTACTTCCCTCATAAGTTAGTTCACTCATGTTATTAACCTATAGCTCCAAATACAGCAGGTAGTATAAATAGAGCTTCTCCAAACAAATTAGCAATATTCTAGAAACAAATGATTTCATCTGCAGTCTGTTAAATTCGCACATCGTTATCGAAGTAAGACATTAAAATTGCTTATAACAAGGCGTTTAAAACTTAAGATATATTTCTCCCGGGGCACTCAAATCTATCTCTCCTAGGGCTCACTATGCGACCTTTACCTTTATAAAGAAATTGTGTATAGAAATAAGGATTATTATATTTCTGACCAATGTTGAGAGGAATAAAATGATGAACGTTTTATAAAGTTTGCTAAAAATTAACACTGTCGTAGTCCCCTTACATATCAACAAATAAAGCAAGTTCACATTTATTACTAGAAAATACTGTTTAATATCTGATATACGAAAAATCTGAGGATGGTTCACTGAACGAAATTCTCTGAAGCCACTTCTTATGAAAAATTTTAATAAAATGTTCAGAAGTTTTTTTTGTAAATTTATTAACTTATAAACTTAATAGGAAGAAAGAGAAATGGGATAGAAGGAATCAGCTGAATTCGGGTATTAACCAGGGTATATCTGGTTTGAGCAAGAGGATATATCTTGTCATAACCATATTTCAAGGAAATCTATTTAATTTTTATTAAAATCTAAACACATTTTATTAAAAATATTTAAAATATTTTGCATGTATTGGGGAGGTAAGTTCTTATTTATGTACATAATAAAAAAACAAAACAATTTGTCAAAATTAAAATTTTAATGAATTTAAATAATTCTGGCGCGGTGGTCTGCATGTCAGGCCAATTTCCTTTGGATGCGTGTTTCGTCAATAGGGACCCCTGAAACGGATTTGTGTCGTGGTCCGAGGTTCGAATTCCATGACGCCTATCCCATTAGCGAATTTTATTCCCAAAAAAAAAAAATATGTCTAGCAAATAGCTAATTGTGAAAAATATTTTACTACTCCTTGTATTGTAGTTCTACTAACAGTCTTGTTACTTACACTGTAAATGTACGTTACTCCCTAGGGAGGAAAAGTGAAAGTGTGCCCAACTTGACAATTTTTTAGTAAAATTTTTAGGAATTTTTTTTTAGATTTTTCGTGTTATTGGTACTACGGTAGAATATACAATATACACACGCTAATGTTTAAATGTATAAAATATAGTATTACACATTATTCTATTGACAGCTACAATAAAATAATGTGAAGATAGTGGCTTTATTCTCTCTTCATCAGAATAATTGACACATGGTAATAATACTAAAACTAACACAATAACAATTAAGGAGCTGAAGAATATATTAATAGTTGTTAGATTAGTTCTCTAGTTCGTAGATAAAATTTAATATGCAACAAGGGATGAAACAAATATGCCAAAATGTTAGTTAACTCCCTCGGAAAGCCTCAGGAGCTAACTAGTTTATCTCCCTCGGCCTACCGGCCTCGTGAGCTAATGGAGTTTCCTCCTTCGGCGCTGCCTTAGGATGAAACTTTAACTTGAGCTGTAAAACTTACTTTCATCCCTTGTTGCATAAATAACTATTTCTTCTGAGGAGCACAACTAGACTTGAAGTCTATTTTTTGTGATAAATTTTAATTTTCAAACAATTTAAAATGTCTTAAAAAACGCCTAAAACGGATAATAATTCTGATGAAATATCAGTTTCGGATTTTTTAGGGTGTAGGCAATAATATTCCTAACACCCTTAGTATATGCGAGGAAAAGTAAAAATAGCATATATGTAAAACAAGAAAAATAAAAAATAAAATGATTCAAAAAACAAGTTTATAAATTATTAACAGAATATACAAAATGTTTTACATTAGTGTATACATAATATGCAAATAAACATTTAATTCCTTAAAAATATATTGCATAAATAAATAAATAAATAAAACACTAAAAACAGAAAGAAAATATAATTGCAAAAGAATAAAATAATAAAAAAACACTCATATAAAAATATATATAAATCAAATACATACATAATAAAAAACACATATTTAAGAAAATCTAAATGTACAGAGAGAATGAATACTTATAAGGTCTTGCGCAACCAATACTCAGAATTTTATTTTCAATGTTATTTATGAAAACTACTCAAAACGTCTTAGATAATTCTGACTCGAGACTTACTCGAGTTTCGAAATGGAGGCATTATCTATTATTTTACTAATAAACAATAATTGTTAATAAATCTAACAAATATTTTGTAGCCATCTTGTATGATTATATTGTAAATTATTCTTTAAATAAAATTATTGATATTATTAACAACTACAATTATTTAATATGTATTTACTTTTTAATTTAATTTATTTTTATTCTGTTATTAGTTTGAATGCTTGATCACTGCATACTACAGACAATATACTAGATTAAACCTTGTAGACTTGGATTCAACCTTGTTAATTGAAAAAACCCTAATATGGACTTCCTCATAAAAAGATACTCTCCTATAAACATAATGCAAGTGAAATAAAACACACATAAGCAAATAAGAACAAATTGAAGAGTTAAATTGAAATAAATATAGAAATCAGAAAATGAAAGAAAAAAATAAATTAAAAAGGAAAGTAGTGATAATTGGGGCAGGAGTGTCAGGTTTGGCTGCTGCTAACAGACTTATTCAAAACAATTTGCAAGATGTTATAGTACTGGAGGCAATGGATAGGATAGGAGGACGTGTCCATTATACTCATTTAGGTAACTAAGTGATTTTTAATTATAGAATTTATATTTTTTAGCAAATTTATATTGTAGTTCGATAATAATTTAAATTATTGTGTAGTTCGACACACGGCTAAAATCAGTTGACAGCGTGGAATCAGTTTGAAAATAGTATTGAGGAACCAATAAGGTTGGCCTGCTTTAAAATTAAGGGCGAGGTTTAACATCCATTACCAACCTCATTGGCTCCCACGCATTATTTTCCTACGCTGTCAACTGATTTAAGCCGTGTGTCATACTATAATACATTTGAAAATTCGCTTTATTGTGGCAGTATGCCACTAAAATAATCTAGTAACATGACGCACTGATAAAGTACAGACAATAATCAATAGACTTCGCAATTTTTTTTACAATTTTGCAATTTTACTCTCATAATTCTGATAAAATCACTCAATAAATTTAAGAACCTAAATTTGATTTTTATTTTAGAAGACAATAAAGGAGGTGTAGACCTTGGTGCTCATTGGATTCACAGTCGACAAAATAACGTCATTTACGAATTGGCCAAACCTATGGAGTTGATCCAGCCATCTGGAGATTGGCAAAATCCCCAACTATTTTTTCCTGGTGGTCGACAAGCTGAGTTTGGAGACTCCAATTTCTTTGAGCTTTTTGATGATATGATAACTGGATTAGTAGATGTATCATCTACTAGCTTCGACAACTATGAAAAAATCATTGCACATAAGTAAATATTATTTTTAAAATTTAAGCTCAAATAACAATATAACTAATTACTTTTTTAAGTGAACACTGGAATGGTATTAAACGCATTAGTTTATCAGGTACAAGTTAAGTTGTTAAACTTCAATACTCCTTGCCTTCGCCCTGGTAGTTTTTATCAATATTGAGGCAATCCATTATATCGATTTCACTTCACTTGATGAATCAAATTAGTAAATGAGTGTATCGCATCCGATTCTATCCGATACAATAAAGGTTCTGCCAGTTATAACAACTTTAAATTTTATTAATCGACGCTGGACGCCGGCCTGAATGATGCGTAACTCAAATAAGGTGTTTTCCTTAGAGACAATTCTCCGTACTCTTAATTTTAATAAAGCTTTGTTTTAAGAGGACTTTTAAGTGTTTTATGAACAAAAAGACGTCGTTTGCAAAATACA
This sequence comes from Microvelia longipes, assembly GCA_018340805.1. Taxonomy (NCBI): domain Eukaryota; kingdom Metazoa; phylum Arthropoda; class Insecta; order Hemiptera; family Veliidae; genus Microvelia; species Microvelia longipes. The sequence continues at coordinate 30,804,670 of JACMZG010001870.1, forward strand.
TTCTTGAAAACACAGTTGCTATTTTGCTTCCGTTTACAAGTGAAAAATGTCTTTTCCCTGGCTCACTAAATTGGCTGTTTTACTAAAACACGATTTGTTGGAATTTGGCTCTATTTCGATATTTTAACAGAAGCCTAGAATTAGCCTTTTATGACAATCATAAAGGCAATAAAGGTACTTGTATTGAAACTAAAATACTTAACATGTGAAATTTACAATTTATTTATTTTTTTAATATAGGGTCGATAAAATCCTTGCTCCACTCAATATATCGAATGAGGATTTAGACTCTATACAGCGCCATATCTCCAAAAATATATGCCTTCACGAAGCCTGTGATGATGTGTCAGACATATCTGTTAAACACCATATCTATTGTTCTGAGAGTGACGTGGCAATCGAATGGACCGAAGAGGGGATGAATAATATCCTTGATATTTTGATGGTAAGTATAAATAAATTTACACATAAACAATTAATAAAAATCTCACGTGAGTGATATTATATAACTTCTAGATATCGTTCAATAGGAGTATAGAAAACCTTCGCTAAAGTTTTATTCGCACTTAGCGATTCATAACTTATAATATCTAGTAGATGTGTACGAGGGCGTGCGTAAACTCTCCTTTTCCTAACGTCAATTTAAACCACGAATAGGGAACACTTTGTTAAAACACGAATTTTAAATAATTTTCTTATTTCTTAGTTAAAACTTATTATAACACGGTTAATATTTGTTTAAGAAAATTGTATATTTAAACATTTTTAATGATCTTCAAATTTCAGGGTACGCATGAAAAGAGTCCTTGGAAGGGTTTGAACGTAGAGAGCAGAGTAAAACTATCAACCAAAGTAACCAAGATAGACTGGTCTGGGGATCAAGTCGAAGTGACCACAGATAAAGGAGATACTTTCATTGCTGACTATGTTATATTTACTCCATCTCTTAACGTACTAAAACATATGCATAAGAAGGTCTTCAATCCCTCTTTGCCTCATGATAAAGTCTCAGTTATAGAGGTAATTATTAAATTTGTACAAGGCATTATACAATTGTTAATTTTATGTTTAGACATCACAATAAATTGAATTATTATCTTAAAGAGACTAATAGTTGCACCCTAGTATGATAAGAGACTCTTATCATTGCACCCTGAGTAGCGTGGTGCCATAACAGCAAGAATAAAAGGCTAGCATTAAATATGATTTCTTTGCCTATTGTTAAAGGACCCTTAAGGTTTCCTTAAAAATTTGTTTCCTAAAAGCTTAAAATTCGTACCGTCTATATGGTACATTAATTGGATTTAAAAGGATCCCTTAAGGTTTCTATCAAGGTTCCTTTGAAAATAGGTTAGGTTTAGCTAGGGCCAATTCTCTTTGAGTACGGGCATTAATTTTATAAAATCTTTAAATGGTTATTGGTTTTATGTTCCAGAAACTTGGAATGGACGTTGTAGATAAAATATACATAGTATTCGATGATATTTGGTGGCCCAGCAATGTCACAGGTTTTGGTTTACTTCATGATAAAATCTATCCCACAGAAACTAAGGTGAATGTTGATCTTTTTCTTTATTTAAATTTTAATGGAATATTATCTTTCAAATTTATTTTGAAGGATTGGAGCGATGAAACCCATACCCTGACATCTTGGTATTTGCATAAGAACATCAAGGATCCATAATAATTTAGGGTAGGTTTGCGAGAGTGAACCTATCAGATCGGTATGATCTTAAGCCCCTTCTTCGACTTGTTGATCCTGGTTAGTTGACGGAGTTTGTCGGGGCGTGTCTCAATATTAAACCTGAGACTGTAGGGATTGGCTGATGAAATTGACTGAGAAGGTACGGTTACTTGACTCAGGTCTACCAACATTTTTGTCACTTACAATTGTTGCCTCTTTTTCCTCCAACTTTAAATCAAATATTTATTTGTAGTTGTTATACGTTATTGTTAGTTATTTTTAGTCAGATCATCAAATTTAGCAGCGTATGATAAAAATGCTGCTAAATAAATTTACCAGTTAATTTACAAGCATATTTGTCAAATGTTCAATTTTTGTCAAAAAGCCTGTTGATGGCTTGTTTTTTTGTATTGTCTCTCTGCAAGTTCTGAAGCAAGCTTCTGTTTCTTTAAAATGATATAACTAGTTAGAATAAAGCCTGGAGTTGTAGATAGTAATGTATAGGTACAGATATATTTGTAGCAACCTAGGTATAGGTAATCGATCCTACTTGACTTCTATTGGATAGCAAACTGTTTACTGCATAGGTTGTTCCTTTAATAGGATTAATAAACAGCGACATAAAAAATATTTCAAAAGCAAAGATGAATTTATCAAAACGTAAATGAACCGAAAACTGTAAGGTTACAATCTATTTACTAATCTAAGAAGAGATCAAAAAGAGTTCACTAACACAACTTGGGTCACTTTGGTGGTTGGAAAAATAGCCGTCATGAAGCTGAACAATTCAGATCAATCAGTTTACTCTCGCGAACACACCTTTAGCCTTTTAAACATTTGGCAGGATTGATATTTTCCATTTATAACGGAATACACTTCTATGATTTATTTTAAAGGATTGGGGCGATGATATCGTGATATTTGCATCAGAACACCACAATCCTAACGTTTTATGCGGATGGCTTGTTGGCGATGCAGCTATACAGATGGAAAAAGAAACCGATGAACAGGTTAAAGATACAGTAATGAGGGCACTAAGGAAATACCTCCCACCATCCTATGATGTTCCAGAACCTTCACAGATCATCCGGTATGGAAATATTTTACACACATATCTTTTCGATAAGACTAAAATTATTACTAAAAGTGTTGTGTATTAAGGTTTTTAGTACCTAAGTTAGGGTAATTGTTAGATGATCGCCACTAAACACATTTTGTGATTGATCCAACACCAATTTAACTAGCATTGTGAGTGATCATCCTTGCTTTATACTTCCAAAAGTCACTGGGTACTTTAATTTAATTAAGAACTTTTTTTTTTAATTCTGATCTTTTTTAAACAGAAATTTTGGGATTTAGAACGAACATGGTCAGATATTTCCCATCAATAACTTAGTCCTTTTGTTTTATGAAACTATTTCATAGGGATTGTCCTTTCATTGGAATATTTACAATTTTAAAATTTCCTTATTTATGCATCCTCCATTAAATAAATTTCCATTATTATTATAAGCATCCTTATAGGATGCTTATAATAGGATGTTTTATATATGATTGACAGAAAATGAATTTCCTAATATTAATTCTGAGATTTTGTTGAGATTGTGATAAGTTGTATTTTTTCTTATCATGATTTGAATTGAAGATACTTAAATTTTTGTGTGGTTGTCCCTAGATAGTAAAAGAAGGCTTAATCCTCAATTTCAAGACCAGTTTTAAGATTTTTGGATTAGGTCTCCATATGGATATAGTCCAAGAGCCAGACCTAAAAAATGTGACTCATTTTGTAATACTTAAAACCAAATTTTTCTGAAAATATACCTTAAAAAAATCTGAAATATACTTTTTCCTTCATATGAAGGAAAATCATACTCTGCCTATCCAGAGTGGAGCCATTCATATGAATGCGCTCGCTCAAAATATTCGAAATTGCACAAATTCCAGTTTTCTGGCAATAAATGGTTCCCTGTGGATTATGTGGAGACCATGAAGACATTATTTAAGCTGATAAAATTTCCTATAAATTAATTGTTTTTTTTGTCAAAATCGGATTACTACAACTAAAGTGTTTAATGGCCAAAAAATGTACAAAAAGCCAATATTTTTCCAAAAACTCGCTGAATTTGCATAAATTAACCATTTGTGTTTTTGAAACAGCCATAACTTTGGTTGTAGTTATCTGATTTTGATGATTAAACACTTGTTTTATAGAACATTCTATCACCTTTAAAAAATGTTCTCTTCGTGTTTTGCACACGACCTACAGGAAACCACTTATTTCAAGAAAACTGAAATTTGTGCAATTTTATAAAATTTTGAGCATGCGTAATCATATGAAGGGCTCCACTCTGGATGGGCAGACAATGTTTTTTCTTCATAATATAAGGTATATTTCCAGAAAAAATTTGGTTTGAAGTAGTACAAAATGAGTCACATTTTTTCAGGTCCGGCTCTTGGACTATTACAGTTTAATCTAATAAGACTGTTATTGATTCTTCTTTTAGGAATAAATTACCCTCATCCCTGAGCATAGCATGTCAAAAATAATATAATCCAAAAGGGGAGTATACACTAAGGGTAAAACCTAATATAAATCTTATGTATAAATTAAAACTTAAATACACACAAAATGATTTCTAGAATGCTGTTCTGATTAGCTTAGTTTAGATTAATTATCATTTTATTTATAAACTTCTAATGAACAGTACTTTTCTTATAAGGTTATCATTACTAGAATTGTACACTAAAAGTTGATACAACTTTGACAAAAAAACTGAAAAATTATGAACTTAAATATATGGGAACTATTGCTGAGTGTCTTATTAGGACCGTCTTATCCAAGATCTTAATTTTTTCCTTTTATTCATTAATTTTTCTCTATACTTTTAGGAGTCGCTGGTGGGAAAACGAAAATATAAGAGGATCATACAGCTTTAATCATCGAAATTCAGATAAAATAGACCAACCAAGGATGATTTTGGGAAAACCGCTCTACAACCGACTTAACAAACCAGTAAAAAGTTTATATCCTTATGAAGTTATGATTAGAATCTGATTAGGAAAAAAGTTAGGAGACGTAAATTAAAAGACACAACTCAATGTCAAGGGCTGAAATTTTCTTTTATCTATTTGATCCGGATACTAATCCATCTTAGATTATGTTTGGAGAAATCAATAATTTGACTACTAGTTTTAGTAATACTAATGGAGGAAGGAAGTTAAAAATTTACCAATTAAAATTAGTCCTTAGTTTGGCTTTTAGTTCTAAGTTTTCAGACTTAAGGTTCACGTTTTTAGGCTTCAGATCTTAGTTGTAAGAACTTTTCAGTTCTTAGTTTGGTCATTAGTTTAGCTCTTCAGCTAAACGTAGCGGCAAAGAGGCCTAAGGGCTCTTGTTTTAATCTAACAAAGGTAAGCCATAAGGACAATACTAATTATAGACCATAATAAAACAGTGAATTACCAGTTTATCAGTTAATCATCTAGATTTGGTATGGATAAATTGTATAATTATATTTTTATAGACATGCGGTATAATATAACTTTCATCTATACAATAGCTGTATGGCAAAAAAACTTCCATCCAATCTATAACTGAAAGAAATACATCCTCATTGTCACAGTTGGTCAACATATACATTTCATTTATCCTAGCAAAATAATATTCATTGGCATTGTTCAATAGGTGTGGATTTCTTTTTGTTTTAGGCTGTCCTGTTTGCCGGGGAAGCAACCAGTATTACCAATTATGCTACAGTCCACGGAGCTATTGAAACTGGATGGAGGGAGGCTGATAAAATTATTAAATATTCCAAAATGGAATGAATTCAACTTAAACCCAAATCTTAAGTTCCTCAGAAGTTTTCCTCGCCATGTTAGATTCGCTTCAATCATCTTCACTACTTTGGACTGCTTCGCTCGTCATCAGGGTATGAAAAACGCATACTTTATAATTTATTACATCTTTAGTTTCGCTTCCCTCATCGTCAGGCAAGAAAGGTCAGTTTTAATCGCAGGAGTCAACCATCCGCCTCCTGACCACAGTCCTTCATAAAACATTTTCGACCAAAAACCATATCAAAATGAAACTTTGTACACTTTTGTATTATATAATGAATTTTACTTATGGTCAAGTTCAACTTAATTAGTTAGTTTTTGATTTTTTACGATTTTCAACGGACGTATACGTTATTTAATAAATTTTTTACTAATGCTGATAATGAGATGAAACTTGGCGTATTTGTTTAACATATTGGCTTATTGTTATAAAGTACTACATGCGCGCCAAAAAGTTTACATCGATCCTATAATTTTCCTTGTTTTATGAATCTTCAAGTCATTAATAAAGATTATAAAGACGGCAAAGTAAAATTATATTCTGGATAGCATAAATAGACCTTAAAATTAAATTTGTACCAAGTTTAAACTCTCTTTCATAGACGCTATGGAGAAAGGCTTCGATGAGTGTTCTTTTAACGAATTTCCTTCAAAAAATTCCGTATTGGGATTTTTTCCCTACTGGGAGCTTTAAATGAGTGGAAAAAATGTTGAGAATGATATCAAAACATTTTGGATAAAATATGCGCCTTTACTTTTAAAAATCCAGAAAAAAAGAGTAACATAAAAATGCTACTACAGGCAATGAAGTATTAACCGAAAACTTTGATTAATGGAGAAAGAAATGAATTGTTCATCAAGCAAATAAGCATTTTAAAAATAGTTCCCTCGGCTTGCAAGGTTTTGCGGCAAAATGCTCAGTAACCTCTAAAATACATATTACATAAAATTAGTAGTGTTGTTGTTTTTAATTCCCTATTCCTTAACATTAGGTAAGAGACTACAATTGAGGTTATCATCAGTGTTTTAAAGGTTATAGGTTATAAAAAAACTTAAATAACTACATTGTCCTTACTTATTAAAAACATTGGAGGTAAGAAATCTTGGATGTTCCTTATAGAATGTCACCAATATATCATCCCCATAATAAGGAGTTAGGATTAAATAACTGTTACCGGATATCGTGTCTATCTAGCATCTGTGTCACTTTTACCTACATTTTGTCTTACAGCAGTAAGACAAAATATTATTGGCGAATTTCTTTCAGCAAATAACGGTTATGAAGTTGTTTGGATGACGGAAGTAGGGGAAGGATTAATTTCACTTGGCCTCCATTATATATATATATATATATATATATATATATATATATATTATATATATATATATATATATATATTATATATATATATATATATATATATAATATATATATATATAAATATATATATTATATATATATATATATATATATATATATATATATATATATATATATGCCGTATTTCCAGTGGGATGGATGCTTTATTCTACAGGGTTTTATTTCTTCAAAATTACTTTGCTTATTTTTATTTCATATTTCCTAAACCATTTTTTTAATTTTTACATTTTCATTTATAATACTTTAGATTTTTTAATAATTTTCAATAAATAATTTACTATAGGTATAAAATAAGGGAAAGATAAATTAAAACAATAATTGATAATTATGAATTACTTAAATAAAGTAAATACATCATATAGATTAATAAACATTTCTGGTAGTCTTTAATATCTTAAAAATAAAGTAGCTTCAAAACTTAAAAAAAAAATCAGGTATGGGATGGGATACCTCGGAATTTTTCTTCTTGGCGCGAGATTCATTTCGCTCATCCTCACTACTCAAGAAAAACCGTAGATATACTTGCAGTCTTGAAACGAAACTTAGTTTACTTATTTAATCTATATCTAGATTCACTCGTATTTAATTTCGATTTAATTCTATGTGTTACAAAATTTATTTTGTTTTAATTATTCAGCCAACATTGTGGTCATCTTCAGAACAATAACTAACTTTTCATAAAACTACCACAGACTACTTAAAAACATTAAAATGTACATAAAAGTGTTCGAAATATCTAAAAATAAAACTACATCACAGTAAAGCAACCAGTTAATGAGACACAATAATCATCACAAAGTAAATTTTGTAACACATAGAATTAAAGCCTAATTTTATCTATTAATTTAAGGCACAACACAAACAAACACACACACAAGACAGACATTTTGTAAAAACAGTTCGGGATGTTTTAATATATCTAAAACGGATAATTTTGGTAAAATACTGGTTTCGGATTTTCTTGAGTACGGTTTAAATGAGAAAAACTAAACATTAAACATAAACATAAAAGTAAAGTTAACATAAACATAAACAATAAAGTTAATATTCAAAACATGAATTATTTAAGAGAAACCCCAAAAGTATTAATACTTATTATTTAAAATTATTAATTAAAATTAAAAAAATTAAAATTATTAATTATTAATTATTATTTAATAATTAAATAGATTCATATAATTCTTTTTATTAACATATGACGCAGGTGTAAAATAAATGTTTAGCTGGTGTAGAAAGTAACAATTTTAATGTAGCAGTTAAAAACCAATAATTATGTTTGTTATACAATAAAACTATTAAAACAAGTAACAAGTATAACAATGCAAACTAATAATAAAAAATAATTAATTTCAGCATTAATTTTAATAATTATTATTATATAATTATTTAATTATATTAAGATAATAATAAAATTAATAGATTCATAGTAATGTTTAAATGTAATTAGTGCTAAATGTTTGACTAAATATTATGAATCAATAAGTAATATAAGTATTTTCAGATTAAATTTGCATATAATTTTAGGTTTTAAAAAGAATATTAGAATTTAATTGAATTAATAATTTTAATATAATTGTAAAATAGTGAAATTAAAATTAGCATTATAGTTAATTTTAATTAACTGGAATAAAGATTATTTAATGTAATAAAAGGAGGAATTATTAGTAATTATAATAATAATAAAAAAAAAATATCACATATCTCACATAAAATATTAAAATTTTACTTATCATGCTACTTATTTACAAGCCTGCTAAGTCACTTAAACCAGTAGCCACCTATATATATAGCCACTTATATCGTGATTTCGCACGATGCTGCTAAACTTTTATGAACCAACAAAAGTCATAGATATATACTTACTGTGTACTTATACTTATAAACATAAGTACTGTGTACTTATGTTTACGTAAACTTATTTATTACGTAAAGAAATATGCTTGAACAAAATTTCAACTTATTAGATTATTTTCCGATTTTTTACAATTTTTCAAAAAACATATACAAGTTATTCCGTAAGAATTGAACTAATACTGGTAATGCGAAATCATTATTGTGGGTTAATGACGCCATAAAAAAATATTTTTTGACTAGCACAACTAAAGCGGTAATCTGAGTTTTGTATAAAGTTTCAACTCTTTAGCATACATACACTATCATATAACAGACACACTCGCACACACACACACGTACAGACAGACAACTTTGCGAAAACCACTCAGGAGGCCATAAATACAACTGAAACGGATAATTTCGGTGACATCCCAGTTTCGGATTTTTTTACAAACACAATACTTTTCCTATATACCTACGGTGTAAATGAGGAAAAGTATTATTACTTTAGTGGTGTTGATATTATTATCAACGCCACTTTTTTTTAACTTTATTAATCAGGGCTGTAATTTCGGCAATAATGCCCGGTACAGTGCCGTGGTCAGATATTGAGTCTTTCAATTCATGGAATCAAGATCTTATACCAGTGCTGTAGTGATGGCATTATTACCGATAGCCGGCTCTAATTAATAAAGTTTAAATTTAGTGGAAACACGATATTGGTGTTGGTATTATTTATTTATTTATTATTTATTTTTATTTTGGTATTAATAATACACAAACATGAACATTTTTATTGCACAGCCGCAGGAGCAAAACTCGAGTGCGGCTGTCTATTATTAATTGTCTATTATTATAGACAATTCCACTATGCGCTTACTGAAGCTATCCTTGCCCATAACCTACTGTCCGTTACTACTCTGTCATGTCTCCTGACTTCAAACCCTTTTTATTCTATATCATTTGATATTACCGAGTTTTACAAAACATGAATAGTTGACGCAATATATACCCTTTTTATTCCCGATTATTGGCCTACCTTTTGATCTATTTAACTCCCTAGGATACCATTGTACCAATTATGATGAATTTTCATAATGAAAAATGACAATTATAAGCTTGTTCGGATGATGGAAGTGGAGGAGTCATTGACTTTTTCGGGAATACGTTTGGCTTCCTGACACCAAAAGTATATTTTGTCCGAAAATTTTATATTTATATAAATTAGAAATTTTAACTCAGAATTGAAGCCTTAGTATTAACATTAGAAAGAGTTTTCCGAGAGTAAAATTGCCTTTTTTTGTCTTAATAACACAAATCATTCATTATATTTACATTATATAAAACAATCACAATTATTTACATAAATTTAGCAGAATTAGTGACAACAAATACCTCAAAATGTGAGTAAGGTAATGAATGATTTGTGTGTTTTAAGCCAAAAGAAAATATTTTTACTCGTTGCAAATGCTTTCATAAGTCAATACTTATGGTTCGACTTTGTGTTAAACTTTACACATCCTGTATATGATTGTGGATAACCTCTATGACATCTAAATGTCTGGAAGTGCTTCCCGGGAGTACAATAAGTGGACTAAGAGGCAATAGCGAACCTTGCAGGCATGCGAAGTGGCCTGCATGAAAACAACAAATAATACAAATAAACTATACATAAGGTACTTCTTATGAGCTAGTAGTATACTCACGCCTGCAAACCAGTAGCCGCGATAAGGACACGTTGAAGGGCTAAAAAAAGGGCATTCGGCCCTTACTTTAATTACATCTTAAATTTGGATTGGATTCTGTGTTAAAAATTAATGCTTTTAAAATTAATGAATTAGGATTATCAATATGATATTAGGATTATAATTATTTTTCCTTGTATTTATTTGAGAGAATTAAACATTTCTTCATCTTTTAACCCCAAGTTTTTTACTTTTATTCGAACATATCTATAAGTATACCATACTAATAACTTCTAAACACAACAATTAAGTCTCTGAAACAATAAGTATCTCAGTAAAATTCTTTTGAACTGTTTCAATTAAGTGTCTTGGAACGTTAAAAGCAATTTATAAATACAAGACAAGATTAAAATTTATCATACCAATTATAATTCACATTAAAATTATCTAACTGTAATAATTTGTTATAAGCCACAGAATGTGCTTGCTATTATTCCTGTTTCAAGTCGTCTAGACTTAAAATGAAATGTCACAATGACTTGGTTTCACGCTCTAGCGGAACCAAATGAGTTTTTATCACAACTATTGTTCATAAGAGAACTCATTATCTTGAAAATTCATCTGAAAAAACGGAGGGTTAGGGCTACGCTGGTCGCTACTATCCTGATCTCCCACACTATTTCATCTCTAATAGACAGCTGTACTAAATTCTTGAAGTTGGCAGTACTGACTGGAGAAGGGCTATGATAAGATCTTCCTTTCCTAACAATGCCATTACTATAAGGGGGATTTGACAAAAAGGTGATTTATTTAAATTTGTCTAACATTTAAGAAAAATTGTATATATTTTAGTTAAATTATATGTTCTTAAATTTATTTTAGAAGAAGTAAACTCTTATCTTAAATATAATTTTCTATTATTAAAAATCAGTTTATACGAAAAATTCTATAGAAAAGGATAGGATGTTTAGAAAATGAGAAAACTCGAAAACCTCCCTATGAGAAGAATGACAAGTTTCTTTTGTCTAGCTGTCTATTGTAAAGATTTGAAAATTTGAATGGGTGATTAAAAATGGTGATGATGAGTCGTGTCTTCCAAATTTTAATATCAAGCATAGAAGCTCAATTTTTAAACTTGCTTAGATAAAAATTTAAATTGATATCAATTTGAATAGTTATTGTGGTTACCTCATTTTAAAAAATAAAATTTTTATATTATATCTTAATTTTAAAAATTATGGGTATATGTTCTATTCAGTTAAGGAATTTAAATCTATTTATTAATTAAAACTTGGTCATTGACCAAAGGTGAACTTTTACCATAATTTTTGGAATTTTAATTCAAGCACCCATGAATTAAAATGTTAAAGTTTCGGTTAAAAACATATTTCTTAACATTAAATTTGTATAAAGCACAGCATACATGGTGGTGCTCTATGGCACAGCACTGCCTAACTTTGAAATTACGGATTAGAACCCATACTTTTTCTTGTATATTTCGAGCCTATGACTAAAATAATTACTGCTTTGGTTTTTTTATTTTTTTTACCGTCACTAATAGTTAGCCCTCTAGGAAGGGGTAATACTGTAAAAGGCCGCTAAAAAATGAATTAAAAATACATTTTACTATGGGCCATTTGTGTTCTTTGGGTAAAGTAAATGAATTTAATACTTGAACTTTTCGTCATCTAATACTTTTTCATCATTAATAGCATCCTTTGAAGATGGAAAAATGTAAAATGTCAAGAATAAAAAAATAGGGTAAAGGGTACCTTAGAAATTGGTTGATATACAGTCATACCAATTACAATTAAATTATTTATGTCTTTGATTATAACATTTTTTTTTTAAAAATGTGTACATGTCTCATTACATCAGATTCGCTACGCTCATCCTCCGTACTTCGGACTCGCTTCGCTCGTCCTCACAATGTAGAATTCGTTAAAGTTATACTGTAACTCGTCTTCGGACACGCTTCGCTCGTCCACAGATAGTAAATACATCCGATTTATTACCAGCAGTTACCCATCCAGGCACTGACCACGCTCGATGCTGCTTGACTTTTATGATCTAACAAAAATCATGGATATATATATTTGTGGTATTGAAATGAAACTTAGAGTCCTTATTTATTGTTACCTCCATGTATAAGCTTTTACCGATTTTCAAGTACACAAGTTATTCTATAATAAATGAAATAATGCTGATAATAAGATGAAACTTGGTACATATGTTAGTCTTATACATAGCTACATGCATGCTAAATCTCAAAATAATCGCAAATTCTATCGCGTATTATTATTTTCGATATTTTTGCTATCGAAAAACTACTCAGGAGGTCTTAAAAATACATAAAACGGATAATTCCGTTGTCATCTCGGTTTCTGATTTTTTTAGCAAACACAATACTTTTCTTATGTACCTATGTTATAAATAAGGAAAAGTAAAAATTATTTATTTAATTTAAGAACACGAAATGCCAATAATAAATATTAATGTTTACCTTACTTTTTTGGCATCGTTTTACAATGTTGCCCGTTCCTAGAAGGAATATAAAACAAGTAATTATTAAGAGCAAATAGTAATTGTTTTTATCATAGACTCAAAATATGCAAGAAAAATGATCTAGTCAAATTAGAAATTTCCTATCGTCCAATGTTAGGTGGTGCCGTAAAGCGCTGCGCCCTAATAGTCCTTGAAAAAATTAACTTCAATAAAAGTAAAAGAGGTCTCTAAATTTCAAAAATGTATCTCATACAGTTCAAAAATTAAGAGGAGGAGACTTTTGTACTACCCGTATAAAGATAAGGATATAAATCATGCCAATTAAAATTCAATTATTCATGTTTTTGAACTTTTATTAAAAAGAGTGCACATGTCATTCAAATCAAATTGAACTAGCTTGATAATCTTTTTTTTAAAACTTTTTCTTATTGAAACTACATGAAACATATGTTATTATCAATAATGCTATCAGTGATGATTAGCGAATTTGTTGTTCTTACTAATGTCTACATCAGGCACACTCAATTTCAATTTGATCCAAAATTTTCCCGTGTTTTATACATTTTTGAATCATACAAATATTTTCCGGATAGCAACTGGTCCTTCAAATTTATTCGTGTTTGATTCAACTCACTAGCAGTGGTGACAGACATACGCACGACTCACAGAATACTTACAGAATCCTGACAAAATACTTTGTAAACATATGTTGCTGTACAGGAGCTTCATTTTGGAAAGTGTTGAAAAAATTATTCGATCATTTATTTATTTTTTTTTTTGGAGGGTGGCTAACCCCTTTCCTAAGCCCGCCTATGTCATTGACGAAGAGAATTTATCAATTCTATAATAAAGCCATACAAAACACCAAAATCTCCCCACAAAATGTTTATTCTTTACATAAACAGAGCCGGCTTTCGATCGCTCGATCATCATCAGTGCCTAACCCAACAAACATAGAAGAAAGAATAATCAACACAGTACTACAATAAAGCAAAACTAAAAGAAATACTAGAATAAATAACATAATAATAAAAAATAGAATAAATAAATAAAAAGTTAAAAACATATAAAAGAATATAAACGTTAAGAAGTTAAAAAAGGTACCTTTTTTAACTTCTTAACGTTTATATTCTTTTATATGTTTTTAACTTTTTATTTAAACATTTTGTGGAGAGATTTTGGAGTTTTGTATGGCTTAATGAGTTAACTCCATTACTCAGTATCTTAGTTATAATTCTATAATTTTTTTACTTGTAATGTGTACATGATTAAGATCTGGAGAAGAGCGTAATATAGTTTGATAAAATGAAAAGGGGTTTTTGCACCGTTGCATCAAAATTAAGAAATTAAATTTAAATCGTAAAAAAAAATTAATCAAACCTTTTCAATAAATTATATGTAAAATTTATTTAAAATTCATTTTTGAATTAAGCAAAAGAAAAAGATATTTTAATGTCACCGACTTTTATTAGGGACTGCTACTGTTGAGAACCTTACAGTAATAAACTCATCTTTTTAAATTTACGATTTATTTTTGCCACTTTTATAGCCCATGTTTAAGGACTACAATTTTTGCTGAAAAAATCAAGTTCATGTATTATTAAATTTAAAACTTGATTAAAAAAAGAAGGCGTGATTAATATTGCGTTTAAGGTCTCGCCACTGATGACTATGCTAATAAATATAAATCGAAACCTTATGCTATAACGACGGTTACGCCAATTCCTCTTTTTTAAAGATCCCGGAAACTTATAGAAAGAAATCTCATTTGTTGATACGGACCGGTTTGAGAAGTGCCGGAGTCCGAGTACCCGGAGAAAGGTGGGAGAGCTTGGTCATCTCAACCTGACCCAGTGCGCCACTAACCATTCTGTATTCAAAGTATTTTTACCATCTCTTTTTTGTTAAAAAACTAACGTATTTTATTGCTTTTTTTGTAAACCAATTAAATTAAACATAAAAATTATTTGCAAATGTGATTACTCAGCCTGATAATTTATAAAAAAAAATATTTGCTCGATTTTTTTAAAAAAGTGTTTTTTTTTTAATTTTACGTTTATTATGCTGATAACAACACATAAAAATTGGAAAAAGTTTTAGGATTTACGTCATTTTATTTGTTAAATTGGGTAAGAAAGTTTAAATTTTTAATTAAGAAACCTTTGAGAAATATTTAAAGAAAATGGTTCAATAAAAGTTAAAGACCTTACTAAATTATTTAAAAAAAATAATTAAAAAACTGACAAGTAAAAAGTTAATATTCTATATTCTGTTACGAATTTTCAGAAAATTACGCTTACGAGTTTGACGGAAATGGAAGGGGTATCATTTTTGCTAGGTCTCCTTAGTACAAACA
Organism: Microvelia longipes; assembly: GCA_018340805.1. Classification (NCBI taxonomy): domain Eukaryota; kingdom Metazoa; phylum Arthropoda; class Insecta; order Hemiptera; family Veliidae; genus Microvelia; species Microvelia longipes. The sequence continues at coordinate 30,819,951 of JACMZG010001870.1, forward strand.
TTTATATTTTATCAAAGTTTTTTTTTTAACTTTATGTAGATTTTCTACTCTTGCGTAAGGCACATGATAAGTCACGAAGGCTTCCTCGAATCAAAACGAAATTTGGCATACAACGAGATGTTGCGGTGGATACGAAGCCAATTTTTGTGGAAAATTTACAATTCCTTCAATCCACGTCATGACAGCGTTTAAACAGTGTGTCATATTTTAAAGTAAATAATAAGCTGAATGTACTGAAGCTGGTTTAAGCTAAATGGGACCGCCTTAAATAGCTAAATGGTACACATATATATGTATACCACTATGGGTAAGGAAGTAGTTGGGAAGCAAATCCTCTACCTCCAAGAAAGTTAGAGGAGATCCTCCCCTCTGATTAGCTTACTATCCCAGTCATCCACTACAATTAGTGGCCTCTTAGGGGCCCACACGATAAAAGTTCCTTAAATACATTGCGAGATACCATGTAGTAAAAATTATTGAAAAATCAATTAACAATACAAAACAAAAACCAATAAACATAGGACTTCTACTGAGCGCGTCGAAGGTCCACGAAGCAATGGTTCCGAATCGCGACGTGCCTTGGCCGTGAAGCAACCAGTGGCCAAAGGCCGTTTTTAAATATTAATTACTAGATCATCTCCCTTAGATCATGCTTAGTGGCGTAAAAATTACGCCTCTTTCCTCTTTTCTTTACATTTTCTGTTTAGGGGCCATAATTAATAATTCATCTGACATTTATTTTGAGCAAATTCTTCTCTTAGCAACCACTCAAATGTGTGGAATGTGACGTATTATCGAACTTACAATGTAATTTTAAACACTCATTGGTTACCTTCGATAAGCACTGCTTATCGACAGTTTAGAGCCTTTTACAAACACAACCTAAAGTCAACAACCGCGTTTATAAAATCTCTTAAACCGTCTCAAATTCTTCATGCTTATAAACAACCAACAGATTTTAGGTCTTTGAAATTGCTTAACCCAAAGTTACTTAATTTTAACGGAGCTTAGTGGAAAGTATTTATTATATCATCTTCAGCAGGCCAAAAGACAGTACTAAAACCCAAGAGATATATAAGAAATTATTAAGTACCATTAATTTTTAACATAAGTATTAAAATGGTTTCAGATAAGATGAGATTTAGAAGAAGAGGAGGTATTAAGGAGAGTCTTGGGTGTTTGCTTCTTTTCTCAGCTGTGTCGCACGGTCACCATCTCTTCGGTATAAGGATACTGATCCTTGCAGCAGGAGGCTTGGCTGGCATGTATTTACTCCACAATCTAGCCACTGATTTCGATAAACTAACAAGACCAATTAGACCAACTTTACCTTTACAGTTGTTTATGAGGCCATTGACAACGTTAATGAAAGCATCTAGAGGCAAAAGGGAAGCTGTTTTATTGGTGAGTTTGAAAAATAATTTTGGTGCAAATTGAATGCGATATAGATTATAAATTCTAACGCGGTGGTTATACTTCATACTTAAGTCATACTTCTAATCCAATGCTCAACAATTCATTTCCTGCACAAGTTTTCGGTTTATACTTCATAATCCGTGCAGGAGCTTGAATTTTCGAAGAGAATGCGAATATTTATCGCATAGTTTATACAAATCGATGCTCTTCATTAAGAAGTCGGCACTGCTCAGTATTATTAAAACTCATTTAAAGCTCAGTTTAGGCTAATTATTTCTTTGATTACTAAGAGTGATCATAGCCTCTCTGAACGACCTTTTCCACCGAGAAAAATTTTAACTTATAATTTTAAAGGTTTTTTGAACATTTTGTCGTCTCAGCACAAACTGGGTTATGACATTAAAAAACCTGATGAACCATGAACCATTGAAAAAATCATGTTGTTTCATAAACATGTTTTTGATGTGTATAAAAAATATTACATTGAGTCCTCAACCGCATTTGTGGCTAGGACGTGTAATTTATGTGCACTGTTATAAAAATACGCAAGCTTAAACGGCAATATTACATGGTCTTATTATTTTGAGCCCTAAAGATAGAAGCCTCGTTACATGATTAGCTGCTTCTTTCCCTGGAAAATTCTTTAAAATTTTTACAATCGTATTCAAAGTCATAGAAATGCTTTTTAGTTTGTTAATTAATAAACTTTGAGTTTGTGTTAATTACTTAAATAAAAAACTTTAAAGTCGAGTTTTATGGAGGAGTTAAGAACTATTTTATG